>OY856187.1:78739082-79072948 GCA_963693315.1 Diogma glabrata
CCATTTTCTTACCTATACCAATTCCTAGAGCTTCTTATAGAATGATGCGGATTATTTTTCGTAAAAATGTCATTTGGAAAATGCTCTTACAAATTAATACTAAAAAAGCATCTGGACCAGATTGCATACCTTCAATTATTCTTAAAACATTTGCTTTGGAATTAGCACCAGTTCTCACTAAAATCTTCTATTTGTCATACAAGAAAGGGATTTTTCCTGAAATATGAAAAATGGCCAGTGTACAACCAGTTTCATGAGAAGGGTAGTAAAACTGATCCAACAAACTATAGACCCATTTCGATCTTATCGGTTGTTGCTAAAATATTTGAGAAATACGTCAATTTTAATATTATGAGCTTCTTGTTTTGCTGATGATAGCACGCTTCCTGTGTCTCACGAATCATCAAATCAATATCCACCCTCGACAGTTAATGACACGAGATCAAGCTTAATTCATTATTTAAACGTTGATCTTAAAACAATTATGAATTGGGGTTTAGCAAACAGTGTTGCATTTAATGCTAGCAAAACACAGGTTTGCCATTTTACTAGATTATACTCACCTAATCCGTTTCCTTTAAAGATTGATGCGAAAGATCATGTGGAGAAAGAGTCTGTCTGACTTCTGGGGGTTGAGATTGAAAATACTATGACGTGGAATTCTCATACTTTTAGCTTAGCTAAAGAACACTGTTCACACATAAGGGTTTTTAGGACGTTGTAAAAAGTATTTCAATAGGAACAGCTTATTTTGGTCTACAAGTCTTTTATCCGAACGTGCGTGGAGTACTGTTCTCATATTTGGGGTGAAGCGTACGGAAAGACTTTGAAATGTCTTGATGTTGTGCACGAAGAGCTATTAAATTGATTGGTAGCTCTCATCTTACTAATGAACTTGATTCATTGCAGCACAGGAGAAATGTTGCTGATATAACTATTTCTTATAAACACGTTATGGATGAAAGGGTTTTTGATAACCCTCCTGATAATTTTAATTCCCAAAATTTTAAAATCAACGTTCATAAATTCCTATAGGAAACATGATTTAGAATTCCAATCCTAGTTGGGATGGTATCTTCGGATATTCAGAGACGTTAATTTATAACTCGTTATTATTAACACAAACATGCCTACTTCCAATAAAAAAAACACAAAATTGAAAATCCAGTCATGGATTTTCCCGTGTGTGCAATCAATTTATAATTTTTTCATTCCAAAATTATTTGATTTCATTTTTAGTAGCCTATAACACGATTGTGAATGACTTCATCACGACGGTGTTGCCTGTGTTTTCCCTCCGACTAAAATCATCTGGTTGTTGGGATAAATTTTAATGGCTTGATGAGATCAGTTTTTGTTGATTTTTTGCGAGAAAATTTTTATTCGTGAATAGGTGACGTTCTAAAAATAAAGTATCATCCTAAAGTGTTTGGAACAACTTTTATACATGTTTATGGCCATTATCAACGAATTTTCCTGCTTCCTCTACACCAGTGGTTCTCAAAGCGTGTTCCGCGGAACACTGGTGTTCCGCGATGCACTTTCCACTGTTCCGCGAAAAAATCAAATGTACAATCAATTCAATTAAAAATTGTTTGAAAATAAAAATCAATTCAATGTAAAATTTACACGTACGTAAAATTTACACGTTTCTCGGCTTTGTATTGATTGATTGATTGATTGATTGGACTGTAGGACCAAGCACTAGGCGAGACTCCCGGATTACGGCCGGGCCACTTCCTACAGTCGTTTTACATATAACAATAGGTAAGGATAGGTAGGTAATTGTAAGTTAGGAGTGAACGACCCGGTTACAGACACCTGGCAAATCGTATCTAGCTACTACTGTTAAGAGACAATCACAAGGACAATCACTTATACATATAATCTGCAATCGCCAATCAGCAATCCCGTATCTAAAATTTCTCGCCTGCAATCTCCAGTCGGAAACCTGTTATTCATGTAATTTATTAGTATAATAGGATGATGACTAAATTGTAGTCCTCTGCACTCTCCAATCTGAATTCATGTTATTATATTTATGGTTAAAATTATTTATGGTTATTTATGGTTAAAAACATTTATACTATGTACATATATATAAAAAAACAAAAAACCCCTTTGAAAATTGAGTGAATTTCATATAAAAAGTATTGGGATTGAATTGGATAAAATAATATATTTCACTTGATGTTTTTATTTGAAATGTATTTATTTAAATTTTATAAAACATTATTTTATATAATATAATTAACGCAAGAATGTTTTGAATTTTTCTTGAAACACAAGAATTAATTTAACAAAAACAATTAACCCTGCTCGTTGATATCGTTCAAAAATCTTATTGGATTTTATGGATAATGTTTGGATAAATAGAAAGAGATAAATCTATCACATAAAATTATGTCAACAAATGAAATTTTAAACTGAATTTGAAATAATAACTAAATTTCGCTAGTTAAAGCTCTAAGTAGGTTTAAATTTTACACAAAATCGAATAGCACAATAACACCTTTATTTAGTTTTCTAGTAAAAATCAGAGTTAATAAATTTTACATTTAGGGAAGATTACATCTTGGTCGCCCACATCTTTCCATTTTTGAAAGCAATCTTACCTTAGAGTTTAATTATTAAAACCAACACATTAAAGCTATTATATTAGATATAAAACTGATTATTACAATTAATGTTTTCACTACATTTAGTTATACTTATATATTTATCATTTAAGAGATTAATTTAGTTTAAAATTCACACTGTCACTTATAACAAATGTTGATAAGACGATCATTCACCATTGTCATATATATATACTCATATATACACGCGCACATACATACACATACACACATATATACACGTACATACACACATATATACACATGTACACACATATATATACATATATACATACATATGCACACACATATACACATACCTACATACATATATACACACATACACACATATACGCAAACATACATATACATATACATACATACATACATACATACACACATACATACATATATATAAACACATATATATATATATATCGTCGCTTTAATAATGAAATGACGTATACGCAAAAGTATAGTTTCGAGATATTTGAGTTTAAAGTTTGATGTGCGCATACACTTGCATGGACATTAATTTATAATTTATTAATTCTTACCCTCAGTCATAAAATAATTCGAAAATGTAAAAATGCCAATTCAAAGATACCCTTATGGGGAATGCAGCGCACCTATTATATAAAAACAACGTATAAATAGCATACGTTGTTTCATTATTAAAGCGACGATATATATATATATATATATATATATATATATATATATATACACATACATATATACATATATACACACATACACACATATACACACATACATACATACCCACATGTATACATACATATACATATACATATATTCATACACATACACATACACATACATACACATACATACACATACATACTCATACATACACATACATACACATACATACACATGCATACACATACATACATATACACACATACATACACATATATACGCACATACATGTATACATATATATATTACATATATTTATTAACAGCAAACATGCATATTAAGAAGTTTTCACCTTATGTCCAACATACTAATTTATGTGGTATTGTTATATAATTTTGATCAACTTGTATTATTCCTGTATATTCTTCCCCTAATGTTTGTAAATTGTTCAAGGATGAAAATCCATGATAAGAAAACTCAGAAAGAAATCGACATAAATGATTATAACGTATCCAATTTCTATTGCCAGTTATACGTAATAAATCTAAAAAATTATTTGATAATTGTTGTGATATTGATACATCTTTTTGCGCTGTACGGATAATTTCAGCTTGGCCAGCATTCGCATGAAACAAACTCCTATTTAAAATTTGTGTTACCTCGATCTTGAATATTCTAGATATATAACAAAATTTCTATTAACTCGTTTTCGTCTGCAATCAACTGTAGAGGTGTCTAAAGCTGTAAAAGAATGTTATATTTAAAGAAAATTGTGTTGTACTATTGCCGATTGTTGAGAATCGATAAAATCGTGATACGAAAATCGTTCAAAATTTTCGGTAAATTTATCTAAATTACGGCAAAATAATTTTATTTTTTACCAAAATCTCTACTTTCACCAAAAATCTTAACATATGTCAACTAATATAACTGTTTTATGTCACATCACTAAGGCAATTTTAAGGTTTATGCTAAGAAGGGAGAAAACAAAATGGGTCGGGAAAAACAACCTTCAACAGACGGAAAATTAAATGTTATAAATTCAATTCAATGTAATGTTACAGAATACAGGAACTTTATTCTGACGTGTGCTTCCTCATTCCTACATGCATAACGAAGAAACTATCGATCAATTCAGAGTGTGTATTAGATTAGAATTGAAGCATAGCAATACGATTACCATCGGTAAGACGGTGTTCAGCAGGGTAAAGTTGGTTTATAACTAAAACAAATTCCAATTGGTTCGAGTAAACGATCTTTGTCTAGACCTACTGTTCGGATGAGGAGAATGGCTGACGAATGTCTGAATTTCATTATACTTTGCGGTAAAGAATATCGATTAGTTTTTGGACGATATTGAACAAAGATTCGGAGAGTACCGAAAATCATTTATTTGAAACCTTAATAAATATACAAGTTATGATAAGCAAATTTGTAGAAATAGCTATGTAAGTTTTCGGGGCCGGAACAATTTTGCTTTCCAACCTTCTGACTTATCTCTTCCGGTTAAACAAATTGTTTCACACCTGAATCGAAGCAACTATCGAAAAAACAACCAATACATCATAAAATTCATCGACCTAGTATCAAAAACATTCTCGAAAATCATCTTTAACCGTTTCTTGTTGTTTTAAATTTTAGGAATTCGATATGATGAGTGCATATTTGGTGGTATAAAAATAATATCTGCCGACATCCTGTATCAGTTGTCAAATATATCAGCCGTACTTTTTAATGATAATTAAAATGCAGTTTAGCGGTCAATGATATGCTAAAAGACAGAACTGATCAAATTTTGTATTTTAAAATTAAAATCTGAGATGTTGACGTACTCAGTAATTCAATTTAAGAGGAATAATTTTATTTTGCCTTAACGTAAACCTTTCTCCACATCGCAGTTTAATAGCAGAGCACGGCACTATTTTTATTTGATAACTCAATGACACACTTCAATTTCTAGATTTAATTCTAACCACATTAACAGATGATTAGAGAGGTTTAATCCGGAGAGCCGATAAGCTTTTGGGATGTTCGTACATTTTTGTTTTACCGCTAGGCACTAACTTTTAATGTTGGATTATGTTGATGGACTATTTATAGCGAAATCCAGAACCAGAAGCAACAATCATTTGCTCAATCTCCAGCAGCACTTCTTCATACTAAATTTTTATAACTCTTCTAGTTTGAATGTAATTAAGCTTGTATTTTGAATTTACGCTGATAGTGGAATAGGATTGTCCCTTCACTATATTTCTACTAATTTTTTGGCTGCATTCCCGTTCACAAATGCGGGAAACGAAAACCAGAAAAATGCAACTGCTGTTTTTCGCTTTTGTTTTTTTTTTTTAATTGCAGCTTTTTCAGGAATCAAATAACTAAAAGTTTGTCCCTAGATGAAGATTTATATGCCTATAAATTTGGATGATCGATAGATATTGGCAGAGTGGTGAGTGGTTTTTCAAGCTCCTGCTTGTTCAAAATTTCAATAACTTCATGTCCTGAATAATTGTTTTGATGAAACTCGGTACACAAATTTTTGCTAACTATTAAAGAAGATCTACATCCCAACTTCCGGTTTCCCACTTCCGTGATCCAATTGCTTTGTTTTTTTTTTTTTTTTTTTTAACAACAAAAGTTTGTCCATAGCATATTTGATACAAGATCTGGACCTGAACGATAAAGGTGGAGTCGAGCGTTTCCATGATATGTTAAGTTGCGTTGAGTTGTAATTCAAATAAGTTAGAAATAATAATAACGATAGTTTATTTCCATTATGTTATTTGATTTATAATATTTTTGAAATTTCATAATATTTTGGTTAAAAGAAAAATGTATCTAAGTGATTTCACGGTAAATTTTGCTTGTCGTTTTTGTTTTGTTTCTCGTCGAATCGTCAAATATTTCATTGGTATATCGTCACATTACTGTTTACAGGAATGTATAGCACGAATCCATTTTATATTAGAACTATTTGAAGTGGGAAATGAATAAATGTCAAATTGGTTTCTTGTTTGTACACCATACAGTACACCATATAAAGGTTTCATAACGGGATTTAATCTCGATTAAGGGGTACTAGCGATTTCTTTTAATATATATTAAGTATATACGGGGGCGTGAAACAAAGTGTGAGTCAATTAAATTACTGGCTATTTATTTTCAAATGTAATAATCAAAAGAATAGCACGTTTTGCTATTAACAATGAACGTTGAATCGAGTGTGAATTTACGAACAAATTAATCTTGAGGATGGTGAGTGAATGTGTGGTGGTAAAGCGTGGTAAAAATCTACCTATTATCGCGCAAGTTAGGTGTTGTGTGGAATTTGAGACAACTGATTGAAACGTATTTGTATGGGCACAGCGCCTTAATATAAAACGCGGATAACAGAGCTAGTCTCTTTATCCTGATATCTCTGTCAAGGAAAGCGGCAAAATAATATTGACTGAACCTTGAACTGGATCTATGTGGTTTTGTGTACATTCCTTGCTTGTTAACAAACAAACGTAAGGTCACCTGAATGTAGATGATATTTTCACATTATTTCCAGTAGGTAACAAACTTAACTTGTCTCGTAAAATGGGAAAGATGTGAGTGAAATTAGTCAACAATTCCGATTTAAATAAGGATTTGCAGTCACTCAGTTCCTAGCTCTCTTCTAGATACTGGAAATGTTACATGGTGACAGTGTTGCCCGTGCTTATTACTCGTAAATCTTAACACGAAGTAATGAACATAGCATTGGATAAAAGTGTGTGTAGTTAATTCTTATTAACAGAAAGGTTCTACCAGTTATCACTAAGCCGTTTCCACCATTACCCATGAGGTAGGCTTCAATGCGTTTTTAGATGAGGATTCCCCGATCGCGAATCAGGCCTAGTCCTCGGGTTGAAATGGAATTGAAATGTATAACCAATAACCTTGGGGGAGTGAAATAAAGTAGGAAATGCAAGTAAATGGACGGGTGAGGTGGTGTTAATAAATGCAACTAAAATACAAACAGACGTGACATGGAGGAAAATAAAGAAGATAACTGTGGAATGTCAAATGCTGTAATAGCATAGCTATCACAACCATTAGCCATGGATATTCTATTGCTGTATATTCACACCTTCAGCATCATCCTCATCTAAGTATTCGCTGGAATCGGACTCGTCGGTTAAATAAATCTCATTGGCAGCTCGTCGTAATTCAAGGCGATCAGGCAATAGCGCTTCCCATTCGGAAATTGACCAGTGATAATATCCTAAATCTTGACGGAGTGATTCATTCCAGGTATAACATGGTCGCCCAATTTTTTTCGAACCGGCACAATAGTCCAGTACGGCATTTAGAATATGAGATGAATTTCTTCGACGTATATGTCCCCAAAAATTTATTCGCAACACCTTAATTCGTTTGGTTATAGTTTTCCCATTTAATATTTCCTTTATTTTACGAGCAGCAGGTTTCTGGGTGCTGAACTCTGTTATTTTCCTTAAGATAAATAGCTCATATTTCCTCAAGCGACGACGATTAGCATAGGTAAGAGCTGAAGTCTTTAACCCATACGTTATTAAAGGAAATACCACAGTGTTGTACATCGGAATAACGATGGCAAACGGAATTCTGTTTCGTCGAACATAGCTCTGTAATTGCCTTGAAATACCTAGTGACTGGTGACAACGGGTTCGGATGGTATTAGGTCGATTCAAAGTTGAAGATAAATACGTACCTAAATATCGCATTATCTCAACACGCTTAAAAGTTATGCCGGCTAGGGTAAGATTTGGAGGAGGATTGAATGTGGGATCTGGATCTCGAACAAGCATAGTACATTTCTGGAGATTTATTCCTAAACCAACTTCCTTTAACAAATCAACTAATTCCTTCAATACCGGTTGTAGAGAAACAGGATTTCGGGTGACTAAAATGATGTCATCAGCATATGCGAGAATGAGGGGCAATTGTAACTTGTCACGCTGCTCTAACTTTAACTCAGGAAACAAATCAGTTAAGGTAATTAAAACCTCATTAAGTATAAAGTTGAAAATACGTGGAGAAAGAGGACAGCCTTGTTTAACCCCCTTGTTTTTTCTAATCCTATTGGTACAAACATTGAACCACTTAACGGTAGCAAGCTCCCAAAAACAAGTCTTAATTATGCGGTTAACCAAATAATGCGGCGCATGATATTGCAGACATTCAAAGACTACATTTAAGTCGACAGTGTCAAATGCTTTGGATAAATCTATAGAAAAAACATAAACTTGATTACCAGCTCGCCATTCTTCTTCAAGAATGCGACGTATGGTAAACATATGATCTTCAGTGGATCGGTTGGCTAGAAAAGCTGCCTGATATGGAGGGGGGTAAACTTAAATGATCATCTAATCGATCCAACAATATCTTCGAATAAATTTTGTACCCAGTGTTACACAACGTAATTCTACGGTAATCGTTAACACTTCTTGGGTTCTTTATCTTGGGTATAGAAACCTGTATAGTCTCTAGCCAATCAGAGGGAGGATTATTACATACCCAAATATTCTCAAACACCTCTTGGATACCTTGAATCACGTTATCGGAAGCACATTTGAATAACTCAATAGGAATCCCATCGCTTCCTGGAGCAGTGCCTGACCGAATGAACTTAATGATCTCCTTAATCTCCGCATTTCTAGGAGGTGGACCTAACGGACAATAATCATTTTCAATAACGAGAGCTGGCCAATCACCTTCGGATCTACGTAATTCTTGAAACCACGAGGAAATGGGAATATAACGGGCGGAAGCTGAATGGGTCTCCCTTTTATGATGTTTAAAAAAGTTAAAAGTTTTGCGAATCCGATCAGAGGGCTTATAATTGGATAAATTATTAAAAAATTCCTCACATTCGGATCTCCGATGTTCACTATACACCGCCCGCAGGGACTGCCTTGCATTCTTGAATCGAGCTAAAGCAATTGGGTCCTGAGGATGTTTATTCTTATAATGTCGGGCGCTTTTGAATTTAGTTAAGGCAAGCCGCTGGTTACGGGTTAAAGGAGATCTCTTAGATAAGACTTGTTGAGCTGCGATCTTAATACAATCAACTATTAATTTCCAATGATCTTGACCTCCCTCTCTCTGGACAATGTCTTCATAAACTGTCGCTAGTACCTTTTGATACTCTACTTTAACACTGTCATCCTGCAGAAGCAGGAGATTTATATTCTTAAAGGAATAGGTGGATGGACTTATTGTGGTCCTGGGGGTAAATGAAGAATGACATAATGAAGTTGCGGCAGTTATTCTCCGTGGAGAGCAAATAATTGAAATAAGACAATGATCGCTTATTTCATGACAAAACGGTTTTAAGTTAAATGACTTAATGTAAATTAATTGCCTTCTTTGGCGAGTCAAAATATGATCAACTTGAGAGCGAGTATATTCATCAGTCCAGGTGTAATAACGTTTTTGCCTTCGGCCACTTGTGCTTTGAACATAAAGTTGGGCTGAGCTTGCAAGAAGCCCTAAGGCAAACCCATTTTCATTGGAATCACGATGATATAAATTTGGGCCGACTGTATTACAATCTAACATATCGTTATAACCAAGATGAGCATTAAAATCACCCAATAATACAATGTCGCGAGACTTTGGACAACGGTCAATTATTGTATACAAAGTTTGAAATATTTTGGAGGAAAGATGTCGATTAGACGATGAAGTTTGGGGGGGAACATAAACGGATACAAAGAGAACATCTCCCAAATTTCCCAAGGTCGCTAACATAGTGATTACAGAATCATAATAATGTTTAACTCGTTTGGCTTGCAAAGAAGAATTCCGACGAATTAAAATGCCTACACCTCGTCTATTGGTATTACTACCATTAGAAAGATACCAGGTATAATTCTCTGTTAAGCAAACACCGGAACACATATTGATTGCCTGAACGCTACATATGTCCACACTATTCTTACACAAAATGGAATCGATCCTATCACGTTTTTGAGAATTATTGAGACCACGAATATTCCATGCGCCGAAACAATACGTGGTGGTCCTTATAGGATTAGGAGAAGGAGTGAATTGGGTAAGATCAATAAGAGTATATGGATTTGTTGCGGGGAGTATGGTACGGTTTACAGGGCCGGTGATGCTCTGAAAACCGGATTGCTGTGGATTCAAACCTAATGAAGAGGCCTGAATGGGTGTTGATACTAAACTATCATAATGATTAACTGAATACAATAAATTGATTTCAGACACCCAATTTCCTGTTTTTGGGACAAAGATTATTGGATGCTGAGAATTAGACATATATATAGTAATTTTTATATTTCTCAAATTAGAAAAGGCAGATAGACATTCAGCTCCTCAAAAACCATCTTGCCGCAAATCGGATAAATATTTCGTCACTAGGCTGTTCTCAGACAGGGACAGGTCTGATGGATAAATGGACCGACAAGAATCTAACAGTGTTGGAAAATAACCAGAAAGATTGCTTTTAATATGCTCAACCATTTCCAGACGCATTTCCGAAATAGAAACCGATAGCTGGGGTTCTTTTAATGTCAACTGATGACGAATGGCATTAAAAAGGCAATTGCCATCACGGGGTATCTTATACATTTCCATAACTAGACAAAATGGACCGAAAATAAATTAGGAGCGTACAACTAAATAAAGCGTTTCAGCGTTATCATCTCCAAATTTAACTTATGTGCAAACACGATCACTCAAAACACAATAACTTCAAATAAAAATGCACTATTAATTCACCAAAAATTAATTAAAAATATTATAACAGTATTTATGAATCGGCTTATTATTATATTACTTACTATTACTTATTGCATTACTATTAATTACTAGTACTTATACTATTACTATTACTTATTATTATATTACTTACTATTACTATTAGTAACAAAGTAAAGTAGTAATATGTATTTAGTTTTGTTTTCTTGAATATTTGAACTGCTAGGTAAATTATTTACCAATCCTAATTTTTGTCGTGTAAAATGTTTATCTGTGTAAGGATGTATGTTGGAATTTTCAGTATGCGAATAATATTATTTTCATAAGTACATATTCCTAAAAAAAATCGACATCCGTCTATCTTGCGCAATACAAATAAATGATCCAAGGCAGACGAAAGAATACTTTACAACAAATCTCATCTTATTAATTAAGTTGGGTAAACCTTAATCTGATTTTCTTGGCTAAAATTTAAGATTTTTAAACTGAAATAAATATACGGATAGAAACCAAAAACGAATTATAAATTGTAAGAATGTATATAAGAATTTTTGTTTACCTTAAGTAGTATTTATTTTATAAATTTACACAACTATCAAAAATTATATCAAAAATTGATTGTTTTCCAATATCATAGTAAACATATCCAATTTAAACGTCAAAAAAAATCAACGGAGAGAAAGTTGGGTTAAGTTGATACATCCTCAAATTACTGAAATCAAATGATTAACTTATCTAATTTGATTAATTAAAAATTAATTAAATTTCAACGCCTACAATACAAACAATAAAAATAAAAACGCATATGCAAATATCAGACCAGCAAAATGAGAGAAATTTTTCGTTTTAATCAATAATCAAATTTTCTATTTGCTATGCAATTTATACATATGTAACTGCACTTCAAAAAACCCACCAAAATCACTAAACAATAATTTCTTATGTGTTCCAATTATTCCATAAATAATTTTAAATAATAATAGACTAAATTTATTTTGACATTTTCAAAATCGACGTATTTTCTGAAATATTTAATAAAACAAAAAAAGCCGGTGTTAACGCCACCATGTTCAGTAATTAAATTTGATTTTCAATTATTTACGCAATCCGTGTGTTTTCGTAAATAAAAATGCATGAAATTATGACCCACAACACGAGCTATTAAACAAACACAATTTATATTATTAATTTAATGATATTAATCAAGATTAATTTGCGAGCAAAAAATTTTTTTTTTTTTTTTATTTTTACGTTCACTAGACTCGACATCCACTGAACTCCAACGTATTTCTGGAATATTTAATAAAACAAAAAAAAAGCCGGTGTTAACGCCACCGTGTTCAGTAATTAAAAATTGATTTTCAATTATTTACGCAATCCGTGTGTTTTTCGTAAATAAAAATGCATAAAATTATGACCCACAACACGAGCTATTAAACAAACACAATTTATATAATTAATTTAATGAATTTAATTATGTTAATCAAAATTAATTGCGAGCAGAAATTTTTTACGTTCACTAAACTCGACATCCACTGAACTCCCTTACACGTTTCTCGGCTTTGTATGAATAAAAATATCTTTCGGGTTAAAATTACTTCTTGTAAACATAAAATATTATTGCGGTTATTAAAATTCTCCTTTTACACATAAATAAATAAAAAATGTATGAAGTTTTTGTTTCACACAATATGAACAAATGATTGGATAAGAAACCCGTTTACTTCTTCCGAATTTTCTAGTTTTACTTTAAATGAAGAAGAAGAATTGACGTCGCTTTCTTCAGATCGTGGATTAAAATTACAGTTCCATGAAAACACTCCTGAACATTTTTGGATCTCTGTTAAAGATGAATACCCTAGTATAAGCAAAAAATCCTTGAACATATTATTATTATTTTCCACGACATAACTTTGCGAAGCAGGATTTTCAACTATGATCAATATAAAGACAAACAAACGTGAGAGACTAGGGAATTTAGAAGAAGAAATGCGTGTGGCGTTATCATTTATTCGCCCCGATATCGCTGAGATCTGTAAAGATCGTCAAGCTCATGGATCGCATTAAGTTTGAGATTTTTTTAAAAGTATTGTAATTTTAATTGTGCTTTCAATAAATATATTTGCATCAATCGATATCGGTACATATTTTATTTATATACATATTATTTTCTAAAAGTAGCACTTGGAAGCAGGGGGTTGCCAATCGCACGCTGCGACACGATTTCGTTTCCTTTTTGCTTTATAATTACTACGTTTTCATGCAGATTGAAAAAGAATTGAATCCCCATCCTGTTTTCAAACTGTAAAGTGTTTTCATGATTGGATTGAAAACAGGTTCAAAACGTTTTTAAAACTGTGTTGAAAAACTGTCAAAAGGTCAAAAAGCGTTTAATTGTGTTTCATTAATTGTGTTCAATATTTTATTTTTTTATGCTTGATATTGTATTTTTCTTTTAAATAAAGTTAATGAAATAAACATTTTATAAATCAATGTGAAATTAGTTGTTTTGTAATTAAAAACAAACAAACATTTTGCTGCGCATGACACGATCCAGTTTTCCGTTTTCATGTATTTTCGAATACTATTTATTTTTAAATACGATCTCGATTTTTTTTGGGATCGTATCGGTATCCAACCGATACGATCCCAAAAAAAATCGAGATCGTATTTAAAAATAAATAGTATTCCAAACTGCAATTGTTGATGTTTTCATGGTGAATTCAATTCGAATTTGGTTTTCAAATCGTTTTGAACTAAGCATGAAAACGTAGTAAATAATGGAGTGTTTTGGCAAACATTATTCTGTTTTTTATTGCACTTTTGGTTTCAAAAATGTTAGCCACCCTCGCCCCCTGTTGTAAAGTGTATGCTGTATTGTAGATGTTCCGCCTAAAAATATATCAGAGTTTGGTGTTCCCCGACTTCAAAAAGTTTGAGAACCAAGACTCTACACTACACATTCTAATTGTTTCTAACAAGTAGCGTTGCCTAGGGGAATTATTTTTTACTTGTGCAGTTCTTGTATTTGGCTCAATTTTTGAAATCGAAATTTTTATATCTTCACGTTTCAAAATCTCCTAAAGTTGTTTAGGAAATTTTAACTGATAGTCTGTATTATGGATTATCGATTCACGCATCCGAGCATCCAGGTTTCATGAATTTTAGAACCCGGGATCCCTGGATCCCTGGCTTTACAAATTATGAATTCTGTGATCCCTGCAATCCCTAGTCTGTATGCAATCCCTAGTCTGTATGTATGTGCATTGTTGTATGAGGACCAACATTTACCCAACGATTTCTCACGAACTTATATGACCCGATTTAAATAAATGTTGTCACTATCGATATTTCTTGACGTAAGTCCTTTTCGACGGAAATTCAATGTTTTGTTTTTTAGTTGTGTCAAAAAAATGTAAAAAATCTTTTGCAAATATTGCTATCAAAGTCATTTAGCTATCTTTTTGTTTTTCATCATGTCAGCTTTTCGTAATGAAATTTGAATAAACAATTGCTATCTCATTTTTTGAGTATTTTTTTTAAGAAAATGTGAAAAACTAAGCGTAATTTTTGTAACCCAAATTCATGAAATTTTTAATTCACTAGACTTGAATTTTAGACATAGGTTTTGAATTATTAGACATTGTTTGTGAGCACTTGAAATCAAGTAACTAAGGAAATCATTTCAATTTTTTAATCGGAAATTATATTTTTGAGTTTTTTCATAGGGAAACTCCATTTATTTTTCGGAGCGGCATTCGAACCTTTCTCATCAGTTCCATGAACCCGTTTTTGGCATACATGATACACCCTATCCAACTACGCCACCAAGGCGATGGTATTTCGAAGTTGGAATTTCATTATTAGTTACCTACTTAAGAAATATATTTGTTTCTTTATTCATGGTGGTATTGGAAGGGAATTCCAAACCAATGACTTTTGACCAAACGATCAATTTGGTCTTCTACTGTCAACAATTAACCAAATAACCGCAAGGAATATAAACAAAGCATCCAGAATTGGTCGATCGAAAAGGTGTAGCCTTCTATGATGACCCTTTCAGTCTGTGGTACTTGATTGGGTTTGAATCAATGGTTGAAATTGGGTTTCAATTCAACACGAAACACGAGGAAAATGAGTTCTCCATGACTGAACTGCAGAGCCAACCTTTCGAATTAAAAAAAATTCTAATAATTCTCTTATGTACCTGACTTTAATTGCCCACAAAAAAAATAATTAATTCAAAATCTACAAAATTTTAATCTAGTGAATTATGATGTCTTGTTTAAAAATTAATTTTGAAAAGGTTAATCCTTATGTTTCACAATATATTCAACCAAGTTTGAATTATTTATTTATGCAAAGATGAAACGTATCAAAAGTTTTGTTTTTAAATAAAAGTTCTTCGGTTACCTTTAATAAATTTTGTGAATTGTTTTGTTACCAATTGACTTAAATACAATTGTTTAAGATTTATTACGTTTAAACATTTGATACAAATACGAACGATGAGAAAAGAATCGCTAATAAAAAAGTTTCAAAAACCCTGACAATGGTAAAAACAGTTTATAGTTCACAACAGTTCATTGCTTAAAAATTATTTTACGCTAATATTAACCGATTCCTCATCCATTGTTTCCTATTCGTGACGTATTTTATTTATAAATTCCGTCGACATAATCACAATATTATTGTATCTATTCGTAATTACGACAAATTTTAAAAGACCAACAAATAATTCCAGTGTGAATCCATTTTTAGAATTAAATACATTTAAGATTTTTTTGTATATGTTTTGTTTTTTTTTTAAGAGAAGAATTGTTTTAATCTTACGGTAGGACCTTGAAATTCTAGTTTGATTCGAAAAAGTTATTGCTGTAGTAGTAAATGTATTTAGAATGGCTGAATTTAGACTATAAAAAGATGAAACAATCGGCGGAACAAAATATAATAATGAATAACTTAATTTTTTTTTTAATTCGGAGGTACAGGTGCGTTGTTAGAAGATGGAGTTTAATTGCATATGTTAGAAAAAATATACATAGTTTCTTTAATTTGGTTAGGTTGTGGTGAAATATAATTAAATTTTGTTTATGCAATAATATGGCGAAGAATAATGTTCCTGTCTGAATAATTTAGCAAAGAAACGGGTTTGATACAATTTATTAGAACCGTGTAATTATTTAGTATGTAGCGACCTGACCAAAAGAATTTAGGAACTATATTCAAAGTTGTCCGAATCACATTGCTGGATGCTTAATGCTGTTTATGATATCCTTCTAGATGATCTAGCTAGATGACCTAGATCAAACTTAAGATATAGACATTCACAAACTTGCTCTCATACACAAATTGGTGAATTAATTTGTGCTTATGGTAATGGAGTTATGCTTCGATACATATCAGGGCAGCCGATTGATATCATAATATTATAGACAACATGTTTTCAGTTCTTCTGTTATATTATAGTATTAAATTTCAGTAGATAAAACGAAAGTCTCGGTTTTTTCATGGTTGGGATGAGCATTTTCTCAATGCTGATGTTTATGGTACCTCCTTCGTTCGTGAAGGGAAAAGTGGTGCGGTAAAAAGAATAGAAGTGAACTTTATAGTGTAATAGCTTTTTTGCTGTTAAACCATTTATTCAAAGTGTTTTGGAAGGTGTTTCGTTTATTAGTTAGTTGTTTCAAGTCGATACCTGTTGCGAAAACCGTGCAACCATCATGCACATGACTTGCTGTTTATCCGTTTGGTGGAGAAAACATAATTTATGTGCAGGTTGATACTGAGTTAATGATACTGAGAGCACACCAAGTTGTGCAATTTCACTCCCTTTCCCTTTTTACTTAGGAGTTACGAAATTCAACAAATATTGGGTGACCTCTAAAAAAATTAAACAACCAGACCTTTATTTAACGTGGTAGATTTGTATTTAAAATGTCATTAGAAGTGGAGTCTGGAATACTTCTTATTGTATTTAAAGCTTTTGGTAGATCGACTGTCGCTAGCATTGTTCTAGCTAAGATCCTTCCAAGAAGCCGCTAAAAATGCGAAATCAACGAAACAACCAAGGCTTACCACTCAATTCAGCATTATTACTTCCAGCTCGACTGATTGTACTTGAAAACTAATAACAAATTTTTTTGACGACCAATATGCCTGCATTCGTACGACGTAATACGCGTGCATATGAAGCAATCCTTGCATTGTTCTACTGAATGTGTTTTACTCCCCAAAATATACTCACCGTAATTATAGTGTACTTGCCCGCATATGAAATATAATATTGATTTAATTAAAACGTTAGATTCGTGTACAATACCCGTGACGCATCCAAGGAGCAACATTAGTAATCCAGTGTATTACATTGTAGTTATTGGAATATTACTAAAATGTATCGAACACGCAAAATAGAGAATTTATGTCTCGACGAGATTTTTGAAATTGACTCAAATTTGATTGTTTGGTTATTATTATTGTTGTTGTGTTGATATGTAAATAATAATCTTGTTGCCATAGCAATCTTTCTGGCGCTCTCCAACGCAATAGTTGTCGACAAGCAAATAGTCAATTCTGTCAACAGAAATAATTCCATTGACAAAAAGAACCTAATAAAACGTTTCGTTTTTTTTGTCGGTTTTAATCATAAAAATTTAATGAATATATTGATTTTTATGATGCCTTTTGAAACAGGCATAGGAGAATGGGTAATACAAACTACTAATGAATTAGTAATCTGATGCGTGAATTTAATTTAGGGGAAACATACTAAATAAATTTTATTTATAAATTTTCAAAACTAAAATTGATAAATGAAGATACATATTTCGCGCGAGTTGTATAGTCATACGAGTGGAAATTTTTTTATTATGATGTCAATACATAGCAGTTTTTGTGATCAATAAAACTTTATTATTTAAGTTGATCGAATCTTTAAAATTTTGTTCAATTCGAAAGTACACCTTGAGTTATGCGGTAGTTTGGGACCGTCAAAATAGCGCACAACTCAAAACCGCATAATTCGAGACTAAGAGTATATACAAAATTGAGGGTTCCGTACCCAAGAAATCTATTTATGATCATAAAAAGTTATTTTATTATTTGTAAATAAAACAAATTTTTCTATTCACTTGAAAATCAAATGGTTTATGGAATATAAAACATTAAGCTAATAATACAGTTATGTATAGAATAGTTCTCTAATTTGATTTTTTTTAAATAACTGTCATATTCAGATGTTTTTATGACGTTTTCTTTACCGCAAATATTTAGTGCAAGATATAGTTTTGAGACTTATAAAATTTGTTAGTAATTATTGCGTTTTAGAGAGATCTGTCTGTTTGTTTGATTCAAAGTGTTTATTTAGCTCAAACCATAATCTGCGTAATTCACTACGTAATCTGCGTAAATCAAACCATAATCATAGTAATTCCGGTTGATAAGGGTTTCGGGGTGTGTCTCATCGTCATTCTCTTCTTTATCTTTAATTATAGGTAATGCTCATAATTTATAAAGTCTTGACCATCAGAAGAAGTTATTTTGTCAAATCCATCTTCTGCAAAAGTATGCACCAAATCTACAAAGTGCCTTAGTTCAGCTTGAACTTTTGTTACTGGATTTAATATATTGACTCCGCCTAGCCATTGTTCCAGAAGTTTTTAAGTGTACATGGCTTTAATTCTATAATAGAATTTGCAATGAACTTTACGCAATTTCTCATGGTGTAATTTTTCAATAGTGTTCTTACTTTTATATCAGAAGATCATCTAATTTATCCTGCAAAAATTTTTGGTAACAACCCAAGTAGGTTTTGCCAGACATTGACATACGGCCAAGCACTGGTCCATTAATGGTTAACAGTACTTGGCTATTGTTGCTGGGCCAATACTAGAACCAATCATCGGCCGATCTATGGTTTACAGAAAATAGCCAGTATATTGTTACCTTTGAATGGCCAAGCACTGGCCCATGAATGGTAAATATTACTTGGCTATTGTTATTGGGCCAGTACTGTAGCCAGGAATTTGCCGATCTATGTCATTTTTTTTAAATTTCACTAGAGTATTATCCCTTTTAGAAATACATAGTTTGAAAAATTTCACACATAGTTTAGTTATCGCCTTGTCGGTTGAAAGACTATGGTAATAAAGAAAAGGTTGGTATATGTTTTAATTTATTTTCATTTCTATTTTATTTTAATTATTTTGTAAATAGTTTATTTAAATTTATGTATAAAAAATATTATTTTATATTTTTTTTAATGGCGGAGTTAGGGCGGCCATTACTCAGCCATTCTTGCATCTGAACCAGTTGTATAGGGAGTTTTGAATTTTTTCCGTCATTTTTATTTTATTTTAAATTAGTTTGTATTTAATTTATTTAAATTTACACATGATAATAATGTATATTTTTTATAACGGCCCAGTCATGGTTGCCAGTATTTGGCCCAAGAATGGCAACCATTTATTGTCCGAAGTTATCATCCAGTAAAATTATGTTAATCGTGGTTGTCAGTACTCGCCCATTGCTGCATTACTGGCTGCCAGTAATGGACCATTACTGGACCAGTTGTACAACCTTGTATGGGAATCCTCTACTCTAACGACTGCAGCATAGTTGTATCAGGTGGCAACAAATTACTTTAATGTTAGAATGGTTGACATTCGCTGGATGCCAAAAGTATTATCAATGATTTTAAATTATGTGAAACTCGTTTTTTTAACTTCTGGAGCAAACATTTTTAGAACCACACAAAGGAAGTAATATACTCATATCAAAATGTTTAAATGCTTAAGAAAGATAAAAAATGAATAAGTAATGGTATTTTTATAAGATCACTTGGTCCATTACCTTATAATAATAAAGATATAATGCGAACTCATGCAACATAAAATCATTGTGCTTTTTTTTTGCTTTGAGATATGTGGGTAATATAGCGCTTTTAAGTATTTGCCCACCTTCAATTATGATCTCCCGTTGTGGTAGGAATAGATAATTTATATTGAGAAGAAATGTGAAAACAGGTAAAAATCCAAAGCCAAAAAGAGGATGATCGAAAATCGGGTAATGTGCGTACAAAAAATAAATACATATATTAGTTATATTAAAAATTGTAACGAAAAAATGAATCGCACTAAACTAAAATTTAAGCGCATAATTTAAAACTTCGACACAAAATTTGAACCGCATAATTCAAGTGCCGCATAACTCAAGGGACACCTGTATATGGGAGTTTTTTCTAATAAACCTGTTCATTACAGAAAAATTCCTCTTCTCGTGTTTCGTATAGCATTCGAACCTTTACTCATCAAAACCACTAATTCGAATTCCTTTGTGATAGTTCCGTGATTAATTGCGCAAGAGGTAATGGTTGTTTCGAAGTTTAAACTTTATCATCAGTTATTTACATATGTTGAATATCTCAACCATCTAAGCCCGATATTTTTCGAAGATCTTGCAAATAATTTAACTGGAGAAATTATTATTGAAATATTTCGTGACCTAATCATATTGTCACGTTTGGCCTAAAACTCAATTCGATAATCGTAATTCCCAAATCTTCTTCTAGATTCGATTACTGATTAGTATAAGTAAAAACACCACATTTTATTATGTTTTCAACAACTTTATTGTTTCTCAACAACAGAAACACAATACAGCCAACAATATTTTAAAACTAGAATGCTCCTTTAATAGTTTCAGAAACTGCAACGGTGGATTGTAGAAACTTCCATATAAACACAGCGCCCAAATAATACATCAAATATTTCTATTCAATAACACAATTAAAATTTACTTTACTTTTAGTTACACGATTGTATGCTCACGATACGGCATTTTGTTTACAATTAATTTTATCACTGTTAACACAATCGCTTTCTAATTTAAACTATATATCTTGTTCTGCAAAACAAATTTCTCAAATACAATTTTAATGAATATCTAGATTCTAGCTAGATCAACCCAAAATTTCTTTTCAAAGAAAACTCGATAATTTCTGAGGATCATCGACGTCGTTATTATTTTGCATGTATTTTATTTAGTGTTTTTTTAATCCTTTTTGCAAGAAATATAATGATACTAACAGGTGGTTTATTTTAGTTGTATCGATTATTGAAATATTGTATAGGGTAAATTGAGGTTGAAAACAATTTTGTTTTGTATCGTTGCGATTATGTATAGAATCGTAACAATATTTTTGGTTAGGCGTTTTTTGTTGTATGAGCCTAGGTCGCGCTTGCAAACGATCAACCTATATTGGCTTTTGTGTTAATGGAATGATCGATTTATCTAAACAGATCGGTCGATTGAAATGAGACGCAATTGTCTAGTAAACTGATCTGTGAATTTTCTTGTATGAGTCTTGCCATGGAAACATGAATATTTCATAAAAGAAAAAATACGTACGGCAGTGTGATAAATTTTTTGATGGTGTCCCAATGATTGCATTATATATCAACTAAACCGGAACGTCAAGAAGATACGAAAGTTAGCATATGGTATGATTTCATGGACTGTAAGACGGTAAGGAGTACCTTACTTGTGGATTACTACCTGAGCTAAAATTTCATTCTCACGTTAAAATTATTTCTAAGTTCTTGTAAAAATGTAAAAACACCTTACTTCTTTCTCATGTAGTGAGCACTCTTTTATTTTCGAGCCAGACAACATCTTTATCTTAAATCTTCTTTCCAAATAGTTTTTTTTAGGGTTTCGTTTTTTATACGGAACACTATTGGTGAGAGTAAAACGTGTTTTTCACATTATTTCGAGTATCTCGATTACTATAAAATATAAATCCAATGAAGCTGAAATTTGGTGTGCGTATAAAACTAATCTGTCCACACAATATGAGGAGTTGAAAAACAAATAAAATGGTTTTCGTTTGGTTAACAGGACTACGATGTGAGGCCTTTGAGAAAATACATTTTTATATCGAGACAAGTAGGGTATCATATGAAAGGGCTTCACTTGAGTATTTCTAAAAAATGTATTTTGGAATTTTACACCCCACCAGTTTTTGTGTAATTCTAAATAATGGCCTTTTCTGTATGTTTTCTTTCCTCCGCCTAAGTAATCGAAAATCTTAAAAAGCATTTTGAATGATAGAAAAATTAGTAAGTTTTCAAAGAAAAATATAGTAAAATATCAAATACTAATAATTATATTTATTAAGGGGGAGGATATGAGAAGGGGTAAATACACCATTTAAAACCCGGTCAAGTGGGGTGTCGTTTGAAAGAGCACCAAAATTAAGAAACATTACAATCTTTTTTTAGAATTTTGCGATCCACCGTTTTTGAATTATTCTAAAAAAAGTGCAACAAAAAGTTGGTTTACGTTTCGTCGTTGATTGACAGAAAAATTTGAAAAAATTCATAGAGATAGGAAATTTGATAAACTCTGAATGAAAAATATAGCGAAGCCTCAAGTGGTTTTATTTCTATGTGTTTAAGGGATGGGAGTGGGGATGGTTGAAAAAAGGTTTTTTGGCTTGCATGAGTGGGGTGCCATTTGAAAGAACACCAAAATTAAGAAATATTACAATTTCTTTAGAATCTTGCGATGCACAGTTTTTGAATTATTATCAAAAAAGTCCTATTTTTAGTGTTAACACTACTCAACCCCTAAATTTCGTCGTTGATTAACAGAATTGAGTCGTTCCTTAGCTACGATAAACAGCTATGGATAACATTTAACCTAAAGTAATATTTTTTATATCATTTTGGATTTTTGAGATCAATTAAACTCAAGTAAGTAAAGAAGTAATTGGAATATTTTCAATTCAAAGGTATGGTTTGAAGTTTCTCAGAAAAAAACTACAATTCACATTTTACGTGTTTCGGATCGGATTTTTTATATCATTTCGATCAATTAAATGAGATTGACATTTACTATTGATATTTACGATGAACCATTTATTTTTTATGTGTCTATGGTCTGGTAATATAAACCCTTTACAACACAACTTTGTTATTTATTTTGATATTGTTTTCTTTACATTCACGGAACCTTTGACGAGCGAATTTTATTCGCACTTGTCTGACTGTTTGTTTTATAAATAAATTAGTGTTGCTAATTTTAATCTCACTTTCCCAAAATTTGTCCTGTTCAGCTATTTCAGAGACAATTCTTCGACCATAAACCTACCTCTTTGACGGTATCTTCCTGCTAGACTGCGATAGGTTCACCAAACAGAATAGCTTCTAAAATCCAGAGTCCAGAATCACATAAAATATCATTCCTTTTTTCAAAAAGTAATATTTTTCCGTTTTATTTTGATTCGGTTCCCTCCTCTAGATCAGAAAAGTCATTGACTTTACATTACAAATTTTATTCGTTCAAGACTAAATTATTACAAAAAGTATATTTTCTCTTGATTGGTTTTGTATTTTTAATAACTTAAATTCTTTTTTATTCGCCTACATATTAAAGTGTTACTTTATTACTGTGATTTGCGGCCATAAAGTGTTACTTTTTAACTATTTATTTTACGTCCAAAAAAGTAAAATTTGTATTTGTTTAAATTCTATGAAAAATAGATTTTTTTATCAAAGCAACCCTTAAATTCAAAATTTCATTATCCAATTAAAATAGTTGTTATCATTTGTTGCCATGGTTATACAATAATTTGAAAAAAATAACAAATATTTTGTCAAAGGTTACTTGTTCCACATATTTTTATTTTAAAATTTATGTAAATTTATAATTTTAAATTAGAATAAACAAATTTTTTAAAATATTTTGCTTGCGGCGAATAAAAAATAGTACATGATGCACGGACGTAAGCTATTTTGGACTTAATGTGGGTGCAAATCTCGGCTAGCGCCTCGATTTGCAAACTCCACATCCGTCCAAAATCTTTAGCTTTACGTCCTAGCATCATAATGTACTATTAAGATTTATGGAAATATACATATAAATTATAAATTAAAGCGAAAAAATGATAACGGTTTGTGTGTTTATTAAATTTACATTCAGTTTGTCAAGTTTAGGAATATTCATATCTTTAGGTTCGAATTTCCTCTGTTGAACGAAATTCAAAACCACAGCCAGTTTGTCCAATTTAAGATGCATCCTAATCATCAAATGACAACTGATAAACTTTATTAGTAGGCTTATTTCGGTTCATTTTATTATTATTTTTTTTTTTAAATAAAAAGTGTTGTGTTATAGGGTTTACAATATGTGTCACAACAACACATAAATACCTTTTAAGACCTAAGTCCCACAACAACTTGCGGTCTTAGGTGTTTATGAATGCCTTTTTTAAACTGCTGCGGATTGAAACCACCTGAGACTATGGATTCCGGCAAACCATTTGTATGCAGTTCGGACAAAAAAGTCTTTCTGCGATCTGCCAGTATGACAGCGTGGGATCTCGACAGTTTGACTGATTGCGCTAGCCGATTGCCGAGTGAAACGGGGGTAAGAATGAGTTTGAGGCATAATGCTGCTGATACATTAGCCAACTTCCAGCACGAGGGAAATATACCAGAGTTGTAGGATTGGTAGAATATCTTAGTTAATGTTGATGCAAGCTCTTTAGAAAAGGTTTTTAAAATAATGGGTGGAATGTTGTCCATTCCTGAGGCTTTGTTGTTTAACCCCTTTAAAAGTTTAGCGACTATTTTGGGTTTGAAGTGAAGTTCATTCATATTAACTCCTGAAGACTGGATTTGGGGTATTTCTTTAAGAGTTTCTAAAACAGTGGAGTTCAGAGCAAAGCGTTCAGCGAACAAGTTAGCTTTTTTTGGCGGGATCATTGACGTTTGAATCACCATCAATAATAGGGGAATAGAAGGTTTTGTACCAGAATTTAAAGAGTTAATGGCACTGTAGAAATTCTTGTCAGAAATAGACATAGACGTAAGTTTTGAAGTTTTCGCTCTGTCAATTTCAGACTTTTCGTTTGAGATAATCTGGTTAGAAATTTTGTTGGCCTTTAGATATTGGGATCGATTAGCAAGAGTTTTAGTCCCTGAGAATAGGCCCTGATACGCGAAAAAAAATTCTGCCAGAATTCAACTATTGTTAACATCGTCGGTCGATTTGGAGAATTCCAACCATGATTTGTTGTGGACGTTGAGGTCACCGGTAACGATAACCTCACAATTAGGGGACTTAGCTCTAACCTCGTCCACAATTTTTGTCAGTAAGTTAAAAAATTTGGGTTACGTTTGTTGGGGGACCGGTATAAAGCTATTGTAAGAAAACTAATTTTTGGAAGACAAATCTTTAAAACCATTGTATTGAACCCATCACCGTGTAGTTCAAAATTTGGAAAGCGTGTATACGCAACACTCTCATGAATGAATGCGCATACGTCTTGATGGAGTTTGAAAGCTAATTCAAGCCTATATATTTGGAATTAAGCGATTCTATAGAGAGAAAATTTTCAGAAACTTGTGTTTCTGTAAGGAATAGAATGTTCGGTTTGCCATGGTTAGCGTTCAATCCGCAGATGTTTTGAACATGCATTTTAAATTTTTTTTCTGATTCTTATATGTGTGGTCTCTGCAAATACCGTTTACATGCCTCTTTATGGGCGGGTGGATTGCGCACATATGCTTTACCACTTGCAGACTTATATCCTTTCTGTTGTACTACCATACATGTATCAAAAGGTTTATTTTTTTATGTTTTATTAAAGAATGGATAATTAAGCAAAAAATCTTATACAATAAAATATGACATATGCCAATATTTCATGATAAGATGAAGAAATAATAACAAAATAATAAGTGAAAAACAAATTGTGAGAAATTTGCAGAAAACAAAACTAATTGGCAATAATCCAGCTGATGCAGCGCACCCAGACGTACCGCTCACCACCTCAATCAAGGCACAAAGCACACACATAATTATATGTTGACCTGATTCCTTGGAAGAGTTAATAAGCAGTACTACTACGGAATCCTGCCTAGCTAAGACTGGACGTGCTGCCGTTGACTAATTAAAGTTCGTCCGCCAGCACCATAAGATATCATCTTGAATAATGATATCTCCTGCTATTGCCAGTTGTATGTGATGTCTCACGCTAACTCATAGGTCAATGGCAGGGCCTGGAGTACGCGGGGTAGTCAGACCCGTAGATCAACATTGATCATAATCGAGCAAAATCGACTCCTCCTGCGTATTTACAAGAAAATTATGTAAATTATGATTGGACAGATAGAATGACTCCAATCGGTGTATTAAGAAATAATATTATCTAGTGTTCGGCTTACTCTTTCATTGTAATGAGTTTTACGCGCGAGATTTTTGGTACAGAAAGTGAATAAATTTGCATATAAGCAAGACGTTTGAGTTTTTTATCGAAAATTCTATGAACAGAAACCATTTTTAAAGACTCTATTTCAAGACACTCTCTAATTCAAAGACCTCTAGGAATTTGAAGGAAAGAGTAGAGCTCTCATTCGGTTCCAATCAAAAACAAAGAATATCACCTACACACCTAAATGGGGTTAAGCAATTCATGACTTTGGTGAGTCTCATATCATTTCTCTTGACATATCCAAAGCGTTTGATAGAGTTTGGCATCGGGCTCTAAACAATAAATTTATTTCATTTAGAGTCTGTAAGACCTTGATATGTTGGTTAGAAGATTTTTTATCACAGAGATCTATCAGCGTAGTGCTGGATGGTGCTATGTCGTCTAAATTCCCAATTCAAGGAGGTGTTCCTCAGGGCTCGGTTCTACTACAACCACCACCACCTTTTCTGATCTTTATCAACAGTTTGCTATCTATCACCACAAACCCATTATATAGCTTTGGCAACGACAGTACTATATTCCATTCCTATTCTTTCAAAAAACGGCCTTCTAGTCTATCGTATTGTCGACGTAGAAAAATGGATGAATCCTTGGATTTAGATTTTAAATTAATCCTGGACTGGGGTACACGGCATCTTATGATATTTAATTCTATGAAGACGAAGTCGTGCGTTTTGTCCCATAAAACATCACTATATAGCGGCAATGCAAAGTTTTCTAGGCCACCATTATTAAACTTCCCAACTAGCAAACTTACTTCTCAATTTTGAATTATACAAGTTTAACTTCAATAAAGCTTCGATAAAGCTTCTAAGTGGAAGCATTGATTAAGTATTATTATACTTAATCAATGGTGGAAGCTAGTTATATTTTACTTCTATAAAGTTTCGATACAACTTCCACAGAGAAGTTCCCCCCACCACCAGAATGAAAGCTTCTAAAATACATATTTCTATATTTAATATTAGAAGCTTTACCGAAACTTATCTACAGATCACTAAATAGAGCTTCCGAAAAAAGGTTATAGAAGTTATAGCTGTCATTAGTTGTAGTTGTTTCGTTTGTAACTGTTTACAGATCTTAAAGAAGCACAGCTGTTTATCGCTGTCTATAGTCTAAAAATTGCTTCAATATCTGAAACAAAATATATCAAACTGACGGAAGCTATTGCTTCTATTGTTTCAACTAAATTTAGATGTAGAAAATATAGTTTAATTCAGGGGCTTACTTTTTATGGAAAAAAATATGTGACATGTAATTTCAATGGGTTTATACAAAATTGAAGCTTATACGAAATTGAAATCGTTTCGTTTTTGTCAAAAAAGTATTGTGCATAAGGTGGGTTTTGTTTTTTAATCTATTATTTAGACTTATTTTGCACAATATAACATATTCTTTATTTTGAGTCTTCAAATAGACAAAAAAAATCAATTAACATCATAATCAACTAGACTAGAGAATCAGAATCAAAAATCAACTAGAGTGGAATAGAGAAAATTTAAAGTTTTATAAATAATGGTATATGAATTTTCTTTACATTTCTGAGAGCCAAACTCGTCAGAAAGAACTGAGGCGATACAGAGTTTCATAATTTAGTCACTCTATTAAAATAATATACAGCAAATGGATGGGTGCGATATATCGTTGCTTCTTTTGTTATTGTTTTATATGTATATAACATTTTCAAAAATTAACTGCCTTCATCAACATTTTAGTACGCATGTTGTTGTGACACCTATTAAAAATCCAATTACAAAACTTTTTATTTAAAAAAAAAATATTGTTCAAATAAAGGTGTAAGTACGCTAAAAGTTAATGATTGAAAAAATATAACCCCTTAATGTTGCTATACCTAAAATCTTTGAACTAATAAAACAAATAGAAAATAGATTTTTCAATATTCTTTTTCGTCTATCGAAAAGAAACAAAATATTTTAAGAACGTAAATCTCATATTATGATTTCATCGTTAAAAACCCATTGAAGTTACATGTCATATACCTTTTTCCATAAAAATTAAGCCCCTGAATTATATACTATATTTTCTACATCTAAATTAAAAAACAAAATTCTATGGAAGTCTTATGGAAGTCTTATAGAAGCTATTGTTATTGTAACTACTATCAAAGATATTTATTGTTTCTTTACATTTAAATTAGCCGATTGGATAGCGTGCAGAACAAACGATTGAAGGACCAGGGTTCGAAACTTGATGCGACCGTAAACAAAAGCTTAAATTTAAACACTATATAATAGAAATAACATAATAATATAATAGCAATAACAATAATTACGTTAAAAAGTGTAGATATATAAAAAACGTTGTAATATTTTTGTCACGTTTTTTAATAGTTTCTATAAGACTTCTAAAGATTGCTTAAAACAAACTATTAGACGCACTTTACCGAAGCTATAACTTGTGAAACCATAAATTCTATTCAGCTTGCATAATTGCTTACAAAGGACCTTACCGAAGTTATTTCCGAAGTCTTTTACAAATTATAGCTTCGTTAAAGGCGGGGAAAGTTCTCCAAATGGCCTTTATCGAAACTGCTTACAAATTTTAAAGGAACTATGAAGGTGGGGAAGTTAGTTTCGGTAAGACTGGTTAGTGTTTTAAAAGAAGTTAAAATGCTAGTTGAGTCACCTACACTTAAACTATTAGGTACTATAATATCAATCACAAATTGAAATGGCATGATCATATTCTTTCCGTGGCGAAATTGGGGTCCCAACGATTTGGCGTCCTACGTCGATGTGAAAACTTTTTCTCTCCATCGGAAATTGCTACGATCTATAAAGCATATATACGACCGATCCTCGAGTTCGACTCCCATTTATGGGCTGCAGCACCACAAACCTCTTTAGATTTTGTCGACAGAGTTCAGAGATGATCCAGTGTTAACATAGGGTATGGATTCGCTGCATCATAGAAGAGTGACTGGAGCTCTTACACCGTTTTATAGATACTACTACGGTAAATGCTCTAAGAAAATTAATAACTTAATACCTCCATTACGTAGATCTTCACGAGCCACAAGACAATCTTCGCATTCCCATAAGCATACCCAAGAGGTCTCATATGTGAGAACATCTAGCTATAATAACATCTGCCTTTCACGTTCCGTATACTGGTGGAATCGATTCGAAACTCGGAAAATGTTTTCCCTGCTTCGTACAATCCCCAAGCTTTTAAATCCGCAATACATCATCACTATCGCTCTAGTCTTATCCCAAGTCCTTAAATACCAACCTTTTAACTTTCCTATCGTTAACGCGTGCATCAAGCATTAGAGGTGTATAACCTAAGTGATTAACCTGAACTATAAAAAAAATAGGATATTTTCCGTAAAACTAGAAACATTTTCTATATAAAGCAAGAAAATATAGAATAAAAAGATCCACTATTAATATTTGTTTTCTTATTGATAATATTTAAACTGAAAATATTCATATGGCACCCATGCTACGAAATCGTTTAAATTTGTATAAAAATATTTTTTCATGTGTCCGTGATTTTTGGTTCACCGTCTTGAAAAAGAAGTCTGTATTTTTTGTCCTAAATGTTACCCAATTTATTGTAATCTGGGATCTAAAATGCAGTCAAGTCCATCCTATACTCCTATAACAAACATATAAAAATTACTATTGAACCATAAATGGTGACGGTCCATCTTTAGTAAAAACTTTATTTTCCCATAGTTTCACGATAACTTTCATATCATCTGCCATTCTAGCGTATAGATATAGCTCCAAGGAAATAAAAATATATAAAAGTATAAGAAATTTTATGTTACACAAATAAACAACCAATGAATAAGCCACACATTTAAAAGGTCCTGGCCTTGGGAAAATATTGCTTTTGCATCTTTTTTTAACATTAATAAAAATACTATCAACAATTTTACTCGTTAACTGATCAATGATATGCGATTTTTTTAAAGAAAAAAAAATTGAAATGACATTTGATTTTAGAATCAAGATGAGATGGAAGTTGATTTGGTTTCAACGATATTTGAATAATATCAAATGTCCGAAACCTATTAATAAATATATTCATTGAAAGATGATACATGTTTTGCTTTTAAGTTAAAATGTCATCTAATGTTTGTTGCATTACTATTTTTAGAAGCTGTGTGATGAGTTAAGTTTTTCAGATATGTATGAATAGAATTAAGTTCTTATGTGATCTTCAAAAACAATGTTTATTTGTAGTGAAAGAGAATTATTCTAACTACACAAATATTCTAACACAAATAATTATTCACAACTAAAAATACTAAAATATATATGTCAGTATGTATACTAAAACATGAAAACCGCGACAAAATCAAGTTAGAAACTCTCAGTAAATTTTCGTATTCTCTTTCTATACATAAACACGAATCATATTTTTTCACTGCACATTTTAACTGCATTTATTTCTCAAGGCCATTAATATAAATCGTTTTAGTTCTAGCAGTTACATATATGTTTTATTTATATAATGAAAAATTTTATAAGAAAAAACGAACAGTTTTTTTTACTAACCTTAATCTTGGACTTGATTTTAAATTCTTTAATCAATAGCTAATACTAAAAACATTTTGAGAAGTCATAGAAATGGTTTTAGAACTATGCTTAATGATAATGATTTATGTTTTGTTGTCGTTAATTTAACCCCATTCTCTCTTTCATAAATGGTTGCATAACAATAGGGGATGCTAAGACAAGTAGTAATTTTAATTTCATTTTCACAATGGACGATCCAGATTTTTTTAAATTATTCGGATTGGAATGGAATTATTAAGACTACCTACGCACCTACGTGCGTTGCACCTACGTGCAACCTACGCACAGTTATATTAACATTGAAATGTGATACAATGGTGCGATTGCGCGATAACATTTTTGATAACATCCTTTATTATGGAACAGTTTCCGACGTGTATATGAAGTTATTATAATTCTTGAATTTTAATTAAGAGCGAAGGAAGTAGAAATGATTGAGTTTTATTTTGATGAATTTGTATATTAAGGATTTGCGTTAAAGTTGTGTTTTAATTATAGAACTAACACACTCCAAACTTGGTGTTCAGGAGCAATGTTGAATAATATATTTGTACTATTAGTTTTTTGATTCGAATACCCTCAATACTGGTTTATGTCTGTTTAAAAAGTATACCTGTGAGGCCTTTCTTAATTTTTTTACTTATATTTTCTACTTATTTCATTTTGTACTTATGCTAGAATCCAACAAAGCAAAACTTTAAATAAGCTCAATCTCAACCAGTCTAAACCACTTACAATGTGAACGTCATAAGATCAATTATGAATCATGATATTCCTAATATAAGAAATAGCAGTGTAATCTAGACTTTTGGATAAAAACTTGGATAAACATTTACACTATCACCACTCCTAGAATTGTCTGGTTTCTTACATTCCAAACCCACTTTGGGTCGACTTGAGCTCAGAAGATTGTGTGATAACCAAGTTTTTCATTACATGATATTGGTTAGTTTCGCGATCATATTTAACCCTCCAAAAGCAATTGCCAAGAACCGATCTTCGTCGCTTCCGTCGCCTCGTCGCTATCCAAACTTATGTTTTAGGATTTAGCACGTAAGGAAAAAAATCCCTGGACTGTTTTCCATTATAAAAGTTACAACAAAACTTTTATATTAATTCTACTATTTTTTGCGAATTATTTTGACATACATTGGACTAAATATTTTATTAACTCTGCATTTTGTTTTCTTTTTCCTTTTTTGTTTGAAAACATTCGATGTTTACTTTTCAATTTTAATTGAATTTTAAACAAACCAAGAAAAATAAAAGGAAAATTGAAAAATTTTAAATTAAAAAATTTACGCTTTGGCTTGCTCGAAGAAATGAGTCGCTCTATATGTGAGATTTAATAATTGAGGAAAACTGTGTTTTATAATCAAGGAATATGCCACTAGCTTAACAATTGGCAACCCCATTTTAGTTTGTTCCTACCAATTTTTTTTTAAATATTTGCGTTTTATCTCTTGTTTTATTTCTATTTCCTCCATCTTTTAATGAAATAATGACCTCTGTACGCCTATTCCGGCATTTCCCTGGGAATTGGGAATTAAGAAAAAAGTGCAATAAATGAAATAAAGAAATATTTTCTAATACGAATTTGTTGTTTCCCGCGACACGGAATACTAGTTATGAAAAAATTGCTATAATTTATTTCTCAATTCCTATTTCACGATGTACCGGAATACTGTTTTAGGTAGATTTCATATAAAAATCTACCTATTGGTATGTGCTTCATCTCGGAATTTCGGAAAAATTTTGGTGCCAAACGACTATATATGATAAGCGGAGACGGAAAATCAAAATGAAAAAAAAATTTATATATATATATATATATATATATATAACGATATGAGATATAACGGAATTTGGCGGCACTCTCACGGTCGCATTTTTCGACCTACACCAAAATAATTTTTTGTATGTGTTCCGGCAAATAATGTCTTGGACAAGTTCGTGAACTGGCCATATCCGGGTACCAGTTAAGCGGCTAGAGCCTAAAATGTCGAATAATCTAGGGCGCTATAACTTCCGTTTGAATCATAATATTTTAATAAAATTTATAAATATTGAATATTTGAACATATTTCTATCATTTTTATCCAGATGACCACTTTGGCGTTTCAGGTTCCTCAAAAATCAGCTGTTTCAAAAATTTGCTAAACTTTGCTGCCCTTGATCTAGCTGAAATGGCCAAGCTCATAGTTGAAAACTTTTTTTCACGTACTTAAAATATAAATCTTTCCAAAATTTTTAAAAATAATAGTTTAAATCTAACGGTTGAGACCCTACGGCTGTTGAAATAAAAACAAACGCAAAAGGCAATGCTTTCATCATGTTTCAGTTTATGTTATTTAAATTCATCTTAGCTTTTAAACATACTTTTCAGCTATAGCCTCAAAAAATTTCAGCTTTCTAACCCAAAAGGTCCCATTTTTATAAGCATTATAATGCAACCCTTACAAGAAAAATATCAACCCATTTAATACCATAGAAAAATTATCAAAATCTCTTTTGTTTTTATTTTTTTTACTAAGTAACCGTTTGAAAAAAGATTAAATAAGAACAAAAAAACACAACAACAAAAGATGATTTTGAAATAAAATTGTTTGATAATGTTATAAATTATGTGTGATGGTATAATTGTAGTTGTGACGTAGTTCATTTGATCTTTGGTGGATTTAATATGTTATTAAAAGTAGTTTAAACCAACTTAAATAAAACTGTTCCGAAATTGTATTGATGGAGTTAGTTCGGATAATGTATTTAATTTGGTTCGATAATTTTTTTGAATTATTCTGTTTCTACTTATATTTTTTATTTAAACTAATCTGACTTATCTAATTTTATTTGGACACAAAACCGTCTGGCCCCGAAATCTACCTATTTCTAGCGGATATACCTGCCGCTGGGATTTTTTATTATGTGATAGAATTTATTGCTTAGTTATCCATTCCGAAAAAAAAACAAAAAAATTTGCGTTTCCAACACATCAGAAACCATTGTTTGTGGGACCTAGGTCTTAAAAATCTATATGTGTTGTTGCAACACATATTGTAATTCCTATAACAACACATTTTATTTCTAAAAAAAAATTAAACATTTATGAAAAAAGTACTCAAAACTATATCTGGAATTCGGAACTTTTTGATGAAGGAAACAAATAAAATTTTGGGTTAACATAATCCCTGATCCTTTTTAGCAACAAATTATCTCAAGAAATGATGTTCTTCTCTCAACAGTCGCCGGCTTTAGTTATTCTGAGCTTGTTTGGAGGGATATGTTATGCTAAAATACATCAGCATCTAATATAAACCACTTCTTAAGAGCATACAGAACCCGGTACACTTTCATCACCTACGAAATATAAATATGTGCTTTTGGTACTGATAGACCCGCATCATCTGACTGTTTGCGCTTCTGACTGGCGTATCGAATTCATTTGTTATTTGTAGTATTGTGTCCTTTGACTTTGTTCCTTTTGTCAAAATTACGATTATCTCTTAAATTATGAATTCTATCGACCTGAAATTTGAGATTTAACTACAACAAGTTTGCTCAGATAATAAAATCAATCCTAAACAAATTTGTTTGTGAGGACTGTGATGTAAAGCTGTTAATAAAACAAATCATTTTTACCGAGTCAAGCTGAGTATCACATTGTCACGTTTTTCTACCGTCCTCGAATTGGCCTTACTCTGAATTCGATAACCTTTATTCCCAAATATCCTTCTGGATTCAATCACTGATTGATTAGCCAAAACACAAGGTTTCATTAAGTATATTCAACACCTTTATTGTTTTACAACAACAGGCAAACAATACAGAAAACAAAATTCAATTCAACGGTTGATTGCAGATTACAATATAAACACTGCGTTCAAAGTTGTACACAAAATATTTCTATTTAATAACACTTAAAACTTTATTTACAATTAAAAATCACTTTACTTTAATTTACACGATTTTATGTTTCACTTAACACAATCGAATTCCAACTTAAAACTGTTTTTTGTTCTGCAAAAGGCATTCCTTAAATATAATTTTACTTAATTTCTTGATTATTCTAGGTCAATTTCTTTACAAATAAAATAAAATTCTGAGAATAACCGACGTCATTATTTTGCATTTATTTTATTTAATTGTTTTTGTTTTGTTGACCTTTATTCTTAGAAACAGTATCACATGTTGATGTCAGTGATGTAAATTATTTTGGTTTTGTCATTTGAATATTGAATCGGGTGAATTGAGGTAAAATGCAATTTTGTTTTATATTTTGTTGCGATTATGCAGTCATAGAATCGTAACAATGTGAAAGCGTGCTAGTGCAGAATTCTTTAAAAATGATTTTAGATATTTTCCACATTTTCTTGCCATATTGTCAAAATGTCAAAATATTGTCAAAATATTTCCAACGATTTGGCTAGTTTCTAATAAGATTTTGATGACCATGTGTTGGTTATAGTTAATTAAATTCATTTTAAAGTTCTAGTTAAATAATAAAAAAATTTCAGGCTTCTTGTAGTTTTATTCGCATTTCCAAAACATTTTGGTTTTCTTTAGTGTTTACCCAAAATAAAGTAACCGAAAAAAGTCAAAGTAATTTTAATACCACCTAGTTTTGATTCTTTTACCTATATTGCTGACATATTTGAACTAAATTATGTGGTAAAGAAATAATTCAACAACAAAAAACAGAAATTCCATTCCCATCTGCTATGCCAAGTTTTGCTCAAAAGCTTTCATAGTTATGGAAACCCACACTAAAAGTTTATGTACCTAGTTTCATCTAAATCGAATGACAAGCCAGTGAGTTTCAAATACATATTTATTCGTAAGAACTCCTCCTCCGCATTGTTCAATTTCCTCCAAAAGCTTTTCAGATCACCGCATTGCGCATCACCACAAAAAAAAGATTTTGAAACTTTTTTCGCGTTCTCGTCACGTTATACAGACAATTTTTTTTTGTTAATACAAACAAACATATGATCCGAATAGACCAAAGTTATAAACAATTTTTTTTGCACGAAATATGATAACAGACCGAGACCGATGAACTTACACAAACTTTGTTCTTTAATAAGGTAATTGTTATAATTGTTAAGTAATCTACTTTCGGATTTCCAAATACATACGTTTTATTCGAATCTGAGCACAACTATTTCTTTCATCTACGTTCAACAATACTCTCTGCGCCATAGATTTGAACGGGTCTGTCAAAAATATTGTCACGTTTTTCTATCTGTCTCGAATTGGTATAACTCTCAATTCGATAAACGGAATTCCTAAATCTCCTTCTGGTTTACAACACAGAGTTTTGTTAACAATTAATTTTCTTTCTGTACACTATCGCAGTTCAACTTATAATAACTTTCGTTCTGCAAAAGGAATTCCTTATATACAATTTTACTTAATTATTCGATTCGAGCTCAATTTTTTTAAAAAGAAAACTCGAGAAATTCTGAGAATAATCGACGTCATTATATTGCATGAATTTTATTTAATGTTTTAGGTAGATTTATACGTTATACGGTATACGTTGCGGCAAAAAATGTCTTGGACAAGTTCGCGAACTGGCCATATCCGGGTACAGGTTAAGTGGCTAGAGCCAAAAAACTCGAAAAATCTAGGACGTTATAACTTCCGTTTGAATCATAATATTTTAATAAAATTTATCAATATTGAATATTTGAACATATTTCTATCATTTTTTTCCAAATGACAACCTTGGCGTTCCAGGTTCCTGAAAAATCAGCTGTTTTAAAATTTTAATAAACTTTGTTGTCCTTGAGTTGGCTGAAAATGGCCAATCTCACTTTTGAATATGTACGCATACGTTAACTAAAACATAAATCTTTTCAAAATTAAAAAAAAAAATAGTTCAAGTCTAGAGGTTGAGACACCACGACTGTTAGAACAAAAACAAACGCAAACGGCCATGCCTTCCTCATTTTTGAGCTTATGTTATTTAAACTCATATTAACTATGAGATAAACTTTTCAACTATAACCTCAGAAATTTTCAGCTTTCTAACCCAAGAGGTCTCAATGTAATTAGCATTAAACCTAATGTATGTCATTCAATTACAACAACAACTTCCTTTAAAATATAAAAATATCCCATAGAAAAAATATTAAAAAAATTTTCTTTTGTTTTTTTTTTTCAGTTTTTAGTGTTTTTCGCAAAAATTTAAAAAAAAAAATTAAAACAAAGCTGAGTCATTATTGTTTTAAATTAAGGAATGTTTTCTTATATGCATATTGATTACACATTTACAAAAGTCTTCCTAAATTGTAGATATTTGAATTATTTGAGGTGTAAAAGTTGTTTGACAATTTTAGATTATAAATTATGTGTGGTGGTGTTGTCGGTATGACGTTGAGAGAACGTTTATTTGCTTTTTGGTGGATTTAATATGTTATTAAAAGTAGTTTTAACCAAATTAAATAAAACTGTTCCGAAATCGCATTGATAAAGTAGTTTCCGTTAATGTATTTAGTTTGGTTTGATAAATTTTTTGGATTATTCTGGACTTGGACTATTCTACTTAAATTTTTTATTTAAACTAATCTGAAACATCCAATTCTATTTGTACACAAAGCTGTCTGGTCCCGAAATCTACCTATTTCTAGCGGAAATACGTGCCGCTTGGACTTTTAGGTAGATTTCATATAAAAATCTACCTTTTGCAATGGGCTTCATCTCGGAATTTCGGAAAAATTTTGGTGCCAAACGACTATGAATGATAAGCGGAGACGGAAAAACAAAAAAAAAAAAATATATATATATATATATATATATATATATATATATATATATATATATATATATATATATATATATATATATATATATATATATATATATATATATATATATATATATATATATATATATATATATATATATAACGATATGAGCTATAACGGAATTTACCGGCACTCTCACGATCGCATTTCTTGACCTACAACAAAAATTTTTTCGGTATACGTTGCGGCAAAAAATGTCTTGGACAAGTTCGCGAACTGGCCATATCCGGGTACAGGTTAAGTGGCTAGAGCCAAAAAAGTCGAAAAATCTAGGGCGTTATAACTTCCGTTTGAATCATAATATTTTAATAAAATTTATCAATATTGAATATTTGAACATATTTCTATCATTTATTTCCAAATGACAACCTTGTCGTTCCAGGTTCCTGAAAAATCAGCTGTTTTAAAAATTTAATAAACTTTGTTGTCCTTGAGTTGGCTGAAAATGGCCAACTCACTTTTGAGTATGTACGCATACGTTAACTAGAACATAAATCTTTTCAAAATTTAAAAAAAAAATAGTGCAAGTCTAGAGGTTGAGACACCTAGGCTGTTAGAACGGAAACAAACGCAAACGGCCATGCCTTTCTCATTTTTGCGTTAATGTTATTTAATCTCATATTAACTTTTAGATAAACTTTTCAACTATAACCTCAGAGATTTTCAGCTTTCTAACCCAAGAGGTCTCAATGTAATTAGCATTAAACCTAATGCATGTCATTCAATTACAACAACAACTTTCATTAAAATATAAAAATATCCCATAGAAAAAATATTAAAAAAATTTCTTTTGTTTTTTTTTCAGTTTTTAGTTTTTTTCGCAAAAATTTAAAAAAAAATTAAACAAAGCTGAGTCATTATTGTTTTAAATTAAGGAATGTTTTCTTATATGCATATTGATTACACATTTACAAAAGTCTTCCTAAATTGTAGATATTTGAACTATTTGAGGTGTAAAAGTTGTTTGATAATTTTAGATTATAAATTATGTGTGGTGGTGTTGTAGGTGTGACGTTGTGAGAGCGTTTATTTGCTCTTTGGTGGATTTAATATGTTATTAAAAGTAGTTTTAACCAAATTAAATAAAACTGTTCCGAAATCGCATTGATAAAGTAGTTTCCGTTAATGTATTTAGTTTGGTTTGATAAATTTTTTGGATTATTCTGGACTTGGACTATTCTACTTAAATTTTTTATTTAAACTAATCTGACACATCCAATTCTATTTGTACACAAAGCTGTCTGGTCCCGAAATCTACCTATTTCTAGCGGATATACGTGCCGCTTGGACTTTTTTATACTGTCGACGTTTTTTCTTGGGAACAGGATCACATATGTTGATGGTAGTGAATAGTGATGTAAATGATATTAGTTTTGTTGAGATATTGAATAGGGTCAATTTAAATTGAATGGTTTTGTTTTTCATTACGATTATGTAGAATCCGTAACAATATAATTTTGCCTTTGGACGTGCCTTTTCTTTATCGCTTAATTTCATGCAATTTCATTCTTTATCTTGTCCAATACCAAGAGTAATTTTCAAAAGACTGACTTTTCTATTTAAAATATCAAGAATTTTATCGACAACTGGCGCTTTGTCATATTTCAGTTTGTTGATAATGACATCTCCTTCCTCTGCTAAAGTAAAGAAATAGAAATCTTCTTATTTGACGAAACGATTGTTCGAATAAGGTGGACTTCATTTCTGCCTATTTAAAAATAGAAATTAGTTCGTTTTATTCATTTCAGACTATTAGTTTTACACATTTTTATGTAGCTTGGGTTTTGAATAGTTAAAACCTAGAGAATAGTCATTATTTTTCCATTATTTAATGTTGTTTATTCTGCCTCTTCACGTTTTTGACAGTTGTAGACCATAATTATTTCGGTTTTGAAAAAAACAAAGTATTGAATTCATGAGCTAAAAGTGAAATTCTTACCCCCATTTTTTTGGAATTTCTCGACGTTTTAGGACCTACTGATTCTAAAAAAGCAAACAAATGCAACCGACGAAATCTAGAAAACCGTTCGACGGATTTCAAAACATTTTTTTCTAAAAATAGGTTTCCTCAATGGGAAAAGCCGAAAAGACGATGTGTTCGATAACTGTACCGGAAGTGTGTCAAAAAAATCGTCAAGTGTGTCAAAACAGGGAAATTTGCATATTTTTTGCTTAAAAAACGTTCATTTTTAAGTGATTACGAACAGAAACATTGAACTTGAAGAAATCTTGATGGTCGGAATTGGTATGTGGGCAAAAACTAAATTATTGCATTATAAGTTTGTCAAAAAAATGTTGTCAAGTGTGTTAAAAGAAAGATTTTTATTTATTATTTTACCCAATTTTTTGGAAAAAAATAAAATTAATTATTTGTATGACATGAAATTTTTACTATAGAGAATTATGGCACTATAAATTTGTCAAAAAAATAATGTCAAGTCCGTCAAAAGAATGATTTTCATTTCTTTTTTTTTTTGAAAATAATAAAATTAGTTATTTGTATGAAATGAAGTGTAATGGCCCTCTTGGACTCTGTTCAAAGGCTGGTTATACGAATTGTGGGTGATCGAGATTTGACATCAAAACGTGATTCCCTACAACATCGTCGCACTGTTGCTGATCTCGTTGTTTTTTTACAAATATCGTAATCAACAGTGCTCAGATGAAATCAGCAGCATCATTCCTCAAACTTATTATTACCCCCGTTCCACTCGGCAATCGGCTAGCGCAACCAGTCAAACGCTCGAGATCCCGCTCTGTCATACTGGCAGATCGCAGAAAGACTTCTTTGTCCGAACTGCATACAAATGGAATGGTTTGCCGGAATCCATAGTCTCAGATGGTTTCAATCCGCAGATGTTTAAAAAAAGCGTTCATTAACACCTTAAAGCGCAAGTTGTTGTGGGACCTACGTCTTAAAAGGCATTTGTGTGTTGTTGAGGCACATATTGTAAACCCTATAACACAACAGTATTTATTAAAAAAAATATGAACATGATATTATTATTTTTGAGAATTTTATTTTATTATAAGTTTGTCAAAGAAATAATGTCAAGTATGTCAAAAAAATGATTTCATTTATTATTTTAGCCAATTTTTTGGAAAATAGTATATTATTGAATTAGGAGCTAAAGTTGTACTTTTTGTGTTGAGTCTATAGTTTGGCGCCCGACCATGGGGAGGCCGACAATTATAGACGAAACACAAAAAGTCACTTTAGCTCCGAATTCAATACACTATTTTTTCGGCAAACGTTTAAATTTGTTCAAAAATATGAAATTAATGCATCAAATTTTTTATAAAAATGTTTTAGGTAATAAATTTTCTGAAATTAATTTTTATTGATTTTATTTCATTAAAATAAACTGAATGCGTTCTGTTTTGAAAAAATTAATAATATCATGTTATTTTACTTTACTGCCGCCGTAAAAATATGAAAATTACTTACAGCCGCCGTAAAAATATGAAAGTTACTTTACAGCCGCCGGCAGATAAAATAAAAATGGCGTTACTTTTGCAGCCGCCGGCTAAAAAGTAAGACTTTAGCTAACTCCCCAGCGACAGCAAAGTTAAACTTTACAGCCGTTTGCCGAAAAAAAAATGTTCGGAGTATGACGTAACATGGACATGACGTGACATGGAAATGTCACGTTTACGTCGGACATGGTTTTTGAATTTGTTATAGTTTTTGAAATATCTATGGAATTTTGAAAAAAGTTTGTATTTTTGATTTTGTAATAATTTTTGGAATATTTTTAATTTTTGATTTTGTTATAATTTTTGCAATATTTTTAGAATTTTGAAAAAAAAATAGAATTTTTGAGTTTGTAAATTTTATATATATATATTTTTAGAATTTTGAAAAAAGTTTCAATTTTTGATTTTGTAAGAATTTTTGAAATATTTTTAGAATTTTGAAATATTTTAAATTTTTGATTTTATTATAATTTTTGGAATTTAGAAAAAAATTTCAATTTTTGATATTATTATAATTTTTGCAATATATTTAGAATTTTGTAAAAAGTTTGAATTTTTAAGAATTTTTACGAATTTTTGGAATATTATTAGAATTTAGAAAAAGTTTAAATATTTTATTTTATACTAATTTTTGGAATATTTTTAGAATTTTGGAAAAAGTTTCAATTTTTGATTTTGTTATAATTTTTGCAATATTTTCAGAATTTTTGAAAAAAGTTTAATCTTTGATTTTGTAAGAATTTTTGGAATATTTTTAGAATTTTGAAAAAAGTTTGATTTTATTTAATTTTTACAATATTTTTGGAATTTTGAAAGGAATAAAAATTTTGTGATTTTGTAATATTTTCTCGAAACGCTAAATGGATAGGTTTTTGAGTAGTTTGCTGATTGGATCATCGTTTCACTACATTATGTTAATTTATGATCTGTTATAATATTCCGGCAACGTATTGATGTTTCGTGTTAGTTTTGTAATAAATTTCTAAACAGAGATAAAATACTTGTACTTTTACAAAGAGTTTAATGTTTGATATACATCGCTACCTAAAACTAAAAACGGTAAATATATAGAATTCTTCCGTCACTCCCGATGACCTTGAAAATGAAGTATGTTGTGCAGCTTTTTATACTGAACAACAATATGTATATATATTCCTCATAAATGTTTTATGCCGAAAACTATATCAAAATCCTTAACCAAAATTGAAGTCTTGATATATCAGAGCTTGAGATTTCAGTACCTTCATATTTTTTAGAAATGAATTGAGTGGCACAGGAAAATTTGCGATTGTACAAAACTTCCAATCACTTACTAATCTGATTGATGTGTGAATTTAATTTAGTGAAAAAACTTTGTGCTAAATAAATTTAGTTTTTAGTTCGTTTTTAATGATTAATAAATGCTTATAAATATCCAAAAATAAGTTATTTCTTTTAAAAAAACTAAACGGTGTTGAAAAAAATAAACCAAGGCGAACGTGGTCTCTCTTTCTTGAAAAAGATAACTTCTTAAAGGTCATATCAATGATGCTGCTAACCCGATCTTAATTTATTTAATAAAAAAAACTGACATCAAATATTTAAGCGTGTGAAATTCGATAACACATTAAAATCGCCAAAGATACGTCTCTAAACAGAGTAAACTTTTATTTCCGGTCTATACTTATTCCTTCTTCCTCTCTGTGCGCGTATGTAGAACGAAAAGTAAACAACAATTTAATGCAATCTAATTTTTTTTCTTTTCAAGTCATCATTTTAACTTAATATCTGCAATTTTTGTTGTTTATATTTATTTTTTTTGTTAAATTCTCATTCTCTAGAAATAAAATCGAATTCGAATTCAAAATAAAAATAAATTTTACTCATACTTGCACATGTAAGAAAAAAAAACTAAGTAATTTTTTTTAAGTAAGAAAATATTAAAGCGAAATATATTTACGCGATAATTTTGCTAGTTTTGTTCCAGTTGCTTTATCGTTCGGATTTAAAATGGAATATTAAATTAATTGTCAAAATAGAGTTTAGATAAATAGATAATAATAATTTAGTTGCGATTTATAATTCGAGTGAAATAGTGTGCATCTAGTGATTTTTTTTTTTTAAATAGTTCTTGTGTATTTTTTTTTATAAATCGAGTTCGTGACAAGTTTTACATTAGGATTTAAATATAATTAATAATGTAATTTTTTAAAGTCGATTATATTGTTACGATTAATGTGTTTACTAGAAATTTAAGAAGCAGAAGAATTGCTGTAATTGCCCATCTTTCTTGTTTTGTGTCAATTATTTGCATAGATATTTTTATGAATTATAATTATAATTCATGTGGGTAAAAAAATAATTTATCTAAAATTTATCATTGCAAGTAATTAACTTTAAATACCTGTTTTAGTGTTAAAGTTATATTTTTATTAAGAAGAATACAAGGAAAACCAAATCTAACATTTATGTTTTTTTTGTTTCATTGGATAAATTATATACAAAAAACTACTAAAGAAGTTATTTCTTGTTCTTTTAAATAACATTTATAAAAGTTGTATTAATTAATGCGAATGTCAATGCCGAAATTTAATTTTATGCAATAGATAAAAAGTAATGTATGTATTGATATTTTCTTTGATGCACACGGGTTAGTGAATTTAAATTGCAATGTGTAAATGACGATATTTGTTTTTGTTTATTTTGCTGTATAAATTCGTTTGGTATTTTTCGTTACGGGTCGCTTTTCCATTTGTCCTGTTTATCAATAATTTAATATTTATGAAAATGTGTAATTTTCGTTTTCATTTTAATAATTTTGGATATGATGTTTTTTAAAATTAAAATAATAAATCAATGTTGTTGTAGCGACAGTTAAAGTGTTACTCATCCGACGCTATATTTAGATTCAAGCGCTCTGCTAATGCTTTAAGATGGTATCGTTGGTTCCGTTTCTGTAAGGTCCGGTTCGTCCTTTTGACATTTATAAAACCGGATAACATTTATCTGTGTCCCCTGCTTAAACTATCCTATTGAAAAACCAAGTTTAATGGGAAAATTGCATCGAAAATTTCCTATAAAATCCTATTAAACAATTTTTTCCTTTTGAAATCGATTGAATCCTATTCAATTGTCCTATAGAAATACATTGAATCCTTTTAATTGAAATGAAAACATTTTTATAGGATTATAAATTCTTCAATGGGATTCAATTTTCTGGGACCGTCAAAGTTTTTATTAAATAATAAAGAATCCTACTTGACTTTATAATAGAAATAAACACATTTTAAAGGGAGTTTTGTAGTCTTAGAATTTCATATGGAATCCTTTTCGATTTTTAATGGGATTGACTATGTTTTAATGGGAATTCCTAAAACCTTCAAATTTCCTATTAAATAATAATCAATTAAAATAAAATAAACATATACAACCTTAATCACTATTATTATAGTCTTTCAGCCGAGACGCGATAACTAAAACACATAAAACGATTTTAACTATTTTTTTTAAATCGGATAATACTCTAGTGAATTTTAACAAGACATAAGAAAAATTTCAGTCGTGTGTTCCTGTAAGAATTATCCATTTCCTATTGAAACTATTTCAATGTCTTCCCATAAAACTATATGAAGGGTACAGGTGAAAAACAACATAAGTCCATAAAATCAAATTTCGAGAAAATTGAAGTTTTGTGTTTAAAGTCTTTAAAATGCAAGATAATTTGTGAATTCGCATTAAACAATGAATATACATGGTTCATAAAAGTGTTTTGCCACCAGAGGCGTTTGTTGGTAAAAAATGGTGAGTTAAGTTGTTTTTCTCCTGTAAATTGGGTATAAAAAAATGTTGTTAATTCTTTTCAATTGATTTATATGGACTGGGTTTGACATCAAAATTGAATATACCAACTGAAAGCTTTTGTATTTCTGCAATAGATAGTAACACTAACTCGATTTCGAAAAAAATGGACTTACGTTGTTTTTCCCCTGTACCCTTCATATTGCATCCTATTGAAAAATGCTGTCTTGAAATTAAAATTTTAAAGTCGTACGTTCCTGTAGAAATTATACACCTCCCATTGAAACTATCTCAATATCTTCCTCTAAAACTTTACAAAATCCTATCGAAGAATAATGGAGTGGATTAAGAATTTCAGTCGTATTTTACTTTAGAAATTATACACTTCCTATTGAAACTATCTCAATGTCTTCCCATAAAAGTATATAGAATCCTATTGAAAAATACTGTCGTGAAATTATAATTTTAAAGTCGTATGTTCCGGTAGAAATTATACACTTCCTATTGAAATTATCTCAATGTCTTCCTGTAAAACTATTAATCCTATTAGGAAATATTTTCGTAACTAAACAATTTTCTAAGTTTTATTTTCCTTTAAAAATTATCTATTTCCCGTTGAAACTGTTTCAATGTCTCCCTTTAAAACTATAAAGAATCCTATTAAGGAATCTTGTCGTAAGAAAAATATTGTCTAAGTTTTATTTTCCTGTTCAATTACGCTCATTCCTATAAAAATATTTCAATAGGAAAAGGCTAATATTTAAAGGATTATGAGTTTAATTCCATTTTCCTATTTAATATGAGTCTTTCCTACCCAAAATTTTTATGAAGTTAAGAATTTCTCGGTTGATCCCATTAAAATCGTCCTTTTCCCTTTCCTAGTTTTCATCAATATTCTTTAGGATTGTACCTTTTCTAATGGGACAGTTTAAGCAGGGTCATCACATGAAGAGAAACCCGTCGATAATTTCAATTTATGTGTTCAGTTTTTTAGACCAGTTAAATATGTACACTGGCTCCGATGATGACAACATCATCAGCGTAAGCGATCATCTGTACTGAGATATTGTTGTTAGTCGGTAGTTTCTTTTGACGGCACACATATTCCAAGACAAATTAAAGAGTATAGGAGAGATAGCATCACCTTGTCTTAACCAGGAGTCGACTTCAAAAAACTTTGATATTTCGTTCTCTACTCGTCTACACAGCATTGAGAGTTTTGTACTCTCATTTTGCATAGTAATACCAGTTTACCAAAAATTCCCATTGACACCAGAGCAGACCATATGTTGTACTCTGGATACTTTTCCAAAATCATCTTTATCGAGAAAAGTGCATTGGTGGTACCGCGGCCTTGCCGGAAGCCACACTGATATGTTCCAAACAGTTGTTCAGTAAAAGGATTGATTTTGGCTAGCAAAATGTATGAAAAGATCTTATATGCTGTGCAGAATAGAGCGATTCCCCTGTAGTTTGCACATTGTAAGCGATTACCTTTTTTATGGATTGGTATCAGCATAGCTGAGTTCCAGTCCTGTGGCATGGTTTACGTCCACCAGATCATTTGAACAAGTTCAAACAATCTTATGGAAAGTGGTTTCACCACCATGTACAATCATTTCGGATGTTATATCGTCTATACCAGATGCTTTATTGCGTTTTAATTTTGACAGCGCCGCTTCGAATTCCTCTTTGGTTGGTTCGTCTACATATACCTTTGACGCACGAACAAGCTTTGGCCGTCGTCCGACTTGTTGCTGGTCACTTAAGCTGAGAAGATTCTCAAAATAAGCGGCTCAAGTATCTTAAACATTTTTAAGGTCCACTTGTAGCTCCCCATCTTCGTTTTGAATAGTTGTCGTTCTAGTGTTAGGTTCCTTCTTTAAGGTTTTAACCTGTTGAAAGAAGTTTCGCTCATACTTTCCCTTCCATCATTCTTGCTTCGTTGGTCTACATAGCTATGTAACGGCTTGTTTTGCCAGTTTATAGTTCTTTTTCGTGGACCTGGTGTTGCGTCCTTTTAGACATTTCTGATAGCAATCTCTTTTGTATTGAATAGCGTCAAGGCATGCTTGATCCATCCATGGCTTCTGGGAGTGGTTTTGTGGTCGTCCAACTATTCCCTCAGCAGCGCTTAAAACAGCATCTTTGAGCAAATACCATGACTTATCGACGTCTCCATTAATGGTTTCTGATTTCTCCAATGTTTCGGCAATATAGTTTTGATATATCTCTTCTGTTTCAGCATTCTTTAGTGATGAGATGTTAAAACGTTTCCGTTGATTGAATTTTGGAATGCTTGATTTGGAAAGTGGAACCTTATTTTAGCACATACAAGAAAGTGATAACTTCCAATGTATGCACCTCTGTAGGATCGCACATACAGAACACTCGAAAAAAAAAACGTGCTGTTACTAGCACGTGATCAATTTGATTTCGAGTGTTTCCATTTGATGAGACTCAAGTCTGCTTATGAATCGATCGGTGTGGAAAGAAAGTACTGGCAATTCTCAAATTATTTGATAATGCAAACTCAGTCATTCTCTCACCGTTATAATTCGAAATCAAATGCAGACTGTTGGGGCCCACCACATTTCAATAAGAGATATCTCTTCCAACCTGCCCATTAAAGTCACCAAGAACCATAATGAAATCGCGTCTAGGTCTTTGTTTCATAACCTCTTACAGTACTATGTAGAAAGTATCCTTCTCGTCGACGGTCTTAGCTTCAATAGGTGCAAGCACGGCAATATTGTTGTATGTACCGCGTACCCGTAGGTAGCAGATCCTCTCATTGACCGGGATGAATTTCATCACGGCTTCTTGTAGGCGTACACCAACAAGAAAACCAGTTCCAAATTCTCTTCGAGAGAGATGACCACTACAGTATTAAGAGTTACTATCCAAATCTTGTTTTCCGATCATTGGCTGTCTAATTTCTTGCAGAGCTATGATATCCGTCCTATACCTCTCAGCCTCTGTTTTTAGACTTATAAAAGCATCGGGTGCGCTCAGGCTGCGCACGTTCCACGTTCCGATTCGGCAGTCTGGTCCTTTTCACGTCCAGCTAAAATTCTGTTTTTTTTGTCTGGGCCTGTTATTCTTTTCAGTATGCAGTCTTTACTCTGTTTGTTTTCGATACACCAACCAGGCAGCACGGCGTGGACGTCGAATTTCGGATTTCGCTACCCCATTCAATGCATTTACTTTAGTTAAAAGTTAAGCAGTAACGCTTTCTCGCTTCGAACATGTAATTTCAACGGCAACATGCAGTTTCAAGCACTAATGGACTGTACCATTGTTCATAATTCAAATCTCTTAAATATACATCCAGCGTATGACAGTACTAATACTCTACCAATGCTCTAAACTTTTTTGAGTTATTCATTGGTTATTATTCATTTAACAGAAAATGCAGCGGATAACGGTTGCACATAGTAGCCCCAAATTATTTCATATACCAGCACATCTAAAGTTACAGTCCAATTACAATCCAACCGGGTACAGTTAAGATTTTTGAAAAATAATAATGAAAGTAAATAAAATCGCTGAGGTTGACCGAAATTTGGTCAATTTTAAATTTTAACAAAAGATAACTTCAGTTTCGTCGATCAGCACGTTGCACGTTGTATATATGAATATAAATACAGAGAATATATAAAGTTTATATAAATATAGAATGTTTCACAAAGGACCGGCCATATTTTCTTGGGCAAATGGGCAAACATTTAATTTTTGTAATTATGCTCAAAGTATACATATTATGAACATTTGCAAGCAAATTTTTTTCATTATAGACTAATTTATTTTTCATTGATGAAATTCCAAAAAATTATGCTGCTCTATGTCAAAATCAGATATGTAACTGTTTCTGTTAATTTTATGAAAAAGCGCAGGGAAATATTGAAAATATGTTGAGAAAATATTGTTTTTTTTTGTGATAGCATTTTTTGATTTAGATTTAAAAAAAACTCACAATAATTGAATAATTTTAAATCAATTGGGAAAGCTTCGCATGGCTACGGGAAGGAGTTCGGTTTCTCAGAGAGTAAAACCAACAACCAAAATAAGATTTAATCGATTAGATCGACGCTAAACCAAAACACTTTAACCAAAACCCAAAATTGCTACTTTCAGCACTGGATGTGGATCAGATAACAGGATCAGATAAATATTAGAAGTACATAATTTTCAGATGATAAATCACAACTTTCCCTTTAAATAACTTTTAATAAATAAATTATATACACTAAGAAACAAAATTTTATGCTAAAATTAATAGAAGAATATAAAATGAAAAAACACGATGACACCTTAATTTATTTCATACGTATTTCTTTTTTAATTAATTAAAGAATAATAATTTTGAAATTTTTAATTTAAATATTAATATTTAATGGGGACTTAATAATACATCAAATTGCAAATTTCTATACAAATATCCGTTTTAGTAGACTGCGTTCGAACTCGAGCTAGAAGTAGATGTAATTTATTTTTCCATTTTATATTTTCAACAATTAATAGCTATTTATGTACCTAGGGCGTTATGTAGGTTATTGCGCCCGGAAAGCGACATAATCTAGCCCGAGGGCCTCTGGCCCGAGGGATGGATGTCGCTTGATGGGCGTAATACCCAGTAACGCCAGTGGTGCATACAAGATTTTATGCTTCACTTAATAAGCTCAAAACTAAGAAAGAATTTAATTTGTTAGTCTATATTTGATATGCAAAAAAATACAAATGTATCATAGTATGCCAAGAAAATAACTATTTTGAAGTTTAAAATAAATATTTGTTGTTTGTACGTTGCTATGTAAACAAATTCTCCTAAATTTTGTAGCGTTTGACAAAAACATTGTATGACGTTTAAAATAATTTGATAGTTTTGGAAAACTATATGGCCATTTAATAACTAAAATGTTGCTAAACATTTTTAAACAAATGTAAAAATCTTTTACTAGCTTAAATTGAATAAGAATTATTTACACTTTGTAGACAAAACTACTGTAAAAATAATTTCATTTAGTTTTTTAGCGTTTTAATAGCGGGCGTTATGAATTCATAATGCCCTCTCATAATGCTCCGGTTTTTATGAATGTGTTTATATATCGCGTATCCAAGACGTTATAACAAATTTATATCATTGTGAAGCATAATAGCTATTTATGTACCTAGGGCGTTATGTAGGTTATTGCGCCCGGAAAGCGACATAATCTAGCCCGAGGGCCTCTGGCCCGAGGGATGGATGTCGCTTGATGGGCGTAATACCCAGTAACGCCAGTGGTGCATACAAGATTTTATGCTTCACTTAATAAGCTCAAAACTAAGAAAGAATTTAATTTGTTAGTCTATATTTGATATGCAAAAAAATACAAATGTATCATAGTATGCCAAGAAAATAACTATTTTGAAGTTTAAAATAAATATTTGTTGTTTGTACGTTGCTATGTAAACAAATTCTCCTAAATTTTGTAGCGTTTGACAAAAACATTGTATGACGTTTAAAATAATTTGATAGTTTTGGAAAACTATATGGCCATTTAATAACTAAAATGTTGCTAAACATTTTTAAACAAATGTAAAAATCTTTTACTAGCTTAAATTGAATAAGAATTATTTACACTTTGTAGACAAAACTACTGTAAAAATAATTTCATTTAGTTTTTTAGCGTTTTAATAGCGGGCGTTATGAATTCATAATGCCCTCTCATAATGCTCCGGTTTTTATGAATGTGTTTATATATCGCGTATCCAAGACGTTATAACAAATTTATATCATTGTGAAGCATAAAACATATTTTGGATTCTCTTACAAATATTTCTATTTTTATGGTAGGCTGCAGCATTTTATAACAACCCGAGCAGAAATTTGTCAGGGCTCAAGTAAGACCCTGATCAGGTTTGCCCTAACCCGGATCAGGCATTGGTAGGGCTGCCTGATTGGGCCCTGATCATGAGTGTAATGCTTTTGCCCTATCAGGTCCTGATTGGGATTACCGGATCAGACCCTGATTGGGATAATCGGATCAGGCCCTGATAAATATTTAAATATTATATACATATTTAGTCAAATTAAAATTAAAAAATTACAATGGAAAAAATTAAAACATACATACAACCTTAATCACTATTATTATAGTCTTTCAGCGGAGAAGCGATATCTAAAATATACATGAAACGATTTTAACTATATATTTCTAAAATGGATAATACTCTAGTGAATTTTAACCAATTGAAATTTCAGCTAGGGGTCAAATACGAAAAACCTGATCAGGGCCGGATATATTCAAATAAGGTTAACCCTAAAAGGATAATCTAAATCAGGCGCGGAACAGGCCCACAACAGATTGCCCTAATAGGTATTGCCCTTGCAGGACTGACCAGGCCCTGATCACGCCCTGACTATATTCAGGTTTTACCTAACTGATTTCTGCTCGTGAAGTTTAGGCATAGGAAACAACCCGTTACCGTGAATTACTTGCACCGTCTGCAATCTGCATATTATTATCTTCTTATTTGTTGATCGGTTAAGATACTGATTGACGTCCTCTGTGCTGTTCACATTGCTCCATAGGATAGTTTTGCAGGATTTAGAATTGTTTACGAAACTGCAACGCAGACATGTTAACAGATTGTTACTTTATCTATATCGGAATACTGCGTAAGAGTTTCATGACAAACAGATTTCTTTTTCTTATAATTTCTACAGTGAGAACAAAATGAGCAACAAGCTTTTTATTTTTATTTATATCAACCTATATCAACCTATATCAACCAATGGACAAGTAGCCATTCTGAACACGCTTAGTTTCGCAATTCGTAAGGTGTATTGGTTGAAGTACAAATTAATTTTCAATTTTATGTTTTTTTTATATTATTATTAATTAGTACATTAGCTAAAATTATCGCGTAACATCTTGAGATATTTAGATTAGTATATTAAATAAAAATTCCATTTTCTTTATATTTCGATGACCATGAACTGTAATTGCATTGATAAGTGCTGACCGATTGCAGTCGCATTAATATTAGTTGATTTTTAATATTTATTCTATGCAAACAAAAAAAAAAACAAAATAACTGATAAAAAGTGATTTGCAATTTATAGCATAAACACTTATTGTGTTATCAGTTACTGCAGTTTTTTTAAGGTTGGGCCAATTTGATTTTGTATTTCTTAATTTAATTTGGCATGAGATTTGATGTTTTGTAATTTGATGATCAGTTTTATAGTGCGGTTTGAAACTTTGAAATTTTGTTGCTTTATTAGGGTTTCCGTTTTTTATACGGAACACTATTGGTGAGACTACGATGTTTTTTAGGGTACCGTTTTTTATAACGAACCCTATTGGTGAGAGTACAACATGTTTTTCGCATTATTTCAATTATCTCGTAAACCATTAATCCTATGGACCTAAAATGGAGGTGCTTATAAAACTAAAATACCCACGCAAGATGGCGGTTTTAAAAATAAATAAAGTTGTGCTCGTTTGTTTTACAAAGGTACGATGTGAGTGAGACCTTTGAGAACATACATTTTTTTTTATCGAGAGGAGTAGGGTATCATATGACAGGGCTTCATTTCAGTATTCCTTAAAAATGTATTTTGGAATTTTACACCCCACCATTTTTTGTATAATTTTGAAAAATGACGCTTTCTCTATGTTTTATTGCCCCGCTTAACTCCGATCCTACTTCATCGAAAATCTTAAAATATATTTGGAATGAAAGAAGAATGAGGAGGTTTTTAATGAAAAATATAGAGTGGCAAATACTCATAACTATATTTATTAAAGGGGTGGGAGTGTGAAGGGGTAAAAACAACATTTAAAACCAGGTCAAAAGTGAAAAATTTCAGACCATTCCCCTACGTTTCGACACTGATTGACAAAAACATTGAACAAATTCACAAAGACAGGAAGTTTGCTATATTTTGAACGAAAATCATAGCGAAGTCTCAAATAATTATATTTCTGTGTGTTTAGGGGATGGGTGTAGGGAGAGTAAAAAAAACTTTTTTTGAACCAAGCGAGGGGGGTGTCATTTGAAAGATCACCTAATTTAAGAAATAATGCAATTTTTTTTAGAATTTCGCTGTGCACAGTTTCGAGTTATTGTCAAAAAAGTGCAACTTTCAAACCTTTCCTACCCCTACGTTTCGACACTGATTGACAGAAAAACATGGAAAAATGCACATAGACAGGAAGTTTGGTAAACAAACAGCAAGCAAATGACAATTATAGCGAAGTCTCAAATAATTTCATTTCTGTGTTTTTAGGGGATGGAAATGGGGCAGAAGAAAAAAATCCTTTTTGACCCAAATCAGTCGGGTGTCATTTGAAAGGGTACCTAATTTAAGAAACAATTCAATTTTTTTTTAAATTTTGCGATACACAGTTTTTTAGTTATTGTTAAATAAGTGCTATTTTAAGTATATGTATACCGCCACCACCCTAAATTTCGACGCTGATTTATAGAAAAAATATTCCCAATTTAAACCATTTAAAAGCTGGTTAAATCTTTCTTTAGTTAACATAAACAACTATGGAGAAGATTTAAGCTCAAGTAACATTTTTTGTGTCATTTTTGATCAATGTAGTGGTCAATGTGATTTACAATTACTATTGACGTCTACGTCTACGATTAAACATTTATTCTGTTATGCGTTCATAGTCGATATAAAGACTTTACAACACAATTTTATGTCATTTATTTTTGATATTGTGTTCTTTTACATTCACGGAACCCTTGGCGAGCGAATTTTATTCGCACTTGTCCGACTTTTTTGTATTAAAATCGATTATCTCATAAACTATAAGTCCTACAGACCTGAAATTTAACATGCGTATCAAACTACAAGTCCCCTGAAGATGACGGATACAAAAAATTAAAGTTGCTGCCGTTTGTTTTCCGTGACTGCGATGTATGGCCTTTAAGAAAATGCTTTTTTTACCGAGTCAAGTATCACCTGAAAGAGCTTGAATTCAGAATCCCTTAAAAATGTATTTTAAAATTAGAGCACTTAATTTTAGAAACATTGCATTTTTTTAGAATTTTGCGGTGTACAGTGTGTTTGAGTTATTGTAAAAAAAGTGCAACTTTTCAGTCAAACTGTTGAGATCATTCACTGTCATAGTGAAAAAATGCTTTGTCTGTACAACGTACAAATGGAATGCTTTGCTCAAATCAATAGTCTCGACTCTCTCGAGTGCCTTCAATCCACATAGATTTAAAAAAACGTCCACCAACACCTCAAGACGCATGTTGTTGTGGGACCTAGCCCCTAGGTCTTAAAAGGCATTTATTGTGTTGTTGTAACTACAGATGTAAATTTACCGGTAAAATATTTTTATGGTAATTTTACCGTAAAATTACCGGTAAGATTGGTAAAATTGGTAAAATAGGTAAAATATAAAACTGGATCAAAAAATTAAATTATGGTTGCTTAATTAATTAATTAATTCAAAATGTACGACTCTATCACAATCATTTCTATAGTTTATAAAAACATTATGCAAATCAAATATATTTTTATGGAGTTAAATATGCTTACTCGCAGAGTATTTATAGACAGGAATATATATATATAATCAGCATTGGAAAATTCTTTTATATCTAAAAAACGAACGAAAATCGGCTGTTGTTTATACTTGCAGTGCACATCTTGAAAACGGACAACACGTTGTTTGCACATCTGTAAAAATGAAACAAATCCTGGACCAACTCTGGCTACAACGATGACTGCTTTCTTCACTGTTATGTCGAAGTTATGCGTTTGTAAGGCCAATACTATATTCGAAAATGTTTACGTATTGGTATTACACATAGAATGGAAATATAAAAACCATTGAATGGCACCAGAAAACCAAGCATATTCATTGAAGCTTAATATATGTTCAAACTATATGCGATGCATCCCTACATAAATGCTACTTTCATCACATGTGGTTGGAAAATGAGCCCGGTTCAACGTTTTTTCAGTATTGATAAGTGTCAACGGCATTAAATGTATGGCGTGTCACTCCACATATGCCACAACCGACGATGGGATAGATACATTAATTACGCGGGCAGCAATCAAAATCTAATTCGTGCATTGTTTCATTCATGGGAACAATATAAAAGGCAAATGGCTAAAAAAATTTTTTTCTCAAACTCGAAACAAAAATTTACAACGAAGGTCTGTTAATGTTTCGTTGCGTTGTGTGTTCTTAACAGTTTGAGAATTCTATCAATCTGCTGCTGTTGCTGCTTCGTGTAAAGTAAAATTGCAACGCGAACCAAATTACTTTCAAATTATTTCCAAATATTCTAACTTACTATATAAGAATCACGATTTGTGAGAAAACGAACTATACTTGCGGCCGACAATAAAGACATCTACGAACTTCACAAAATTATTCAATCTAACATTCAAAGCGAAGAAATAATATAGAAATCCGTCTATACCGCAACTTCTATAGAGCCAAATGAAGCATTTTGTTTTTCCAACAGAATGTTTTTAATCCACTCGATCTCTCACCATTTTAAAAAAGTGTTCAATACCTCAGATGCATTTTGGACAAAGATCTAGGTTTTCAGAGGCATCTTGTTGTGATAAATATTCTGGTTGTTGTAATAAATATTCGATAATTCAACAAAAAGACAATCTTTGATTTTTATTAAACAGAGGTTAATAAAATTTTATTGCAATTTTACCAATTTTACCAAGCCTAAGTAATATTACGTAATATTACCAACTTTACCATGGGTAATATTACCTTTACATCTGTAGTTGTAACACATATCGTAATCCCTATAGCACAACTCTCTCTCTCTGGCGTTTACATCCCATGGAGGGATTTTGCCGTCTATGCAATCAGCTTCCAATCATCTCGTTCCATGACCAGTTGACCCCAGTTTCGACATCCTATATCACGAAAGTCTTGGATGATGTCATCACGCCAGCGTTGTCTGGGTCTTCCTCTTCGACGAACACCAGCTGGTTGTTGCTGGGACGCTTTTTTAATCATTCTATCTAATGGTGCCCTTTCTGCATGACCAAACCATCTAATCCGGTTAGATTTAATGAATCCGATTACATCGCAGCCTCCAAGAAGCTGTCTGATTTCATGATTCATTCGGATTCTATACTGATTCTCAGCAACTTTACATGGACCATAAATTGTTCGTATGACTTTCCTCTCGAATGTTGATAGAGTTCTACAATCGGAGGAAGTCAGTGTCCAACTTTCACTTCCAAAGGTAAGCACAGGTCGGATTAATGCTTTGAAAAGTGTGAGTTTGCACGACTGCGAAAGATGTTTTGATCGCAAAAGTTTTGAGTATGCGTAGAAAACTCTGTATGCGACTGAGACATGGGTTTTAATATCTGCCTGCATGTCATTTGACGATGTTATTACAGACCCGAGGTATTTGAAGTTTTCTACACGTTCCACTTCATAGTCGCCAGTATTCAGATTGCTGGGAGGTATATTCCTTGATGTTGTTAAAAGTTTAGTCTTGCCGGTTAATGCATAATCCAAATCGTTTAGCATTTCTTTCAAGCTGAGAGAAGCGCAATATCATCTGCGTAGCCAAGAATTTGACTAGATTTATTATATATGCAGTTTTGCGTTTCAATTCGGCTTTTTCTTATCTCGTACTCCAGTGCCAAATTAAACAGTACAGGTGCGAGTGAATCACCTTGTCGAACACCTGATGTTATATCGAAAGGATCAGAAACTGACCCTTCGATTACTATTCTACAATTTGATCCCGATGTTGTGAGTTTGCACAGAGAAACAAGTTTCGCTGGAATACCAAGGCATATCAGTGCAGACCAGAGGTTGTTGTCGCAGATGATGCTATCATATGCTTGCTTGAAATCAACGTAGAGCTGGTGAATGCTGATGTTGTACTCCCAACATTTTTCCAGAATCATCCTTAAGGTAAAACATTGATCTGTGGTTGAACGGTTGGGACAAAAACCACACTGATAGTCGCCGATGATAGATTCGGCGAACGGGATGAGCCGAGCGAGTACGACATTAGCTAGTATTTTATATGCAGTGTTCAACAGTGCGATTCCACGATAATTCGCACACTTTAGGCCGTCACCTTTTTTATGTAGCGGAACAATGAGAGCTGTTTTCCATTCAGCAGGTAGTTCTTCTTGGTCCCAGATTACAAGAATCAGATCATATATACGAGAGACCAGAGCTGCTCTGCCATTCTTAAATAGTTCTGCAGGGATTCCATCGATCCCTGGCGATTAGCCATTTTTTAATTTTTTTGATGGCAGCTTCCACTTCTTTTATTGTTAGGTAAGAGACAAAAATCTCCTCACTTGACGGAGCAATTGCTCTAATAGAATGAATTTCATTCGTCCTATTCAGTAGATCTTGAAAGTGGGATCGCCATACTGCCAGCACATCACGTTCACTTGTTGTAAGCTCGTTGTTTCCATTTTTGATGGCTGTAGATCTTGGGTGGAAATCTTTTGTCAGATTCCGTGCATTGGCAAAGCACTCTTTCGAATTTCCATTAGCCGCATGTTGGTGTTCGCGTTTCTTTTCCGTAGGAGATTTGCTGAGGCTTTTCTGGCGCATAGATAATCAGTTTGGGAGCTTCGGGTGTTTCTTGTTAACTATTTTTCTCGCAGTTTTTGTTTGTGCTAAATGCTTTCGCGGCACTCGTCATCAAACTATTCGTTACGTGATTTTGGTGGTCGTTTTCCGATTGTAGTTTGTGCTGCGGATATGATGGTTGATTGAAGCGTTTGCCATTCTTCTTGTATGTTTAATGGCATCTCAGACGGAATATCATGCTCTTCGATGCTTTGGGTTACTATTTTCTGATATCTATTCAGTGTTTCCATGTGTTTAAATACGATTCGCTTCCACATTCCAGCGCACGGTCTTTTTTGCTTGCCTATTAAATGTAGATGATAATTTGCACTTGTACTTAAAGCGTAAGCAAGCATAACATAACACTTTATTAAAAACAAAACTGAAAGTTAGTCTCCCCCACTCCCCCCCCCCCTCTCCCCCCTTCGTTTCGACGTTGATTGACAGAAAAATTTGAACAAACTCACTGAGATAGGAAGTTTGATAAACTCTGAACTTAAACTATAGTCATAGAGAAACATATATAGAGAGAAATAACCTCTATTCACACAAATTGTATATAGAATACTGATAATACAAATAAAAGTACAACCAGAGATGAAGGGTTAAGCAATATACAAATTTTACAAATTATACATTGCATTCTTTCTGTCTTATATGAGCAAATCAAAATAAAAAAATGAGAATTTATATTTGAAAGAGAAATATTTCTTTTGCTTTATTTTCTATTTTACTTTTACTTAAATACGAAAAAATACAATAATTATAAAATAGAAAATAAAAAAAAAGTACTCGAGTGTTTAAATATATAATTTAAGGATTGTATTGGTATGATAATTTTTTATATTTAACAAATATAATTTCATTCATTGATAATTTTTTGTTTTTGTATATTTTCTATTTTACTTTTACTTAAATACGAAAAAATACGATAATTATAAAATAGAAAAAGTACTCGTATGTATGAGTGTTTAAATATATAATTTAAGGATTGTGTTGGAATGATAATTTTTTGTTTTTGTATATGAAAGAAGCAAATGATTGAATTTGTTATTTGGGTTACGAATTGTTTGTTTTGTTGTCAAGATTTTTTATTTATTTTTTCATCTTTTTTTAAATGGATTTGAACTATATTAAGTTTTTATTGTCCTAGGTCGATGACTTTAGATTTTAGAATATATAAATTTAGTTTGGTCAGAGTTTGATTTAAATTGATTCATTTGGTCGTGTTTGATATAATTACTTCGGTCTGAAAGACCTAAGATTACATTCATGAGCTCAAAGTGAAATTCTTACCCATGCTTTTTTGGCATTTCTCGACGTTTTAGGACCTACTGATTCTAAAAAAGCAACAAACAAAATGTATGTCTGTCTGTCGGCCGGCCGGCCGTCCGCCGTCCGTCCGTCACAACCTACGAAATCTAGAAAACCGCTGAACGGATTTGAAATTTTTTTTTTCTAAAAATAGGATTACTCAATAGAAAGAACCGAAAGGACGATGTGTTCGATAGCTGTACCGGAAGCGTGTCAAAAAAATCGTCAAGTGTGTCAAAACAAGGAAATTTGCATATTTTTTGCTTAAAAAACGTTCATTTTAAGTGATTACGAGTAGGAACATTGAATTTGGAGAAATCTTGATGGTCGGGATTGGTATGGGAGACCAAAATCTAGATTATTGCATTATATGTTTGTCAAAAAAATGTTGTCAAGTGTGTCAAAAGAAAGATTTTTATTTATTTTTTTACTCAATTTTTTGGAAAAAAATAAAATTAATAATATGTATGCATGAAAATATATTATTATTATAGAGAATTATGGCATTATAAGATTGTCAAAAAAATAATGTCAAGCGTGTCAAAAATGATTTCATTGATTTTTTTAGCCAATTTTTTGGAAAAAAAAATTTATCTGTTTTTATGAATTGGTTTTATTGAATTGGTTATAGTTTTTGAAATAGTTTTGGAATTTTGATAAAAGTTTGTATTTTTGATTTTGTAATAATTTTTGCTATATATTTAGAATTTTGGAAAAACTTTCAATTCTTAAGAATTTTTGGAATTTTATTAGAATTTAGAAAAAGTTTAAATATTTGATTTTATTCTAATTTTTGGAATGTTTTTGGTATTTTTCAATTTTTGTTTTTGTTATAATTTTTGCAATATTTTTAGAATTTTGGAAAAAGTTTGGATTTTTAAGAATTTTTGGAATATTAATGGAATTTAAAAAAGTTTAAGTATTTGATTTTATTCTAATTTTTGGAATATTTTTGGAATTTTGAAAAAGTTTGATTTTATTTAAGTTTTACAATATTTTTGGAATTTGAAAGAAATATGAATTTGTGATTTTGTAATATTTTCTCGAAACGCTAAATGGAGATGATTTTGAGTAGTTTGCTGAGTGTATCATCTTTTCACTAAATTATGTTAATTTTTGATCTGTTATAATTTTCCGGCAACGTATTGATGTTTCGTGTTAGTTTTGAAATAAATTTCTAAGCAGAGATAAAAAGTACTTATACTTTAACAAATCAAAATAAAAAAAGAGAAACATTTATATGTATTTGAAATTTCTTTTGCTTTATATTCTATTTTACTAATGAGACAACAAAAAATACGATGATAAAATACAATTAATAATAAAAAAAAAACTCGCATGGATTAGTGTTTCCTTTGACATGTTTATATAAATATGTAAAGGTTTTTAGAATTCATTGATAATTTTGGTTTGTTTTTGTAAGTTAAAAATGGTCAAAATAATTTTTCAGTTTTTGAAGAATTTGGGTTACGCGTTGTTGTTGTTGGCTGCATAGATTGATATTTGATTTATTTTTCATCTTTCAAATGCACTTTAACCATATGTTTAGGTTGTTGACTTTAGCCAATTTTTTTTGGTCAGAAATTGATTTAATTTGATTTGGTTGTGTAGGATAAAAATATTTTTAAATTTCAAAATCTATGTATTAAAATTTGTATCAATTTAATGTTTTAAATTTGAATACATGAGTTCTAAAAGAATAGATTATGAAATTTAAAAATATTATTTTCCAATAATTTGTCTTATGATAACTTTAAACAAATTGAGTTTAAAGTAGTTATGCGGTTATGTGTTATAAAAACTCTTTTACTTTATATGGCTGAAAAATACATTTACCTTAAAATTAATGTTTAATCATATCAAAGCGATACAGTAGATCGTTGTTTGTGATATAATTATAACACCTGCAGCCTAATTCTGTGACTGTGAAGTGGTAAAGTGTTAAACATTTCTTTATTTCGATTTTATCACCAAATTTTTATCATTTTAACATTTTTTGCGATTCTATATGCAATTTATGTGCGATGTAAGTGTTAAAAAATCTTATAGTAAGTAGGCGACTCACTAAATATCAAACGTCAATGCATAAAATTTTCATTGATTGTTTTATTTAATAGAATTATTATAAAAAATCCTTCATTTATTATTTTCAAAATAAATTATTTTTTGTGAACAAAATATAATGGTTGAGCGAAATTAGTTTTTAATTGGATTAAATAAAAGATTTGTTCAATTAATTCATGCCGTCAGTTATGCAAAGACATATTTATGAGAAATGCTGAAATAAACGAGATGTCAAGTATATTGCTATTTTTTGCAGATAAGACTTATTTTGACTCTAGTGGGGTCATAATTAAAGTTCTAATCTAACAACAGGAATTTGTTCCTCTATTGTTCAAGAAATATAGATTTTGAAAGAATTCTATAATATCTCATTAGAAGTATGTTATATTACCGTTCTGGATAAAAAGTAATATTTGGTAAATTTTCATCACGACTACGATCGCAGACGTCGATCTTTTTAACAATATTCTGAACACACTTCTGCATAAGTGTTCAGATAGAGACAGATGACGTCTAGGATGGTATTGTGCTCTTGCATTATTTGTAATTGCCAGTTTCATTTTTAAAAAACATTAAGTTCAAGAAAACAATACATAAACCTACGACAAACATGAGCGTTTTGATACATGAAATGTAAATCTAGTTGACTATTATATACATATAAGATATATTAATTCCGAACTACGGTCTAAAACACATAAATACCAATCATTTTGAACAACACAATTTAAACATCAATTTAACTATATTTAAATATTTTCGAAGTTAAATTTGAAAAAAAATTTTTGATGTTATTTTGAAATCTTAAATAAACAAATCACATTGGTGTAATTGTGTTTTTTGACATAATGGCGTTAGCAACAAAAGAATCCATTTTGTTTTATCACTAACCAAAAGTCAGTGTTAACTTTTCAGTTTTAACATTTCACTAATTTAGATTTTTTTACGGTGAAGTGATAAAAAATTAATCACTACACCGCTTCACAGTTACAGAATTTGGCTGCTGATGTTCTAAATAATATGATATAAGTTTATCCTTTGAGCTGCTTGTTTTAGGTAGATTTCATATAAAATCTACCTATTGCAATGGGAATTCTTGGAGTTCCGGATAAAATTTTAACAAAATGAATTTATTAGGCGTCGAGGAGAAACATATTTTTAATGCCGGGTGAAAAACACGTGAAATCAGCAAGGTCTGGAAATGAGGTTTTAATTTTGTATAATTAGAATTCTTTGACATCAATAAAAAAAAGTTTTCTGCGTTTTTAGTTTTTTTTTTAACCCTGTCTAAGATACAGGGTGTTGAAAAATCAAGAAATTGCTCGACCCTGGTGTATTGAAATGGCTCTACAGTCAAAATTACTGGACTGATTTTAATGTTATATAACTCAAAATGTATGTATTAAACAGAGCAAAATAATAATTCACATTATATGACCTCGAACACTTTCTTTTAGAAACATAACGGTAAAAAATTCAAATTCGATTTGTTTTTTTTATTAATTTTATTGCAACACGCCTTAAAATATTTCATCATAAAAAAAGTGGAGTTAAAAAATGAACAGTGTTTTTTGGATTTACATATATGTTTTTATAATAAATTTTTAATTTTAACTCAAAATAAATATTTTACACATTTTTTATCATTTATTTAATTTTACATTACTAAATTCCGTAGAGTTAGAATAACGTCTAGCTAAGATTGATCCATCATTTGTAGGAATGTATGAGTGATATCCTCGTGTTCCAGGAATTGTTTTTAAATTTTCGTATCTATCAGCTAGTCGATTTCATTTCGCAAACAAAGGAATCCCTCTGCATTCTGTCACTATATGACAGTTGTGAATGAGGGATCTCAACAGTTTGACTGTTTGCAGGCATCATGGATATTTTCATAAAATTGTTATTTTAAATTTAAATAATGTTGTAAGGATAGACTGCCTAAAAGGTACACAATCAAAAATAGTCATAATCATATCGGAAGCCAAACTATCATTTATTTGATCTCCTGGCTAGTACAGAGGGAAAAACAAGTTTGAAATGATACACCAAAATCAAAATCAAATTTCAAACCAAAATACAAGAAAAATCGGACCGATAACAAGAATCTATCAATTGAATATTGAAGGATCTAGCAAATCGAAATGCGAACATTTATCGAATCAACTAAAAGATTACAAAATAGATATTGCAGTCATTCAAGAAACACACATTGCATCAGACGAAATTTTAGTTACCAGAGGTGAAATCCCTAGATATGAAATTATCGGAGCAACATTTCATAAATCGTATGGAACTGCAACGTATGTAAAATGTGGTCTGAAAATGTGAAACTATAGTGGAAACCTCTTCAACAGACGATGTTTCTATCATAACAATTGAGGTTGGCGGAACAATTATTATGAATATATACATATACCAAACACAGCCTGGCCGACTAATGTTCTCCCTTCATATGATAAACCGAGCATCTATATTGGTGACTTTAACAGTCATCACACACTATGGAAATATCAGAATGTTGACATCAACGGTATAACACTTGTAAATTGGTCTGAACAGCAAAACTTGCATCTCATATTCGACGCGAAAGACCTTGGTATTTTTCAATCCGGCCGATGGCGCCGAGATTACAACCCAGACCTATGTTTCGTTTCATCTAATTCTAAAGATCAACCAATACATGCTTTAAGACAAGTATTATTGGGTTTCCCACATTCTCAGCATCGACCAGTAATAGTAGAGGCTGGAATACAAATCCCGATGATACATTCAATACCGAAACCTAGATGGCATTTTTAAAGGCTTCATGGCATTTTTCAAAAGATGCTTCTGTACGATTTATTACCTCCCCCCCCCCCCTTTCTAAAATTCTAATTATTCATTATTTTTTCGAACAATTTTTATCATCAAAAAATTTTAGCCACTGAAGTTCGAGAAAATAATGAACAATTAGAATTTTAATCGGACTAAAACTTTTTAAAATTAAATATCTGAAGAATACGAATTAACGCCTCTTTGTAAATTTGATATATTTTAAAGGAAGGTTAGAACTATATTTAAAAAATAAAAAAAGTTAAAATTTAATTGATTTTAAAATTTTTGTTAATGAAAGTTGTTTGAAAAAATGAAGAAAAATTCGAATTTCAGCCGTACTAAAAATCTTTAAAATTAAATATCTCAAGAACAAAAATTTCAGCCTCTTTGTAAATTTGATATATTTTAGAATAAGGATAGAACTATTTTCAGAAAAAAAATTAATTAAATTCCAATTGATCTTTGACCCTAGCGCCATCTTTAAAAAAGTTTTTTTAATATGTTTATTTAAAAATTAATTATAAAAACAATAAATTAATTTTTGTTTCTTGTCTTTAATTTGGCCTCAAGCTTCAAGCAATTTTATTTGTGTGTAAGTGATCTGTCCAATGAGTGACCCAAATATTTCGGATTATAGTTATGTGTAACTTGTGTTTCGTTAAAATTGACCCCACTCTTGATTGAGTTGTTGGTAAATCGATCACGTAAATGTTGAAAAATAATGGAGCCAATCAATACTGATCCTTGTGGGAGACCATTACTCAATTTCCTGAAAGAACTCTTCTCATTATTTCGATAGACTTGAAAAAGGCGATTTGTGAGCATATTGTTGATTACTTGAGCAATTTTAAGGCATGGAATAATATTGAGCAGCTTATATATTAAGTCTTTTCGCCAAACGATGTCATAAGCCGCTCCTGGGTCTATGAAAACAACAGACATTTTTATTTTTTTTTTGGAACCCAAGTTCGATATAGTTAGTTAGTGGCAATACTTGATCTGTGCAATTGCGTCTACGTTTGGTAATACTGCAGTTTCCATTATGTAAAAGCGAGCAAGCCATTTTCTGGTATTTTCTCCGCAATTTTTAAGGAATTCTGGATAGACATTATCGAAGCCAGCTGCTTTGCCCGATTTCATGTCCGATTATGAAGCTGCAATCTCTTTGATGGTAAAAGGGCGACAATATTCGGAAGATCTTGGTGTGTTTCGTTTCAAGTTTTTAAGATTTAAGAGAACGGTTTTTGAAAGTTCTTTATGTGGTTCAACTCTTGACATGTTTACTATCCTATTCGCTATTAAAATTGGATTTATGTTTGTTTTATCAGCAAATTTCTTTTTCCCAGCACCCAATTTTCGTATTTGGCTCCATGCTTTTCTACTAGAATGGGTTAAATTTCATATTTTCCATAGCAGACTTTCTTGTCGATTAGCATCTAAGGATCTTAATAGATCATCAGCTATTTCTGGGTCTCCACTTTCTTCGAATTCATTGAAAAGTTTTTCACTTTCCTTATTCCATCTTGGAATATATTCCATACGATAGCCTCGCGGTATGAATTTTTTTGCAGCTGTTAGAGTAGCGCCAAGGAAACGTTCGTAGTTCTTTGCAACTGGTGGAATAAATCGTACAGAAGCATCTAAGTCTTTTGAAAAATGCCATGAAGCCTTTAAAAAATTCCATCTAGGTTTCGGTATTGAATGTATCATCGGGATTTGTATTCCAGCCTCTACTATTACTGGTCGATGCTGAGAATGTGGGAAACCCAAATTTAAACTTTTTTATAAATTCCAAAAATTATAATAAAATCAAAACTTTAAAATTCAAAATTCCAAAAATATTCCAAAAATTCTTACAAAATCAAAAACTAAAACTTTTTCCAAAATTCTAAAAATATTGCAAAAATTATTACAAAATCAAATATACAAACTTTTTTCAAAATTCCAAAACTATTTCAGAAATTATAACAAATTAAAAAATTTCCATGTGCAATTTCATTTTCAATTATATTTACGTCATAAAAACAGATAAATTTTTTACATTTTTTTCCCAAAAAATTAGCTAAAAAAATCAATGAAATCATTTTTTGACACGGTTGACATTATTTTTTTGACAAACTTATAATAATAATATATTTTCTCTATAATTTTAATATATTTTCATGCATACATATTATTAATTTTATTTTTTTCCAAAAAACTTTTTCCAAAATTCTAAAAATATTGCAAAAATTATAACAAAATCAAAAATTGATTCTTTTTTCAAAATTCTAAAATATTATATATAAAATTCAAAAATTCTATTTTTTCAACATTCTAAAAATATTGCAAAAATTATAACAAAATCAAAAATTGAAAAATACCAAAAACATTCCAAAAATTAGAATAAAATCAAATATTTAAACTTTTTCTAAATTCTAATAAAATTCCAAAAATTCTTAAGAATTCAAAGTTTTTCCAAAATTCTAAGAATATAGCAAAAATCATAACAAAATCAAAAATACAAACTTTTATCAAAATTCCAAAACTATTTCAAAAACTATAACCAATTCATAAATTTTCATGTCCAATTTCATTTTCAATTACATTTACGTCATAAAAACAGATAAATTTTTTTTTCCAAAAAATTGGCTAAAAAAATCAATGAAATCATTTTTGACACGCTTGACATTATTTTTTTGACAATCTTATAATGCCATAATTCTCTATAATAATAATATTTATTTTTATATTTTCCAAAAAATTGAGTAAAAAAATAAATAAAAATCTTTCTTTTGACACACTTGACAACATTTTTTTGACAAACTTATAATGCAAAAATCTAGATTTTCTAGGTCTCCCATACCAATCCCGACCATCAAGATTTCTCTTTATTCAATGTTCCTACTCGTAATCACTTAAAAAGAAAGTTTTATAAGCAAAAAATATACAAATTTCCTTGTTTTGACACACTTGACGATTTTTTTGACACGCTTCCGGTACAGCTATCGAACACATCGTCCTTTCGGCTCTTTCTATTGAGTAATCCTATTTTTAGAAAGAAAAAAATTTCAAATCCATTCAGCGGTTTTCTAGATTTCGTAGGTTGTGACGGACGGACGGCGGACGGCCGGCCGGCCGACAGACAGACATACATTTTTGTTTGTTGCTTTTTTAGAATCAGTAGGTCCTAAAACGTCGAGAAATGCCAAAAAAGCATGGGTAAGAATTTCACTTTGAGCTCATGAATGTAATCTTAGGTCTTTCAGACCGAAGTAATTATATCAAACACGACCAAATGAATCAATTTAAATCAAACTCTGACCAAACTAAATTTATATATTCTAAAATCTAAAGTCATCGACCTAGGACAATAAAAACTTAATATAGTTCAAATCCATTTAAAAAAAGATGAAAAAATAAATAAAAAATCTTGACAACAAAACAAACAATTCGTAACCCAAATAACAAATTCAATCATTTGCTTCTTTCATATACAAAAACAAAAAATTATCATTCCAACACAATCCTTAAATTATATATTTAAACACTCATACATACGAGTACTTTTTCTATTTTATAATTATCGTATTTTTTCGTATTTAAGTAAAAGTAAAATAGAAAATATACAAAAACAAAAAATTATCAATGAATGAAATTATATTTGTTAAATATAAAAAATTATCATACCAATACAATCCTTAAATTATATATTTAAACACTCGAGTACTTTTTTTTTATTTTCTATTTTATAATTATTGTATTTTTTCGTATTTAAGTAAAAGTAAAATAGAAAATAAAGCAAAAGAAATATTTCTCTTTCAAATATAAATTCTCATTTTTTTATTTTGATTTGCTCATATAAGACAGAAAGAATGCAATGTATAATTTGTAAAATTTGTATATTGCTTAACCCTTCATCTCTGGTTGTACTTTTATTTGTATTATCAGTATTCTATATACAATTTGTGTGAATAGAGGTTATTTCTCTCTATATATGTTTCTCTATGCTATAGTGAAGAGTTACATAATTATTTTTCTCTATTTTGAGGGGTGAGAGTGGGGAAGGGTGGAAAAGAGTGTTTTGACCCAAATGTGTGGGATGTTATATGAAAGAGCAAGAAATGGTGCATTTTTTTCAAAAGTTTGCGGTGCACAGTTTTTTGAATTATTATCAATTATTATTTTTATTAATAATGTATATTTTCCAATTTAAACCATTTACAAGTTGCTGTAACTGAATCTCTCTTAAGTTACCCTAAACTTCTCTCGCTAATATTTAACGAAACGTAACATTTTGTGTATAATTTGGATCAATTTTCAATTGACATTGCTATTGACATTTAAGAGAAAAAAATCATATTTATTTGCCTATGTAACTTTATGTAATTTATTTTTGTCAGTTTGTTCATCTACATTCACGGAACCCTCGGGGAGCGAATTTTTAATCGCACTTGACCGATTTTTTTTATTTTAATTGAATCCAATAAAATTCTCTAAAATTAACGACATCATTGAGTTTGACCAATTATTCCTTTCAATTACACTAGGACAATTATCACGAATATTTTTTTTTCAGATAGAATTATGAATGTGTCAAAAATTTTAATTAAAAGAATTTAGTTCAGTTGACAAAAAGTTTTATAAACGAATATTCCTTGACCTATGATAAATTCTCAAAGTTTTTGAAAAATTCCTCAAGCAAATGGCATTGATAATAAGCCTCGGTCTATGGTCTCAGGCTATTACCAATCCACTTGCTTTGTGAAAATCTTTGATATATGTTTGCAATCAAAATGAACTATTGCGCAAAGTAGTAAGGTTTGTTGAAACACAGCAGTCAGTGTACGTTCATCAATCAATTGTGATCACAAAAATGTAGATTTGTATGGCAAGAAACTGATATGAAAGTATTTATATGTTCTTTTGACACATACTATAATTTCCAATACACTACACTTTTACTCAAAATAAACTGGTGTAGTGTTTTTCGAGCACCAGTTGTCTTGAAATTTCTTGAACATTAATTACTGATAAAAATTTTCGAGAAAACTTCATGTATAAACTGCCCACTTCTAGTTTGTCACTTACGGTAAAAACAAATTAAAAAACAGACTAGTTTTCGAGTGTTAGTAGCACACAAACCTTGCTCTTTTTCACCGGAAAACACTATGCCGAATAAAATAGCTGTGAAAATGCTTTTTTCTTCCGACAACCAAAACACTAACATTCAAAAAATCGAATAAACAATATTATTAGCTGCATGTACTCTCTGTATAATATTTGAGAATAATGTAAAAAGTGTGATGTTTAGATGCACAAGAACCGTGCGCTACATAGTAACAAATAGACTAATTAAAAAAATTCAACGAAAATATTTTCATAAAAAAAGTGATTTTTACACTTATAGTTACAAAATATATGTCAATTCAAAAAACGGATCACTACCAAAGTCCAAAACAGCTTGAAAAATGGTAAATAATTCGAACTCTCTTAAACATTCATTTGTCATTCATTACCAATAGCAAACATACCAGGTTTTCAGATTTTTTTTTAAAATAGTTGATGAAACCGATGAATATTTTCTAAATAATAGCCCAGTGATCTTTTTCATGTTCGTATCTCTTAATGAATTTGTAAAAAACCCAATCGTTTCTGACCTTTAATTAGTATTAATTCGGCTTTCGAATTAATTAGCCTAAAATCTAAACGATCAGATTAATTACTGCACCGACTGATTACGATTGAACTATGATATTTGTTTTTGATACTGTTTTAATATCTGTAACCTGAATATATTTGTTATAGATTGTCTGGATTGAATTGGGTTCCGTTCTTGATTCGAAACACAAACGTAGCTTGATTAGATTTTAACCTTACATTATTAATATTATGTTTTTATATTAATTAAATAACAGATAAAAATATCAGTATTAATATTATTTTATTTTTAAAAAAATGTACTATGTGTTGATTTTATTTTAAAGTTAAATTTGTTATAAAATGATAAAAAAAGAGAAACCAATGTTATCAGTTGCAGATTTAATACAAGCTCAAGGAAAATGGGAGAGAACATTTGCAGGTAAATTTCAAGAAATATTATTATGTATACTAATTTTATGTGGCTATCATTAGATGTATATCATTATATTTATTTTATATGAATAATTAAAGGTAATTTACCGTGTCTTCCAATTAACGTATACGATAGGCGAATATCTTAGAAACTTGTAAAATACGAATGAAAAATTTATTAACGAAATTTGGATAAAGACATAAACGTTGGCATTGTTTTTTAATTCAATGTTATTTTGAAGGTTATTTATTTAATTGTTCAACTATAAACTAATTTTGTTGCAAAATCGTAGAGTTATGGTCAATGCCTCGATTTTAGACCAAATAAAATAATATTATTTTAGCTTCGTTAACCTCTGCATGGACGAATTTTTAATTTTTGTTTAGCCACATTTTGAAAAACTGTTATTATATTAAAATGTTGTTTATGTAATTTTATTTTATTTTCGGTTAAACTTAAAAACAAAATATTAGCAAACATTTTTGCGACATTGGTTCAAAATTTTAGTATTCATTTGTGTTATTGTTTCGCGAATGGAAATAACTGTTTTAGGACTCTTCTGTTAACATATCTCTGATGTTCAGTTAATCGAAAAGAATTAATCTGTTAGTCCTAAGTAGTGCTTAGTATTACGTGTAAATAATGTACGACAAGAACAATAATACGAAATCGTTCGTTTTTTTAAATAAAAAGTGTTGTATAATAGGAATTACAATATTTGTCACAACAACACATAGATTCCTCTTAAGACCTAAGCCCCACAACAACATTCTGAGATGTTAGCGGACGCTCTTTTTAAATTTTTGAAGATTGAAGGCACTCGATACTATTGATTCGGGCCATTTGTACGATGCACGAACGAAGAAGTCCCTTCGCATTTTGTCGCTATGACAGTGAGTAATCTCAACAGTTTGATTGTTTGCTCGACCCGATTGACGAGTAAACCGGGGACAAGATAATGTTTGAGGCATAATGGATCTGAATTCTGATATCATCCGAGCGATATTTACGATATTTATAAAAAACAACGAGATCAGCAACAGCACGACAATTTTGAAGGGAATCAAATTTTAATGTTAAATTTTAATCACCAATAATTCGTATAGCACGCTTTTGAACAGAGTCCAGAAGAGCCAGGATGAAAACAGATGCAGCGTCCCAAACTTGACAACAATGCTACATTCAGGAACAAATATAAGACATATAAATGTGGAGTAATTGATACGGTGTGAAATATTTTTTACATCGAGGAAGAGTTTTCTCGACGCATTCTTTGTCATCGCTTTTATATGATTGTTCCAAGTTATTGGAAATTGTGACTTCCAATAAACGAATGTTTTCACATTCGTCTATTTGTTCGTTACACATACTAATTGAAATATCGTTGGGAACTCGGTCTTTGAGTGGAAACAATCAAAAGTTGGGTTTTGGGGGAATTATAATTGACCAAATTTTTGTCACTCCAAACGGCGACTTTTTCTAGGTCCTCCTTTACATTGATGACAGCGTTTATCCGCCCGGGATTTATTCGTTCATGCATTTCACCTTTTGAAGATAGGGAGACGAATGACTTGAGCAGTGTACTATCATCTGAAAACTATTTATCGAATTACTGGTGATTTTCAATAGTTCGTTGATATACCGAAATACATCGGTTAAGCCGGGCATTCGCATACAACAGAAACAGAGTTTCATACAAATTTGAAAGAAAAAAATTCTGTTTCTATAAAATTTGTATGGAATTCTGTTTCTGTTTCTGTTGTATGTGGCCTTTGGATAGAAAATTTTGAATCAACTTCAAGACTGTGGAATGAAACCCTTTATCAACAATCAAAGAGCTTGTTGGTAAAGTTGGCATGCCAGAGTCGATCAAATGCTTTTGAGATGTCTAATGCGATAACGTACGTTTCATCACCATTATCAAGGATGCTGTTCCAAAGATGTGCTACGTAGCTCAATAGATCGGTTGTTGATCTTTTGCTTCTAATACCATATTGGCTGTCAAATATTAAATGGTTGTCTGCCAAAAATTTGGATATGTTTGAATTAATATAGTGCTCATATATTTTAGAAAGAACTGGAAGCAGGTCTATTACTATTGGTCTATAATTTCGTTCCTTTTTTGGGACAGACTGAACATTTGACAACTTTCCTGGCGGTTATTTAAAAAATAAAGTGTCATATCCAATACAACAGTAGTCGAATAAAGTTAGTTACTATTTCCATGAAAAAAAAATTTCTTTTGCCTTATATCATGAATTTTTCATTTTAAAATTGAAGCATTTGAGATTAATTAAACTATATTTTATTTTCACATAAATAGAGATCGTTCTATAACTGTACAGTTGTTGAAACAATTTCGTAGTTCTATTCGCCATATGTGCCCGTACGGTGAGGTTGAAACAATTGCATTTCGATTGGAAATAGAACCTGTTTTTTTTTCAGTTCAATTTCACCCCGTTTTTTCCCATTAACCGATACTAACCCAATATAACTGATAAATTGGAAAAAGAGATTAGAGTTGACTTTCACGGTGGATGCTGCGATCTAATATCAAAAGGTAGTTCAGACACATTTTGATTATTATTTATTTCTCACCTTCCCTTTGATAAATTAAAAATGACATCTGCTTTCGTTCTTGTTTTTAATTTCTTACAACATTTTATTTGTTTTTTAATAATTGTTCAACTATGCCATGAATTTGTCATTTAGCAGGACGATCCTCGATGATTGTTTGGAATTTCTATGACTTTTCAACCAAGCCAATTGCGAAAGATGCTCGTGAAGTTTTTGACGTGACAAACACTAATGTCCGTGGTTTGTTAAATGAAATTCAAAGTATGGCCATCCGAAATTGTTGTGTTTTGATAAATTCAGATGTTACATCTAAAAAACATGTTCTGGAATACCGTCGAGATTTTATCACGTACCCCAAAACTACGCGTACCATATGTTAGAAAACAATTACATAACTCCAAAGACACCAAAAAGTAATTCAATGAAGCGGTGTTTAACTTTAACAAAACAAAGCACCTGATATCGATGCTATAACATACGATCCCAAGCAGGGCTTCCCAGACTCTGAAATACGGCCAAGTGCTTGCCCATTAATGGTTAACAATAATTGGTTATTGTTATTGGGCCAGTACTAGAACCATTAATCGGCCGATCTACGCTGTATAGAATATAGCCAGAACACTTTACTTTAAATGGGCAAGCAATGCCCCGTTAATGGTAAACATTAAATGACTATTGTTATTGGGCCAGTACTGCAACCATGAATTGACCGATCTGTGTCATTCGGTTAAAATTCACTAGAGTAATATCCATTTCAGAAATATATATATATTTTTTTTTATAATAAAAAGGGTTGTGTATTGGGAATTACATAATGTGTCACAACTACACATAGAGTTTTGGGGTGTTGGTGAACGCTTTTTTTTAAAACTTTGTGGATTGAAGGCACTCGATACTATTGATTCAGGCAAAGCATTCCATTTGTGCGATGTACGCACAAAGAAAACCCTTTTGCATTTTGTTACTATGACAACGAGTAATCTCGACAGTTTGACTGTTTGCACAAACCGATTGACGAGTATAACGGGGAAAAAAATATGTCTGAGGCATTTGATTATAGACCTGATTTCATCCGAGCACTTCTGGTGACGATAACTATAAAAACAACGAGATCAGCAACAGTGCGACAATGTTGTAAGGAATCAAGATTTAATGTTAAATTTCGATCAACAACAATTCGTATAGCACGCTTTTGAACAGAGTACAAAAGAGCCATGATGGTAACAGATGCAGCGCTCCAAACCTGACAACGATACTCCATGCAGGGACGAATATAGGACTTATAAATGTGGAGTAATTGATACGGAGTAAAATATTTTTTACATCTATTGAGGAGGCCGAGTTTTCTTGATGCGCTCTTTGCCATGGCCATTATATGATCGTTCTAGACTAAGTCATTGGAAATTGTGACTCCCAATAAACGAATGTTTTCACATTTATCTATTTGGTCGTCACACATATTAATTGAAATATTGTTAGGAAACTCGGTCTTTGATCTGGAAACAATCAATAGATGTGTTTTGGTGGAATTAAAATTGACCAAATTTTTGTCACCCCAACCGGGGATTTTTTTTAGATCCTCATTTACATTTATGGCAGCGTCTCTCTGGGCTTTTATGTTTCGCTTTTTGGCTGAAATATTAGGATCATATTGATAAGGTTTGAATGAGTTTTAATTTTTTTTTTCAATCGACATTTTTATTATTTTGTATTTTATTTATTTAAATTTACATATGATATTATATTAAATTTGTTTAATAGCCATTGCTGTCATACCATGGTTATCATTATTGGTCCGTTACTGGGTCAGCTGTACAACCTTATCAAGGTGATATCTTAGTGGTGCTGGCGGATGAACCCTATTCAGTCAACGGTACCACCTTCAATCTTAGCTATGGTGTTCGTTGATGATGGATCGTTATTGCTTTCTCAAAGAATTGCGTTTTCATATAACCCTATGTCTGGACCTTAATCATGATCAGGAAACATACTCCACTAGCTAGATTGTTGGCAACCCCATTTTGTCTCTTTTTTTTTATTTTCTTTATCTATCATGAAATGTTATGTCATATATCATATGTCATACATCATATGTGATAGGATTTATGGATTAGTTATCCCATCGTTAAAAAAATTATAACAAAATAAAGACTTGCATCCATCAACATCTTAGAACGCATGATGTTTTGAGACCTTGGCCTTAAAAGGTTTTTGTGTGTTGTTGTGACATGGTATCTCCGGATATTCAAAGAGTCTAAATAATGAATATTTCATATTTAGTGTGCTAAACATGTCTAACTAATTAATAAAAAAAAATATTGTAATTCCTACTTCACAACACATTTTATTACAAACAAGTATTCCTTACGTAATGAGAAAATGTTTCTCTCTCTGACCGCTCAGAAGTCTCTTGTTGGTATATCAACTTATCTATGGATAGATAATCTTTAGACCATTTACGGAAGACGTTGTACAAAAACTCTTCAGCTAATAAAATGAGATCTAACGAACTAAGTATTGTCCATGGGAAGCTATGGATACAAAGTTGCCTAAAAATGAGTTTTATCCAAAAGTGTTGAACCTGTTTTAATATTGTCTGACTAACGTGTGCATTTCGTTTATTTTGGTTTCTATAAACAGTCTATAAACAAATCCGGGTCCAAATTACTTAAACTTTTTTAAAATTATATAAACGATCTTTTGAGAATCAGCTAAAACCCGCAGATAATAGTACAAACACTGCAAATATTGTTTTTGTTTCTTTTCCAACAAGCAACTTAAGCTCAGAAAAGCGTTGATATTTGAACGCGACAACATAAAATGGTCGCCGAGGATGACTGAAATTTAACCAATTAAAATACCACCAAAACATCCCGTATTTTTGCGCTCGTTGTGCGTAAATTTTTTCGCCACTCCGTGTCGTTACAAAATGACGGCACTTTGATAACTACATGCGGATGCTTTTTAACGTCCAAGTGAGATTATGCCATGACGCATGTGACCACATTGTGCCGCCACCGTGTTTGTGGAGATGTTTGGTAACGTCATTGCGACAAATGAAGATTGCGGACGTATTTCGAAGCAGTAAAATGAAACTGTATGTGTGTCATTGCAGTTGTTATTTGGGCGTCCATTTCTTCGCCATTTTTATAGTGATACAATTTAAATGAAAAAAAATCAAAATTGAAAAAATTTTAAATATTTGGCTTAAATATAAAAAATAATATTAATTTTCCACAATTTTCTTAATATTATATAAAAATAAATTTAAATATCAGTAAATCGACATGAGAAATGACAAAAAAAAATATTGAATAAATATAATAAGTTTTTTGAATCACTAAAACTAATTATTTAAAGAGCCCGTTTGTTTTTTATGTGCTTTTTTATTACTTTCACAAAATAATTTCTTTCGCACATAATTTTAGATGAAAATTATCAATTTATTATTACGAAAGTCATATTATATCTTATTAAAAGTTAAATGAAACCAGTCATTTAAAAAAATGTCAAACTACAATTTTGCACTCCATTTTTATTCTTTGAATTTATTATTCTTATCATCATCATTAAATATAAAATTCGTTTCACTTCGTTTTTTATTATTATACCAACATATTATACCAACAAACACAGCGTACCTCATGGAACTGCTATGGCGTGCTAACACTTTATGCCGTATCTTTGCGCTCGTTGTGCGTACATTTTTTTGCCACTTCGTGTCGTCACAAAATGACGGTACTATGATAACTACATGCGAATGCACATTGACGTCCAAGTGAGACATGCCATGACGCACTTCACCACATTGTGCTGCCAAAGTGTTTGTGGGAATTTTTCGTAACATCCTTGCGACAAATGAAGATTGCGGACGTATTTCAAAGTTGTAAAATGAAAATGTATGTGTGTGATTGCAGTTGTTATTTGGGCGTCCATATTTTAATGAAACTTAAATATGAAAAATAATATTAATTTTTCACAATTTTCTTAATATTATATAAAAATAAATTTAAATATCAGTAAACCGACATGAGAAATGACAAAAAAAAAATATGTAGTAAATACAATAATTTTTTTGAATCAGTAAAACTAATTATTTAAAAAGCCCGTTTGTTTTTTATGTATTTTTTCATTATTTTCACAAAATAGTTTCTTTCGCACATAATTTTAGATGAAAATAAAATGAAAATTATCAATTTATTATTACGAAAGTCATATTATATCTTATAAAAAGTTAAATGAAACCAGCTTCATTTAAAAAGAATGTCGAACTACAATTTTTCACTCTCCATTTTTATTCTTTGAATTTATTATTCAATTATCATCATCATCATCATTAAATAAAATTCGTTTCACTTCGTTTTTTATTATTATACCAACATTAATAATAAAAAACGTCATTCGGTTAAAATTCACTAGAGTAATATCCATTTCAGAAATATATATATATTTTTTTTTATAATAAAAAGGGTTGTGTATTGGGAATTACATAATGTGTCACAACTACACATAGAGTTTTGGGGTGTTGGTGAACGCTTTTTTTTAAAACTTTGTGGATTGAAGGCACTCAATACTATTGATTCAGGCAAAGCATTCCATTTGTGCGATGTACGCACAAAGAAACCCCTTTTGCATTTTGTTACTATGACAACGAGTAATCTCGACAGTTTGACTGTTTGCACAAACCGATTGACGAGTATAACGGGGAAAAAAATATGTCTGAGGCATTTGATTATAGACCTGATTTCATCCGAGCACTTCTGGTGACGATAACTATAAAAACAACGAGATCAGCAACAGTGCGACAATGTTGTAAGGAATCAAGATTTAATGTTAAATTTCGATCAACAACAATTCGTATAGCACACTTTTGAACAGAGTACAAAAGAGCCATGATGGTAACAGATGCAGCGCTCCAAACCTGACAACGATACTCCATGCAGGGACGAATATAGGACTTATAAATGTGGAGTAATTGATACGGAGTAAAATATTTTTTACATCTATTGAGGAGGCCGAGTTTTCTTGATGCGCTCTTTGCCATGGCCATTATATGATCGTTCTAGACTAAGTCATTGGAAATTGTGACTCCCAATAAACGAATGTTTTCACATTTATCTATTTGGTCGTCACACATATTAATTGAAATATTGTTAGGAAACTCGGTCTTTGATCTGGAAACAATCAATAGATGTGTTTTGGTGGAATTAAAATTGACCAAATTTTTGTCACCCCAACCGGGGATTTTTTTTAGATCCTCATTTACATTTATGGCAGCGTCTCTCTGGGCTTTTATGTTTCGCTTTTTGGCTGAAATATTAGGATCATATTGATAAGGTTTGTATGAGTTTTAATTTTTTTTTTCAATCGACATTTTTATTATTTTGTATTTTATTTATTTAAATTTACATATGATATTATATTAAATTTGTTTAATAGCCATTGCTGTCATACCATGGTTATCATTATTGGTCCGTTACTGGGTCAGCTGTACAACCTTATCAAGGTGATATCTTAGTGGTGCTGGCGGATGAACCCTATTCAGTCAACGGTACCACCTTCAATCTTAGCTATGGTGTTCGTTGATGATGGATCGTTATTGCTTTCTCAAAGAATTGCGTTTTCATATAACCCTATGTCTGGACCTTAATCATGATCAGGAAACATACTCCACTAGCTAGATTGTTGGCAACCCCATTTTGTCTCTTTTTTTTTATTTTCTTTATCTATCATGAAATGTTATGTCATATATCATATGTCATACATCATATGTGATAGGATTTATGGATTAGTTATCCCATCGTTAAAAAAATTATAACAAAACAAAGACTTGCATCCATCAACATCTTAGAACGCATGATGTTTTGAGACCTTTACCTTAAAAGGTTTTTGTGTGTTGTTGTGACATGGTATCTCCGGATATTCAAAGAGTCTAAATAATGAATATTTCATATTTAGTGTGCTAAACATGTCTAACTAATTAATAAAAAAAAAATATTGTAATTCCTACTTCACAACACATTTTATTACAAAAAAGTATTCCTTACGTAATGAGAAAATGTTTCTCTCTCTGACGGCTCAGAAGTCTCTTGTTGGTATATCAACTTATCTATGGATAGATAATCTTTAGACCATTTACGGAAGACGTTGTACAAAAACTCTTCAGCTAATAAAATGAGATCTAACGAACTAAGTATTGTCCATGGGAAGCTATGGATACAAAGTTGCCTAAAAATGAGTTTTATCCAAAAGTGTTGAACCTGTTTTAATATTGTCTGACTAACGTGTGCATTTCGTTTATTTTGGTTTCTATAAACAGTCTATAAACAAATCCGGGTCCAAATTACTTAAACTTTTTTAAAATTATATAAACGATCTTTTGAGAATCAGCTAAAACCCGCAGATAATAGTACAAACACTGCAAATATTGTTTTTGTTTCTTTTCCAACAAGCAACTTAAGCTCAGAAAAGCGTTGATATTTGAACGCGACAACATAAAATGGTCGCCGAGGATGACTGAAATTTAACCAATTAAAATACCACCAAAACATCCCGTATTTTTGCGCTCGTTGTGCGTAAATTTTTTCGCCACTCCGTGTCGTTACAAAATGACGGCACTTTGATAACTACATGCGGATGCTTTTTAACGTCCAAGTGAGATTATGCCATGACGCATGTGACCACATTGTGCCGCCACCGTGTTTGTGGAGATGTTTGGTAACGTCATTGCGACAAATGAAGATTGCGGACGTATTTCGAAGCAGTAAAATGAAACTGTATGTGTGTCATTGCAGTTGTTATTTGGGCGTCCATTTCTTCGCCATTTTTATAGTGATACAATTTAAATGAAAAAAAATCAAAATTGAAAAAATTTTAAATATTTGGCTTAAATATAAAAAATAATATTAATTTTCCACAATTTTCTTAATATTATATAAAAATAAATTTAAATATCAGTAAATCGACATGAGAAATGACAAAAAAAAATATTGAATAAATATAATAAGTTTTTTGAATCACTAAAACTAATTATTTAAAGAGCCCGTTTGTTTTTTATGTGCTTTTTTATTACTTTCATAAAATAATTTCTTTCGCACATAATTTTAGATGAAAATTATCAATTTATTATTACGAAAGTCATATTATATCTTATTAAAAGTTAAATGAAACCAGTCATTTAAAAAAATGTCAAACTACAATTTTGCACTCCATTTTTATTCTTTGAATTTATTATTCTTATCATCATCATTAAATATAAAATTCGTTTCACTTCGTTTTTTATTATTATACCAACATATTATACCAACAAACACAGCGTACCTCATGGAACTGCTATGGCGTGCTAACACTTTATGCCGTATCTTTGCGCTCGTTGTGCGTACATTTTTTTGCCACTTCGTGTCGTCACAAAATGACGGTACTATGATAACTACATGCGAATGCACATTGACGTCCAAGTGAGACATGCCATGACGCACTTCACCACATTGTGCTGCCAAAATGTTTGTGGGAATTTTTCGTAACATCCTTGCGACAAATGAAGATTGCGGACGTATTTCAAAGTTGTAAAATGAAAATGTATGTGTGTGATTGCAGTTGTTATTTGGGCGTCCATATTTTAATGAAACTTAAATATGAAAAATAATATTAATTTTTCACAATTTTCTTAATATTATATAAAAATAAATTTAAATATCAGTAAACCGACATGAGAAATGACAAAAAAAAAATATGTAGTAAATACAATAATTTTTTTGAATCAGTTAAAACTAATTATTTAAAAAGCCCGTTTGTTTTTTATGTATTTTTTCATTATTTTCACAAAATAGTTTCTTTCGCACATAATTTTAGATGAAAATAAAATGAAAATTATCAATTTATTATTACGAAAGTCATATTATATCTTATAAAAAGTTAAATGAAACCAGCTTCATTTAAAAAGAATGTCGAACTACAATTTTTCACTCTCCATTTTTATTCTTTGAATTTATTATTCAATTATCATCATCATCATCATTAAATAAAATTCGTTTCACTTCGTTTTTTATTATTATACCAACATTAATAATAAAAAACGTCATTCGGTTAAAATTCACTAGAGTAATATCCATTTCAGAAATATATATATATTTTTTTTTATAATAAAAAGGGTTGTGTATTGGGAATTACATAATGTGTCACAACTACACATAGAGTTTTGGGGTGTTGGTGAACGCTTTTTTTTAAAACTTTGTGGATTGAAGGCACTCGATACTATTGATTCAGGCAAAGCATTCCATTTGTGCGATGTACGCACAAAGAAAACCCTTTTGCATTTTGTTACTATGACAACGAGTAATCTCGACAGTTTGACTGTTTGCACAAACCGATTGACGAGTATAACGGGGAAAAAAATATGTCTGAGGCATTTGATTATAGACCTGATTTCATCCGAGCACTTCTGGTGACGATAACTATAAAAACAACGAGATCAGCAACAGTGCGACAATGTTGTAAGGAATCAAGATTTAATGTTAAATTTCGATCAACAACAATTCGTATAGCACGCTTTTGAACAGAGTACAAAAGAGCCATGATGGTAACAGATGCAGCGCTCCAAACCTGACAACGATACTCCATGCAGGGACGAATATAGGACTTATAAATGTGGAGTAATTGATACGGAGTAAAATATTTTTTACATCTATTGAGGAGGCCGAGTTTTCTTGATGCGCTCTTTGCCATGGCCATTATATGATCGTTCTAGACTAAGTCATTGGAAATTGTGACTCCCAATAAACGAATGTTTTCACATTTATCTATTTGGTCGTCACACATATTAATTGAAATATTGTTAGGAAACTCGGTCTTTGATCTGGAAACAATCAATAGATGTGTTTTGGTGGAATTAAAATTGACCAAATTTTTGTCACCCCAACCGGGGATTTTTTTTAGATCCTCATTTACATTTATGGCAGCGTCTCTCTGGGCTTTTATGTTTCGCTTTTTGGCTGAAATATTAGGATCATATTGATAAGGTTTGTATGAGTTTTAATTTTTTTTTTCAATCGACATTTTTATTATTTTGTATTTTATTTATTTAAATTTACATATGATATTATATTAAATTTGTTTAATAGCCATTGCTGTCATACCATGGTTATCATTATTGGTCCGTTACTGGGTCAGCTGTACAACCTTATCAAGGTGATATCTTAGTGGTGCTGGCGGATGAACCCTATTCAGTCAACGGTACCACCTTCAATCTTAGCTATGGTGTTCGTTGATGATGGATCGTTATTGCTTTCTCAAAGAATTGCGTTTTCATATAACCCTATGTCTGGACCTTAATCATGATCAGGAAACATACTCCACTAGCTAGATTGTTGGCAACCCCATTTTGTCTCTTTTTTTTTATTTTCTTTATCTATCATGAAATGTTATGTCATATATCATATGTCATACATCATATGTGATAGGATTTATGGATTAGTTATCCCATCGTTAAAAAAATTATAACAAAACAAAGACTTGCATCCATCAACATCTTAGAACGCATGATGTTTTGAGACCTTGGCCTTAAAAGGTTTTTGTGTGTTGTTGTGACATGGTATCTCCGGATATTCAAAGAGTCTAAATAATGAATATTTTATATTTAGTGTGCTAAACATGTCTAACTAATTAATAAAAAAAAAAATATTGTAATTCCTACTTCACAACACATTTTATTACAAAAAAGTATTCCTTACGTAATGAGAAAATGTTTCTCTCTCTGACCGCTCAGAAGTCTCTTGTTGGTATATCAACTTATCTATGGATAGATAATCTTTAGACCATTTACGGAAGACGTTGTACAAAAACTCTTCAGCTAATAAAATGAGATCTAACGAACTAAGTATTGTCCATGGGAAGCTATGGATACAAAGTTGCCTAAAAATGAGTTTTATCCAAAAGTGTTGAACCTGTTTTAATATTGTCTGACTAACGTGTGCATTTCGTTTATTTTGGTTTCTATAAACAGTCTATAAACAAATCCGGGTCCAAATTACTTAAACTTTTTTAAAATTATATAAACGATCTTTTGAGAATCAGCTAAAACCCGCAGATAATAGTACAAACACTGCAAATATTGTTTTTGTTTCTTTTCCAACAAGCAACTTAAGCTCAGAAAAGCGTTGATATTTGAACGCGACAACATAAAATGGTCGCCGAGGATGACTGAAATTTAACCAATTAAAATACCACCAAAACATCCCGTATTTTTGCGCTCGTTGTGCGTAAATTTTTTCGCCACTCCGTGTCGTTACAAAATGACGGCACTTTGATAACTACATGCGGATGCTTTTTAACGTCCAAGTGAGATTATGCCATGACGCATGTGACCACATTGTGCCGCCACCGTGTTTGTGGAGATGTTTGGTAACGTCATTGCGACAAATGAAGATTGCGGACGTATTTCGAAGCAGTAAAATGAAACTGTATGTGTGTCATTGCAGTTGTTATTTGGGCGTCCATTTCTTCGCCATTTTTATAGTGATACAATTTAAATGAAAAAAAAATCAAAATTGAAAAAATTTTAAATATTTGGCTTAAATATAAAAAATAATATTAATTTTCCACAATTTTCTTAATATTATATAAAAATAAATTTAAATATCAGTAAATCGACATGAGAAATGACAAAAAAAAATATTGAATAAATATAATAAGTTTTTTGAATCACTAAAACTAATTATTTAAAGAGCCCGTTTGTTATGTACTTTTTTATTACTTTCACAAAATAATTTCTTTCGCACATAATTTTAGATGAAAATTATCAATTTATTATTACGAAAGTCATATTATATCTTATTAAAAGTTAAATGAAACCAGTCATTTAAAAAAATGTCAAACTACAATTTTGCACTCCATTTTTATTCTTTGAATTTATTATTCTTATCATCATCATTAAATATAAAATTCGTTTCACTTCGTTTTTTATTATTATACCAACATATTATACCAACAAACACAGCGTACCTCATGGAACTGCTATGGCGTGCTAACACTTTATGCCGTATCTTTGCGCTCGTTGTGCGTACATTTTTTTGCCACTTCGTGTCGTCACAAAATGACGGCACTATGATAACTACATGCGAATGCACATTGACGTCCAAGTGAGACATGCCATGACGCACGTCACCACATTGTGCTGCCAAAGTGTTTGTGGGAATTTTTCGTAACATCCTTGCGACAAATGAAGATTGCGGACGTATTTCAAAGTTGTAAAATGAAAATGTATGTGTGTGATTGCAGTTGTTATTTGGGCGTCCATATTTTAATGAAACTTAAATATGAAAAATAATATTAATTTTTCACAATTTTCTTAATATTATATAAAAATAAATTTAAATATCAGTAAACCGACATGAGAAATGACAAAAAAAAAATATGTAGTAAATACAATAATTTTTTTGAATCAGTAAAACTAATTATTTAAAAAGCCCGTTTGTTTTTTATGTATTTTTTCATTATTTTCACAAAATAGTTTCTTTCGCACATAATTTTAGATGAAAATAAAATGAAAATTATCAATTTATTATTACGAAAGTCATATTATATCTTATAAAAAGTTAAATGAAACCAGCTTCATTTAAAAAGAATGTCGAACTACAATTTTTCACTCTCCATTTTTATTCTTTGAATTTATTATTCAATTATCATCGTCATCATCATTAAATAAAATTCGTTTCACTTCGTTTTTTATTATTATACCAACATTAATAATAAAAAACGAAGTGAAACACGTTATGCATTTCGCATAGTATATTAATGGCCACAAGATAAATAGCAAATGCGTACATTTTGCCATCACATCTGCCATCACGCTATGATGGCACTATGATAGCAATATGCGGATGCACTTGGACGTCCAAGTGACAACATGCCATAACACGCGTGAACGCATTGTGCTAGCATTGGGCCGCCACAGTGTTTGTTGGGCTGTTTATCGTCTTCAAATCGAAAACCGATATTCTCAACGATAGCTCCAAGATTACAATGAGAGAAAAAGTTCGATCATTCGGTTGGCACAATGCAGACACAATGACATCACATTCGGTTGTTGTGTTTTCAATTCGGTTGTTGTGTCTTCAATTTTGGTTTTTGAAGATAAAACAACCGAATTTAAAGTGATTGTAACCGGAAATATTCGGCTGTCACAAAATTGGTTGTAGTGACTGAATTTTTTCTTTCAGTGTAGGGTTTGTTCCGTTCACTCTATTTTTGACAAAAATTTAAAACTATCGTTCATCAATCCCTACGTATCTTTTTTGTTGTGAGACCTAGGTTTTATGAGATATCTATATATTGGGGATTTTTTGAGATCAATTAAACTCAAGCAAGTAAAGAATAATATCTATATGTTATTGTGAGTGTGACTCATTTTGTAATCCCTTTTACGTTACAATGTTTTATTTAAACAAATTAAATTGTGTGGCAAACACATTAATCCATGTGTAAGTACTCGTTTATTGGGTGTCTCAGTTTAAAAACTTTTCTCCATATCAATTATTCCACTTTTATAAGTTTGATATTCGTTGCTGTATGAAGTATTGCTGTCAAGTTTGTGGAACTGCATCTTTTACGATTTTATCCTTTTTGGTTTTGCTTAAAATCGTGTAATCCGAATTGTAGGTAATCGAAATTTTGCTTCAAAAGAAGATTATCTCAAAACACCGTCGCTCTGCTGCTGATCAATTGTTTTTTTATAAATATTGCCACCAACCGTATTCTAGTGAATTTGAAAGCGAGGTAGGTCGTTGAATAAGTTTTGATTTGCGATGATGCAGTTAAATCTTCTAAACACTTTAACTCAAACAAAAAATTGTTGACAAATATCAAGCTATAGTCGCTTCAGGTTATTGAAATCAATTAACCTTCACATTGGAATCGTATCGTATCGTATATGTATCAACTAACACCAAACACAAATTATACTCGGCATTGTTTGGGCGCGTGGTGATGTATGATTTCCAAACGTAATACACAAATAACTGTTTCGCCAGTTGATCTGCATTTGAGTATAAATAACATTTTACGTTTCAACTTTAGGTCAATTGAGACAGACGATAAAAAGTAACGGACTTTATATGGCTTGGGTGTGGGTATGTTCTGTGGACCAGTCCAGAGTGGGATGGTTTATACTTTATATTCTGCTTTCATAGCAACTGTAAAATTTCTAGTTAGCCAGCGTATTCGCATCATCCATAGCATTTTCTCTTCGAAATTTGATTGAGTTACAAATTTGATAACTTCCTATAGACTTATTCTTCAAAATCTAAACTTTCCAAAATAATTTCTAGCCTGTTATAAAACATTGCAACATCTAAAATACCATAAACCAACACGTATCATTGTATCACGATTACAAATTGCTCAATCGTTTTCTTTAGTTTGTTTTAACATCATTATTTACTACCCTTCAACATTTCCAATAACAATTACTCTAATTCTGTTGTACATTAATATTTAATTGATAATTTCTTATCAACCCATTTATTGTTTGATTGAAGCATGAACAAATAAAACAAATAAAATCAGTTTAAAATTAAAAAAAAAAAAGTGTAATTTAATCAATAAAATGAATGAGAATATATTTTTATAAAAAAAGTATTAACTAGGTCAAGGATATAACGGATAAAAGAAAGGACGTTTTTCTATAGTACCATCATAAAATTGCATTTTTTTTTACATTTGCTAAAAAACATTTATTTCATACTTATATTTACAAAAGAAACAATTTCTTTTTTTTATTTTTGAGAACAAGAAGAAAATAACCTTGGCCGGATTTTATTTTTTAAATATTGATTTAATGTTTAATCTACTCTAAATTGAAGATACGAAACCGCATCTCTTTTTTTATAATTAGTATAAATGTAATAAATTTCGAAAATGCTGTAAATAGATTTTATTTAATTCAGAGTTACGTCTGGATATATGGATGATTGAGTTATTGATGTCAAATAGAAATTTACAAGGAACTAGGACATAGATTTATTTGATTCTGGTTATAGTATTTTACGGTTTTGTTACGGTTTTTATGGTTTTTACTGGCGAATGGAGAATATAAAAAGAAGAAATCAAAAAGCAAGCTATAAACGTGACTTCCAGTTCAAGTCACCAAGTCGCCAAGTCTTTAGCAAGATATGAACGAGAATATCAAGAATTTAAAAATTGGCAGAAAAACAATAATGCAATTGGTGTAACGGAAGACGTTCTTTTGGTGTATCTTCACCAACTATCAGAAAAATTTAGCCGCAATTCTTTGTGGTCGAAATGGTCCATGTTAAAAAGCTGCCTGGAGATATAAGAAAACGCTGAAGTTCGCAGGTTTGTTTTCCTATTACAGACGTTATCAAAAACGTGATATTTTAACTTAACATTTGTAGATTTCATAAGGTAATTGCCTTTCTCAAGAGAAAAAATGAACGTTACGTGCCGAAGAAGGCAAGGGTTTTAACAAAAGAGCAAGTAGAAATATTTCTTGTTTAAGCTCCTGATGACTAATGGTTAGTGATTACAATTTTTGGAATTTTTGGTGCTTGCCGGTGTGACGAGCTTAGCTCGTTGACGGTGAAGGACGTAGAAGATGTTGAGAAGTATATTGTTACGTTCTTAGAAGTATATTAGAAGTATATTGTTACGTTACGCGGAAAAGACAAACTTTATGCCCTTAATACATGAATAGCTATTTGCTGGTTGAATATGAGATATCGAGATGTTTGTTTGAAACGTTGCTTTGATGTTTATGACTATGCTAGTTTATGACTGGATTAGTTCGACTGGTTATTAAACATTTCTTTATTGGTTCTTGTCCCGGATAATTTTTAATTAGTATCGTTTTATTTTGTTTTTAATTGTAAAATCCAAACTCACTCAAAATATTTTTAATAAATCAATTTTATTTAAAATAATCTTTACTACATGTTTCGAAATTCAAAATTTCATCGACAGTTATTTTCTTACAATGTATCGTTTTAATTAGTAGAAGTTTTCTTTTACTTGGTATAGATTATAGAATGTTAAATTAGAGAGAGAAAGAGAGGGTGAGTGTAGAGGGAAGGAGGGAGAGAGGGGAAGATAGGGAAGAGGGAAAGATTGAAAGAGGGAAAGATTGGAAGAGGTAAATAGGAAAAGAGGAAAAAAGGAAAAGTGAAAAAGAGAGAAAGAGAGAAAGTGCGAAAGGAGGAAAGAGGGAAAGAGTGAAAGAGTGAAAGAGTGAAAATGTGAAAGAGTGAAACAGTGAAAGAGTGAGAGTGAAAGAGGGGAAGAGAAAAACCGATAAAGAGAAAATGAGAAAATGAGAAAAAGAGAAAAAGAGAAAAAGGGAAAAAAAAGAAAAGAAAAAAAAAGAAAAGAAAAAAAAAGAAAAAGAGGAATAGAGGGAAAGAGCAAAACCCCCTATATAGAAACCTTATTCTTTTTTTAGGACAGTAAAAATCATGAACTTGTTGCGCCATTTTGAAATTGAAACTAAAAAAATTCCAAAAATCGCCATGATGCCATCTGGAAAAATAAAACTCCGTATAAAAAATTCAAAAAAATTTAATCAAAAACACTAATCCAATTTTTTGCATATGGCAATGTTCATTGTTTATTGCAAATGGCGTGAATCAGTAGGACTATGATTAAGGAGGTTTTGGAAAGAAAGAGAGAAGAGAGAGAGAGGTAGAGAGATATTCTACTCTCTGATATGTCAAGTTAAATATATATGTAAATATTGGTTATTGAGTGATGTTTTCATAATGTTCCATTTATTTTTGTAAATAGAAAATCTGTAGGAATGCACAAATGACTAAATGGGGACTCAACAAGTTTTTAACCGAACATTTTTCGTTCTTGAACTTTTTGTTTCTGTTATAACTTATAATAATAAAACAACTAACACTTTTTTCTTTGATATTCGTAGGAATCATCAATTTTATGAATTCAATAAACCCAAATTTTATTTGTTTCTACGTTAGGAAAACGGACTTTGTCCAAGGCAAAAATGCATATCCGAAGTCGTAATAAATATTGATAAATTTCTTTTTCTTTGGTGTTGACGCAAGAATTGTTGCACCCGTAGAATATGCGATTCTGTAACAGATTATTTTTGCATTTATCAGTACATTGTTTATTTGCAATTTATTTATGTATACGAAATATTAGAATAATATTATTGTGACATGGGTTAAAGACCTTTTATTTGTGGCGGTAAATAGATGATATACATACGGATGGGATTAAAACATGTTCATTCGTTTATGACCAAGTATTTGTTGCAAAGAGAAGATAACTACAATAATATGTGATTACTATTGTTGATGTTGACATTGAAAAGTATTTCTTTAAAAACGTACTACATACTAAAGTTTTCTGTGTATGTGAGGCATCCTCGTATTTTAACTTATTAAAAAAATTTGGTAAACAAATTTTAACACAACATTATACTTGTTTTTTTTTTAAATAAGATTTTAATTCTCATTGGTATGAGAAGTTTTAAAATTTATAAACAATTTACGCCGCTGTTTGATTTTGTTGGTGAGATTGTTGTTAGTAGTAAACCATAATATCAAGCGAATCCACACAAACAAAATCCATTCATTTTTTTGTTCGTTGTGTTAGTTCAGTGATGATCTAATGCATTTTCAAGGTCATTTGTGTTATATTTTTTTTTCGCGAATAAATTTACACACTAATTTTTTTTTATTTTTGTAGTTTAAAAAAAAAATCAATGAAGTTCAAATTTTACATTTATTTTAATGAGTATGCAAATTTTTTGGTGTTTTTAGCTTTCAGTAGAATTGTTTATATTTAGACAAAATAGTTTGTCAATAAACTTTTTAATTATTTTGTCTAGCGATTTTGTTTATTTAATGATCAATATGGATAAATATGATTTAAAATGTTTATAGAAATGACTTTTTGTTATATGTTTATAGAATAAAAACGAGGAACTCGGAAATGTAGTTAAATCTATTTTTAACGAGCATTTTATTAGGCAACTGAAATGGTGTCAAATTAATTAGGTTATGGAGATAATTTTGTGGAGTTTTAAATAAATAGATTTGTGTGTGTGAAGGCAAATCACTAGTAAAGTATTAATATTTACGTATGTTGTCCATGTATGCTTGCTCGTTTAATTTAAGTAAATGCCAAACCGCTTTGCGAATTAATTATTCCGAATAGGTTATAACTAATAAAAGGTGAACTTGGTATAAGCTCGATATTTAAGCGTGTCAAATTGATTTATGATAAACATTTAGAAAAATCCAGCAAACATTTATTTGTTTTATTTGCTTGAATGCAGGTAGGTAAATTGTAAAATATTAACTGGATAGACTGGTACATCTGCACAACCAGACTCATTTCAAAAGAATAAAAATGATCATTTAATTAACAATCGATTAAATTAAGTTTTTAAGTGAAACTTAACTTTCTGGTTAATGGATTAAATTGTTAAAATTAATACAGATGAATGATGCTCCGTTTATCTATCGGATGTTTAATTGCTTCTGCGTCAATTGTAAATTTTTTTAAATAAAATGTGTTGTGCAGTAGGAATTACAATATGTATCACATGACACATCAACACATAAACACCTTTTAAGTTCTGTGTCCCAACAACATGCTTTCTGAGGTTTCTTACCTACGGCGTAATGTTATAAATTTATCAAAGAATTTCTTCTAGTTCTAGATTTTTATTCTGATTTTCGTTTGGCATAATTTATTCGGCTAAAATATTTCTAATTTCTTCAAAAATGATGACCGTTTTTAAATAGATGAATATTTTGAGTATGAAAAAAAAATTTGAACCGAAATCGTATTACATGAATAAATTTTGTTAAATAAACAACCTGTTCTCAAACTAAGAACTTTAAAATTTTCAAATACAAGAATTTTTTCACCTTTACTACTTATATACCAAGTATATGAAGTTGATTAAAAATGGCTCGGTTGAAATTTCTTGTCGTCCAGAACACGAATTTTATCTATTATAAGTTAGTACGCCCGACTGCTCAGGAAACCTTTGTATTTAATCAGTGCACAACCCAAATCTATCAAAGAACGCCGTACTGTAATTGGACGGCAATCAAAATCTGATTTTAAGGAATTCCATCAAAATACAACTATTAACTGTCTTTAGATCGAAAACAAAGCTCCTCAACTTCGTAAATGTGAAAGCATATGGTTTATTGCGCGTTATTATATTCAATGACTTATTCTGGGACGGTCATATAATGGCAAGCGCGTCTTAAAACCTCTGCCTCCTCAGTTGTTGCGGTCATATTGCATGTTGTGTTCCTTTGATGCTCCATATTAGAGCGTAGAGTCTGTGCTCAAATTCCTTTCGTTTGCATTATTTTTAACATTTTAAATAATTTTTCTGAATGAGTTCACTTGTCGTTTTTTTTAATAGATTAGCTATAATGTTAGTGATCAACCCATAAAATGTTTCGGTAAATTGAAAACAAGTGGTGTTGATGGCTAGTGTACTTTCAATGAAAACATTTTGACCGAACTGAGAACCGAACTCTGGTCCTCTGAGTTTAAATTCAGTCAAATCATCCAATCCTGAGTTTATCTACAGTCGGTCGACCACTTAATTCCTGAGATGAGAGTCTTGTAAAATTAGCATTAATTTTAGGCCGATGACAAGTTGATTGACAGTTCAATTCCTATTCCCGATCAATGACCGACATATCTCTATCAATAAGAAGAGATAGAGAAGACTAACAAAAATTTTGAATTGCCTTAGCGATCTTTAAAATTTGATAGATTTGATCCTGTTAAATTCCCGTTTATTAGTGTTCTACATAATCTACTTTTATTATGCATTATCTTTCGAAATGCGTTTTTAAATTGCTGTCTACATACTTGCATTTATTTAAAAACCAAATATCCCCTTTTAGATCGCGTAATTTGTTTGAAATATAACTGCGCATATCCTCGAGGATGTCTCTGGAAAAATGGAATTTTAAGCCGATCATTTAAAAAACTCTATTGGCGATACGAAGCTTTTGAAATAACATACAAGCCAGAGATTGGCTTTAAATAGTTTGAGGTCTTTATATATTTAAATGTCTGAAGATCAAATTATGATATACTTAAAGGCTCTAATACTTTAAATTGTACCAAGTAAAGATCATTAGCCAAAAACAAATCAATATATAGTTAGGACGAAATAAAATAAGCTCTAAAATTATTTTTCTTTACTCTATGGCCATTTTCCTAGGAGATATAGGTCTTATTTTTATTAAAATTTGTTTATTTATCTATAAACAAGTTTTGCATCACGTCTAGGTTTTTTAATCGATGATAAAGATGTAATTGCTCCTTTATAATAGTTTTGTTAATTTTTGATCTACGGATGTGAAAGTGCTACGCAACCCAGTCCCTATTGAAATACGAGTTTGAGACATGATATTACATACATACCATTTGCAATAGAAATATATGTTATTAACCAAGGTTATATCTTAGGGGAGCCGGCAGACAAATTATATTTAGTCTATTGGTACTACTCTCAATATTGGGTATAGAGTATTTCTTTTTTATGTCAAGCTTTGCCACGTAGTCCTTCAGAATTATGGACTTTCTGGTCCGGTTTTTACTTACTGCTTCGGTCGCTGGGGCAACATACTTTCGCTGCAGAGCCTTCTTTTTTAATTTCTCTGGAGATAACCCCTCCGCGAGGAACTTCAGGTACTATCTATTACGTGCCTCACCCTCGTCTACGTGGGCTGTATTGCCTCTGCTTCCTTTCCTCGCTGACCTCTAGATGGAAACAGTGGGTCTTTGTGCCCTTTCTTGGCATAGTGCTTGCGACCGGAGCTTCGTTGCTCTCTGTCCCGACCGTGCTATCTGTAGTGGACATATGACGCGCAACGTTCTGAAGAGTAAACCTGCTTCCGCAACCGCTGCACGTGACCACTTTACTCCTTGTGGTGATTGCCTGCCTCGACCTCTTTACAGTTGTTTTACCAAATTTTATGTTTTGTGATTGTATACATTTTTAATATCATGAGCAAAGTACCATGCGAAATAATATATTGAAGTCTAAATTGTCAAAACAAGTTGCCCTTGGAGGCTGCCTGGTAGCCAGTGACCCCGTTCGGGCCTGGGCTATTTAAATGAGCGCCAAGCCAGAATGACCCTCGGCACACTTCACACCTGGATCGTTTTTTACACGACGTGGCTATGCACATAGACCCGGAAGCGTCTAGTGGATGGTACGCATTCGTTTGCTCAAAGAAATTGAGCCATATCGTTAGCTTTTGTCATTTACGAAGACAGTATGTTACATGGTCAAGGAATATATGCTCTAGCGCAGGTGTGCCCAACGCGTCGATCGCGATCGACTGGTCGATCCCGAAGATATAAAACCGCGAAAAAAATCGTTATTTTTTCAAATTTTGGCGATTATAGCCCTAAAGGACTAGTTTTTTCTTCATACTTTCTTAGGACGGTTTTAAAGTAGACTAAATTTGCTACAATATGATACTAGAACTGTCTCTGTAGACCCAATAGTTTCCGAGATTAAGCCTCAAGGTTCCGCCTCGGTTTTTTCGATTTTTCACAAAGTTGCGTTCGGCGCTCGAGGTCACAAACTTGGATTATTCATTAGGCCAACATCATAACCAAATCTGCAAAAAATCAGAACTACCGGATTTGACGCATACTACCCCATACTCTCAGGCGACAAAGTTACTGGACTCTAGTATATTTAGTTTTAGTTTAAGCCTGGATTGGCTATGCTATTTTTCTGTCGACAGAATTTTTCGTCGTCATCCAACAGAATTTTGATCAAAATTTCTGTCGATTCATTTACTCTGTAACAGAATTATTCAAAGGTTTCATTCATTTAAATCCTGTCGACAGAATTTCTGTTGATAGAATTCTGCCAACAGAAATTTTGAAATTTGTTATTTCAATGTTGGAAAAATAGCCTGCTTTGATTGGTTGTTTTTATTTATGCTATACTGTTATTCGTATAAAAATAATATTCTTGTTGCAATATGAGTGTTTTAACTTTTTATTTTCCCATCAAGGGCCAGGTTTATGTTTATGTTTAAACTTAATTTAATGTAAAAACATCTTATTAAATAACTATTTATTTGTTCCTGCGTTTTATATACTTTATATTACGGATATAATTTTATCAATGGCCATGGAGCGAAATTAGATTTTGACAAACACTATAGCACTCATTTTACAAAAAAACGATGGAGTTTGTATGTTTATCAACCGTAAATAAGAATTAAAGCTTACTAGTTAACTATATGTTTCGGTAATGGGGAGAGGTAAAACGACGATGGGTTCGATTACGGCACAGAACGAGGATCAACAAATCTTTAAGTGCGTCAAAAAAAAGTGTTGCATAATGTTTAGCTTAAAAATGTATATTTTGAGTGATACTAGTAGCTTTGAATGTAGGATCACGTTAATGGTTGGCATCTGTAGGTGAAACAAGGATCTTGATCATTAAATTATAAGTGTGTCAAAAAATATATTCAAGTAAGTTAAAAGAATGATTTTCATAAATTTTGCTACCCAATTTTTTTAAAAAACATATTATGGGAAACACTTTTGACTAGAAACATTTGACACATAAGTTTATTTACCCAAATAAACACGAAAAATAATTGAAGACTTTGCAGCAAAAGGGAGGCAAGTCCAAATTTTTAAACTGCATGAAATGCTCCATGTATCAAACCATAGAACTGATTATTGTTCATGTTTTAGGTGGAAAAAAGAGCATCGTCTAAAATCTGGATCCGTCCCTTCGCTACAAGGTCCTCAATTGAAGAGATGTTTCTGAGTGAATCCAGATTCAGCTATTTCCAAATAATAGAATCAGTTGAAAAATATCAGGTTATTGCATGTTAGATATTGCTAATTATAGAAGTATTATGGATCAATAGGAATATTTGGGTCGGAAAATTTTAGGTTGGTTCAGTTGTAGTTATTGAAAGGAATCGTTTAGCTAAACGAAAAGGTTTTCTGAATAGTTTTTTCGACTAATAAAAACAGGTGAAAAATACTAGGTATTGGAAGATTAAATTTCATTTATTGAATTTATTGACGAAATGAAGCCAAATATAGAAATGTGTGATTACCAACAATTTATTAATATTTTGGAAAACATTTTCCTGCAATTTAAACAAAGATTTGTAGACTTTGAAGTACTTTGTCCAATTACTTCACTTTTAACTTCACCGTTTTCTAAAATAAATGAAAATATGGCTGTACTAATCAGTAAAACATTTAGTATGGATGTAGGTAGCAATTAGTCGAATTACAAAGCGACATTAGCTTGAAATCCGTGATCAATTTGATATATGGAACTTTATTTCCATTGAAAAATATCTACTTTTAAAAGATGGATATCTTGGAATGCATTCATCTTTTGGGTCCACATATTTATGTGAATCGTCATTTTCTCATATGAATTATGTAAAATCTAAATGCCGTACACGTATGACTGAAAATCGTCTTGATGATTGCATAATGCTTACGTTTAGTTGTGAGTAATTATGAACCCGAATACTCAGAAACAGCTGATGATATTCAATGTCAATCATCTCATATAAATAAAGAAATTTTTTTTTTCATTGTAAATAGTTTTTTAATTACTACATTTTACTAACACGCCAATTATTCTCATTTGGTCGATCGCCATTCGTTTGAAAAAAAAAAGTAGCTCTTTGGGTCAAAAAAGTTGAGCACCCCTGCTCTAGCGGATTATTGGCAACCCAATTTGACTTTTGTTTCTGCACATTTTAAAAAAATTATTTTTTATCTATTATTTTATTTTCATTTACTAAATTTTATCTTGATATATTGGCGCATGTTATATTTTAGTATATGAAAGCATTTATTATTTACTCTTTAAAAAAACAAAGATGCTGCACCTATCAACACTTCAGAACGCATTTTCTTGTTTATTTATGTGTTATTGAAACACATATTGTAATTCCTACTGCATACATTTTTTATTAATTAAAACACAAGCTATAATTTCACACCAAGCGACTGAATTTATTTTACATTTTTAATAACCAAACCACGAAACTTACCCTATTTCAGTTATTATTTTTTGAAAAACAACACAAACTTTTGTTTATTATATTATTTATTAATAACTGTGGCCGTATTATGAACACCGATAACGAAGTTTTTGACAGAAATCATCCGGTTGTAATAAAATCGATATTTTGACCACCATTTAAATGTTATTTTTATGTAAAAATCATCCGGTGACCGATAGGTATTGTTTGACGGCAGATCTTTAATATCATTAAATTGACGTCTTAAAATTTTGGTTTGTATACATTATAGTTAGGTTTTTATTATCGTTACCGGTAATGAACAGACCGGTATTGCCGACTGATATCCATATTATAATTTTTTATTGGTGTTAATTATTAGCTTTTTATATTTAAAGGATTATTTTGATTATTTTGAGATAAATATTCAAAATATTTTGCATTGACGCTTTGAACGAGACTCATGTGAATCGTTGAACGTGGATTTTAGCCTATTACCACTCAGCTTGTAGAGAATTTCGTTTTGATAATAATACAAATTTGAGCGACTTATTGTGCTTTTATTGACTTTACATCCTGTCGATTATTTTAGGTATCTCCTTCCGTGTATTCGCAGTTTGCGTCCAAACTCTTTGACTATTAAAGATCTTATCCTTTGCGATGCGTTGCTCATAATTCTGGATATCGTAACTTGACTTGACGGACTGATATTTAGCCTTTTCAATCGATTGTAGTAACCAGAGTTGAACAAGTTCAAGACATACTTATTTTTCTGGTCTCTTTGATTGTATTTAATGACCAGGAACCAGGATTAGTAATCATAGTTTCAGTCTAGGGAATTGCTGATTTGTCTGGGCTGGTGCCTAGATTGACTGACTAGATCTTGTATATGACTAAAAATTCACCGATTCTACTTGAGGTACAATTTTCATTCAAGCTACGGAATAACGAACTCAAACAATACATACATTTTAAAAAATAAAGTTAAATCAAACCAATTAAATAAAAGGCACCAATTATGAACATGAACTTTTGACGTTAACCTAATTTTACGCCTAAACTATCCTAGAACTGAATATCTGTTTCAGAACCGCAAACCCAATAAGCTAAATCACTTATCACATTATCATCATACTGTTGTGGCCAAAGAATTTAATTCGAGGCAAGGGTAGTTAAACGAGTAAAAGTTTAACATACTTCCAGAAAGTATTACATAAATTTACTTAGTTATCAATTTTCATTTTTAAAATAAAAAGAATTAAAAATAGAACATATTATATTTACTAAGTGTTGATGTTTAATTTGAATAATAATCATTTCACGGAAATTGTATAGTTAGCATAAAAACGCTTCGATATCATATATCGTCCAACAGAGACATGATAATACCAAGACAAAAACAAACGAATATTTTAAATAAACATGAATTGGTTAAGAAAAAAGCTCTGACCATAAATTACGTAAATAACAAAAGCCTCAACCTACTCTTACCTGTACTAATCATACTCTGCCTATCTAGTATTATAAATCAAAGCTCCACAGTGTTTAATTTTTAAAGGAGTTATGAAGTGATATCTTTCTCCGCTTGATTGAATTTACATTCGTCCGTGGCGCTATTCCAAATATTAGACTATTTTTTTATAATTGCATCCTTCATATTCTCGTGGATTGATTCTATATCTACTTCACAAAAGGATTTCAGGTGGATGAAAGGTGTTGTTGGATCCTCCCTTGCTACATTTATTAACCAGGCTGACTTTCCAATCCCTGGTCTTGGTTTCAGAAAATCTGATCCACAGTATCGAACACGTCCTATTTGCTGTGGTGCTGTACACATTTTTTTTATTGAAGATGTGTCTGACTCCTCCATGTGAAGTATTATCGAAGGCTCCTTTAATGTCCAGAAAGGTACAGTCCGCAACTTCCTCGTTTGCACTACCTGTCGCAATTTTGTAGTTAACTTGAACGGTTTCCGTTGATCTTGCCGTTCTGTATGCATGCTAACTATAGTACAAAGACGATCTTATCAGAGCCAGATCTGATACTATTGTCTACTTAATACGAAACTCTGTAATATGTGTGCCAACAGCTCTTCCGTCTTCAGTCCGAGGTCTTATTTTCGTATTTTTATTCACGTCTTCTGTGCATGGAATAATGTCACCTGCACGCCTATTCCGGCATTTCCCAGGAAATTGGGAATTGAAAAAAAAGTGCAATAAATGAAATAAAGAAATATTTTCTAATACGAATTTGTTATTGCCCGCGGCAATAGTAATGAAAAAATCTAGTAATGAAAAAATCTAGTAATGAAAAAATTGCTAAAATTTCTTCCTCAATTCCTATTTCACGATGTACCGGAATAGGGCTACTGGAAAGTACATTTTTTGAAGAATAGCCTCCTTGCTACTAGTTTTCCGTGAACGTCCCATTCTGGTATCTGAGCGAGCGAAATTCAATATCAGCCCACTTTTCACCTAGCATCTACAGAGATTGAATAGATATTATCACATATGGTTCTGATTTTCAATTTCGAAATTTCTAAGAACATCTCACAAATTTTCATCTACACGTCAGAACGTATGTTGTGGTTGGTCCAAGATCTTAGGAATATTTTTGTGTTGTTGTGACATATATGTAATTCTTATGAGACATCTTTTTTTAAAAAAATATGATTCCACTTATTATAACAAATGTTTATCTTTTATAATTTCAGGATTGGATCCAGCATTATTAGGGCATTTGAGCCCAATATCACCTCCAGATTTAAAACCAGATATTTCTTTATTAAATGGCAACGGTGGTGGTTTTTCACCAGGAGGCGGAGGAGGAAATGGGGGACCTAATAGTCCAGGTGGATTTAGTCAAATTTCTGTTCAAACACCATCAGGAGCAATGAATCGTGCCTATCCACCAAACCATCCTCTAAGTGGATCAAAACATTTATGCTCAATATGTGGCGATAAAGCAAGTGGGAAACATTATGGTGTATACAGTTGTGAAGGTTGTAAAGGTTTTTTTAAACGAACTGTTAGGAAAGATTTAACATATGCATGTCGTGAGGATCGAGCGTGTGTTATAGATAAGAGACAAAGGAACCGTTGTCAATATTGTCGATATCAAAAATGTGTTGCATGTGGTATGAAAAGAGAAGCGGTCCAGGAGGAACGTCAACGGGGTGCAAAAGCACAAGTAAAGGTGATAAACATCAATTCGAAAATTATAAATATACTATATTAAAACAACAAATTTAATATTTTTTTTAGACTGAAGATTTGAACCCAACCAGTTCGGTTAGAGATTTGACAATTGAACGGATATTAGAAGCTGAATATAAAAGCGAACAATGTGGTGATAATGAAATACCTTATTTAAGAGTTGGGGCTAATGCAATGATACAAAATGAGTACAAAGTATGTTGTATTGAATTTGTTTCTTATAAATTCATTTATATACTAATTATATTCATACATTATAGGGAGCAATTTCACATTATTGTCAAATAGCAAATAAACATTTATATCAATTAGTTGATTATGCAAGAAGAATTCCTCATTTTACGCAGCTACAAAAGGCAGATCAAGTTACACTAATAAAAGCAGGATGGAATGAGTTATTAATAGCATCAATCGCCTGGTTAAGCATAGAAGTAATATTTTATATTTTTTTAATTAATTTGGTTCGGACTTGTAATTTTTTGTTTGTTTACAATTTTAGTATTTAGATAATGAACGATCGTTAATGTGTCTAGCTCCTGGTATAACATTTCATCGTAATACAGCTCATCAAGCTGGTGTTGGTGCAATATATGATAGAATATTAACAGAATTAAGTTTTAAAATGAAGAGATTAAATATTGATAAATCAGAGTTAAGCTGCTTAAAAGCAATTATATTATTTAATCCAGGTAATTATAATTTCTATTTTGTTTGGACTTAATTTTGTTTTGTTGGCCCTGTGATAAATTGACCTTTTGCTCTTCTTATTTGTGTTTAAATTTATAAAGAAAGGAATTTTTGTTCATTCCATACAATTCCATAATAAGAAAAACTATCAAGTTGAGAAAGATCCCACCCTGTACCTTTGGTACACATTTTTTTAAAACTAATTTTAATCTGTGGCAAGTTCAACCTTCGACACAGTGACCGAAATCTTTTGCAATTTTGACTGTATTTTCTAGGAATATAATATAAAATAGTATGTTATTCCCTTTAATTTAACGTTTAATTTTTTTGCATATAAAGCGAATATATTGAAATTAAAATGCTTGCATTCTTAGACCGGTCGATTAAGTTCAAGTTTCATTCAACATGACGGTGTATGTTTTGGTCGGCTCTTTCAGTTTCTCACTCGCTAAGACTAGTGGCAACTCATTTCTCTGGCTTTGGAAAAGCATAGGGTAACGTTGCCCTTGCCTTTTTTGCAAGTTTCTATCGGTATTGAAGTCTCCAAAAATTTGGAAAATATGCTGGAAAGAAGCTCTGGATCACCATGAAATTAAAATTAATGAAAATAAGATGATTACTAATAACACTAACCATAAATCGACAAAACTAAACCAATTATAAAAAACAAAAATATTTACAAAACGTGCTGGGATTCTTAGACTGATTGTTCGATAAGCTCAAACTCCCCATAGTACTTTGTTACCAGTTTTTTCCCCAACTTATTGTATTTAGACTGTATTTTGACTCTTGCTTGCATATATGACGACAGGAATTATTTGTTCGACCATTTTATTATATAGTCAGGAGACGAAGGACCTTCACGGTGCTCTATTACTTGTCAAACTAGTTATTAAGTTACTTGAGTTGTTCAATAGGTCTGTCAAAGCAAGGCGCCTATAAAGATCGAAATCTATCTGTTAACCAAAAAAGTTTGAACCAGCAGTTTGAACTACTTTGAATTAAAACCGGTGCAGCATCGATGAAATATTTTTAAGCCGGTAAACTGAAATGCATCGCCGCAATCATAATCTCTTCTTCTCCGAAAGCATCAGTAGTTGTTTCAATTTTCATCATCTCTATTTGTTCGTTTCGATATCATGTTTGCATTATGTACTTTTTTGTTCATATTTGTTCATACTTGTTTCTCCACCCCTTAAAGTCATGCAGTGGATATTTGGAAAAGTTTTTCGTTACGTTACTAATTCAGTTTGGTACTTTGGCGGTCTATTTTCTTCTTAACATGTTTCAATTTTTGATAAATGTTGCTATTTGTTTGCTGCATCGGCGTAATTTTTTGTGTCGCTTATGTTGCATGTGGGAGTGTTGTCGAGTTAACTAGTTTCGAATATTCAGCATGGTGGTCATTCACAACAGTGGTATAATTACCATGGCTGTCGATTGTTTAAAGGTCTTTTATTATGTCTGTGTCCCATTGTAACCGTGGTCTACCTCGCGGTAATCTACTCCCTGGGGTACACACGCAGATTTTCAATCATGCCAGACTGTGAACCGAATCCGAACATGCTCAAACCCATTGGTGCGGATACAACCTATTATATCGAGTCGTAACCACCTCTTTCGTCTGTCATAAGTGAACCAAAAATGTAGCGTTCTAACGCTCAAATCACCACCTGTCTAATCAATCATCTATGTCTTGTATAACTTGAGTTTAGTGTTAATTGACACATACGCTGATCCAAGAAGAGGTTCAGTTGAGTAGAAAGTTCGATCAGCTGCATCGATGCTCGCTTTAATATTTGTAAGTATGGTGTTGGTTGGAGTCAAGCAGTTATGTTAAATATTTAAAGGATTAAATTTCTTCAATTAGTTCATCGCCGCACATCAACTCTTTTTTCTCAGCCTCTTGTTCTAAGTTTATTGACATCATATTATTGTTACTCGCTAAATTTTTTTGACGGCACACATATTCCAAGGCCAGATTAAAAAGTATATTAGAGATACCTTACCTTGTCCTAAACCGGACTCAAAATTTTTGATATTTTGTTCTGTACTGTCATTTTGTATGGTTTACCATAAATGCCCATTGACACTCAAGCAACCTATAAATTCTCCCGTTCGAGAGATTCGTAGACCTGATTGAAGTCAATAAAAAGTTTGTAGATAGGTATGTTGAACTCTCGACATTTGTTCAAAATCCTTATCGAAAAAGGTAGACTCTATAGGTTGCTCTAGTGTTCTCGACCCTGCCGACAAACCTAGTAAATATTTTCCAAGCAGCTGTTCAGCAAAAGAATTGATTTTGGCTAGGAAAGATGAAAAGAAAAGATAGAAAAAGATATGAAAATATTTTATATGCTGGCAATTTTGTAGCGATTCCCCATATGATTTGCACATAGTAGGGTCCTTTTTTATGGATTGGTATTAGTATTTAACTAAAATAAAGTCGTGTGACATGGTTTCAGTCCGCCAGGTTATTTGCAGATGTTATATCATCGATACCAGGTGCTGTATTTCGTTTTAATTTTGACAGCGCTGCACCTTTGACACAAATGAGCTTACTGGTCGTCCGACTTGCTGCTGGCAACATATATTAAGAAGAATTTCGAAATATATTACTCAAGTATTTAAAATATTTTTAAAGTCTTTTGGTAGTTTCACATCTTATTTTAAAGGTTTGCTGGTTTTTACTTCTTTGGGTTGAATAAGTTACGCGATTAATGTTACTTATTGAATCTTTTAATCTCCTCACTCTTTCTTTTCCACCATTCTTTCTTCGTTCGTCTACATAGCTTTGTAACGGTTTGCTTTACCTGTTTATGGTTCTAACTTGTGGATCTGGTGCTTTGTCCTGGACCCCGGTAGATATTTCAGATAACTTCTCTTTTGTACTGGATAGCGTCAGAAAAGTCTTTATCCATCCAGGGTTTTGGAAGTGTTTTTCTGATCGTCCAAGTATTCTTTCACCAAGGCTTAAAACAGCTTATTTGAGTATGTAGATACCAGGACTTATTGACATTAATAGTTTCTGACTTCTCTAATGTTATGGTCGTATTGTAATATATCACTTCAGTTTCAGCAATTTGTAGCGTGGAGACGTTAAGCGTTTCGAATTTTAATCACGGTTTGTTATATGCGTGCACCCACAAAAAAACTGTACCATATTTTCAGATCTTTTTCCAGATTATTGACTTTCTAATTTCTTGCAGAGCAATGTTATCTATTCTATACCTCTTTACCTGCGTTTCTAGACTTTTGAGAGCATTATAGGTGCTAAAGCTGCGCACGTTTCACTTGCATATTTGGTAGTTTGGTACAATTCACGTCCAGGTACAATTCTGATTTGCATTCCTGGTCTTTTAGTCTATGCCTTATTACTATAATTAACCTTTATTTTTTCTGAGGTGAGGGTGTTAACCGCAAGTCTCTCTACTCAGGATTTCATGCCCAATATTTAGCCTGACATACATTTCAGTTATCGAGGAAGTGTATTGAGTACTTTGTGGCAAGTACCAGATCCAGGCGTATGCTGTTGAACAACCGTAGACAAAAACAAACACTCCATGTATTAGTTAAACAATTACTAGTCTGATATTACCGAAATAAAGTTCTGGAGATAGAAATTGGTTTACTGTTTCCGGCACAAAGTTTTTCCTTATCAGAAATACGTCTGTTTTCTCTCCTATCTAAACAAGTCCAAGGTGACAATTTTAACGTCTATTCTGTCTCCCGTCCGTCTCACTAGCTCTTTGATACCACGCTACCAACTCACTTGTGTCCGGTTATTAATAATTTCCAGTTGTTGATTTCTAATAATTACTCCTTAAGGGTTAGAAATTTTTTAATAAGCTTCAAGTTTCAACTCAACATTGTCACCATTTTTATAAATTTATCTCAAATGGTCTGCACCTATTTTCGGTATACCTACGCTCTCGATAGGTGCTCTATTAGTTTGGCCCCTAGATCGTAATTAAAATCAATATCTACTTTGAAATCCTTACTCTGGCATAGATAATAAAAATGATAAAAATATTTTTATTTTTCAGATATTCGTGGTCTAGTGGTACGGCCAGAAATCGATATATTACGTGAAAAAGTTTACGCATGTTTAGATGAACATTGTCGTACAGAACATCCAGGCGATGAAGGACGATTTGCTCAATTACTTTTACGATTACCAGCATTGCGATCGATTAGTTTGAAATGCTTGGATCATTTATTTTTTTATAGGTTAATTGGCGAAAAGCAGCTGGAAACATTTCTGTACGAAATATTAGATATAACGCAGTAAAAATTTTAAGTGTAAATATATTTAATTAATTTTAAAGTATGTATGTATGTTTGTTTGTTTCCCCAGAGAAAACAATTTTTAATATTTAATTAATTTAACTATCGCATTCCGATTTTTTTTTTTAAATTAAAAAATTTTTTTAGATAAATTTTTTTCAATGACTATTATTGTAAATTAATTATTTAGTTATAATTTGTTAACTTCTAACTTTTTGATCAAAATTATTTTTTTATCTAAATTGTTACAAATTTTAGAAGTTCTTGTATATATATATGACAAATTTCAAAGAGGTTATTATTATTGTTCATATTTGAAAATTATTTAAATTTTAATGGAAAAAATGTTAAAAAATTTGTGTTAGATTGGATAAACTGGTATTGGACTACGTTGAGATTATAAAGATTTTAGTTTTTAGCATAAGTTTATAATCGTTTAAAGTTAATTGTAAAAAGTAAACAAAACTGTACAATTTTTAATAGTTTTTAGTTTTCGGTCAAACGCTGGGTCCGTATTTTTGAATCTCACAATCGGGTTCGGAATAAATTGACAATCGTTGGCGGGTTGCGTAAACTGCTGTGCTATGTTTTTAACACAGCAATTGTGTGACCCCTTAAACCAACTTCAAAAGATAAAATTAGATGACATTTTGTTTTGAAATCCTAAATTAATTGTTAAATTAGGGATGGTGTTGCATGAGGAGCCGGACTTTTTCTGACACACTATACTCTTACGAAAATGTAGAGTCGATATTTTGATATTTCTTAATCGATCGTCACGCTTACCGAACTGTATTTAAGATTTAAATTTTATTTTTTAACCTTTAAAGGTGTCTTAATTTTATTTAACCTAAATTTGTGGTATAAACTGTGTACAGAGATCCTTGCAAAGTTTTACCATTCTACAGTTTTTATTTAGACCTATAAATGATACTGTCTTTAAAATATACAATAAACTAGAATTTCTGTCGTATTATTGAGAAACATGTTACTTGATAGTTTTAGTATTTCTCGTTTCGAACGAACGAGTTTCCAGATTCAACCCTAAATAGTGACCGAATGGCAAATCTGACTTAAACCAGGAGGATGGTATATTCACTGTAGCCTTTCTGTATTTATAAGAGAACGAAAAAGAAGCTTTTGCGTGAAATTGGTCTAAGCGGTTTCCAATTCTCAATAGTTCTGCATTTCAATTTTCGTGTATGTTCGTTTTTTTAATTTTTATGTACGGTGCAGCTAGGAAATGAAATTATAATTTAGAAGGGATTTTAACGAATTTTTATTACTTGGTAGGGATGAATATGGACAGTATTTGCCTTTCGAGTGGTATTGAACAAGTTGTATGAAGAGAGGAAGAGGAAGTAAGAGTGTAGAGAAAGTTAGGTTTTTCCGAATAAATGTTTAATATTGGTTACGTATTTTTCTGTGTCTACCAACGAGATGAGAGTCTCTGTAATGAGATTCGGATGTATAACAAAAGATTTATATTGGTTTTTGGGTAATATAAAAAATACAATATCAAGCTCAGGCAAGGGTCATATGCATCATAATGATCAAAACGATGCAACTTGATAAATAATTTTATTGCTAATTGCAATTGCAGTTCAGTACAACCCAAAAACTGAATTATGACTTACGAGTTATATTTTCTAACTCAAAACTATTTTTGGATGACCTTGTCAAAAACGGAAAAACGTGATTTGTTTAACTAAATATAACAAATTTTTTGTTCATATTTTTCTTTTTGTTTCTTTCCAACAAAAAGTACTATGTTTTGGTACAAGAGCTGAAAACATCGTTTTAGTGAGTGAACATTTGAGCAAGAGGCGCCCTTAGAAAATGCGATTTTTTAACCGATAGTAAATATTTATTTATTACTACTGGATTATGTGGTGGTTTTCGTTTTGTACGTCAGAATTAATCGAAAAAAAATCTAGATTTCTGTTTTTTATATTTGGGTGTGTGAGTGAAGAAATGAAATTTCCAAACATATTATTTCAATTTTAAAATAAAAAAATGTATGCAATTGACAGATGTCGAATTTCACTTTAATTGGTATTAGTGGGGATTTGATCTGAGGTGTTAATCTTGCTAAAATTTTAGATTTTATAAAACGATTTAAGATAAAAAAATCGATTTTTTTTTCCATCTGACTTACCTAACAAAACCATATTAGAAAACGACAACATAACATTCAAAATTCATATTCTATTTTTTTATGATCGCTGTAATTTAAAGACTTTGTAAAACTACATGAAAGTTTTATAGCAACTACAATTTGTTATTTGGCGAAAATGATTTGCCACTAGAAAGAAAACAGTACATTTTGCTACGAGAGATGAAAACAGTGTTTTTTCGTGAGACGAGACGCGTCAGCATCGATTGAAGATCACGAGCCTAAAACGTTTTTATCTCGCGTAGGAAACGCATATTTTCTTGATATTAACTATACAAACGATATTTGTTATAAATTATTAAATTAGAAATCGGCAACATAACATTCAAAATTCATATTCTATATCTTCATAATTGCTTTGACTTAAAAACTTTGTAAAATTACATGATATGCTATAATAGAAAAAAGCCACATTTAAAGGGATAAAACCTGCATGAAAATAGATTTTTTCTACTCCTATCACAGTAAATTATCAATTACATAACACTATCCATGACATGTAAATTGATTATTATAATAAGTGTAACGTAATGAGAATCAAAAGTGTTACGTAATATAATATATACATATGTATATTAGTATATTACATACCTAGCGCTGTAAATAGCATTTTGCATGCGAGGGAAAATATTGCGCACGATACGCGTAGCGGCGAGTGCAGTACCTTCACGAGCATGAAAAATGGTTTGCAGCTCGAGTTTTGTTATATACTTTGTTTTAATGCCCAATGCGTATAATTACTTGAAAAAATGAACTACTATTTATAAATTAAATGCAAATAGTTTACAAATTGTGGCAGGCTTTGCATTATTCTGTGTCAAAATGAATTGTAATATTTAATTTTTAAAAATCAAATTTTTCTTTAATTAAAAATTTTTCTTTTTATTAAAAGTGTTAGGTAATAGGTAATATATATATGAAAATACATTACGTAACACTTTTTTTCTCATTACGTTACACTTTTTGTAATAATCAATTTACATGTCATGGATAGTGTGATGTAATTGATAATTTACTGTGATAGGAGTAGAAAAATATATATTACCTAACAGTTTTAGGAAAATATGCTTTTTGCAAACTAGAATTTATGGTATTATTGTAATTTTCACAGCCTTTAATAAAAATAGGAAGCCTGTCTTAATGTTTAAAGAGAAAATCCGGACAAGTTGGAGTCAGAAATCCTTTTTATACATTTTTAAATCATAAATCAAATGTCATTTAAATATTTCAATTCATTTTGACACAGAATAATGCAAAGCCTACCACAATTTGTAAACTGTTTGCATTTAATTTCTAATAAGTATTTAATTTTTTCAAGTAATTATACATGTTTAAGGTCATTCTCCATTAGTCTTTTTCTCTCGTCTTTTTTATTTTGTGAAATAGAAGATATGAAAAACATATAAGTGCGAAAGGAAAAAAGATGAAGACTTTTTATTTATACCATGTCTTTTTTCTTACTTTCCATGACTTTTTTTTTTAAAAAAGTAATGTACTATAAAAAAGTGTTCTACTATAAAAAAAGTCTATAGAGCAAGACTTTTTTTTTTTGGAAAAAGACGACTTTTACACTGAAAAAATATATTTAAAATTATCTAGTAGTCTATGTTGGATACGACATTGTCAAAACTATATAATAAAATTAGATGTTTATTAAAAATAATGGTGAAATGTCACAATTCCAATCCTATAAAATATTTTTTCCATGAAAAATTGATATTCGTCCTACTCTCTCTTTAGAAAATTAATCATGGTTTCTCGTTCTATTTTGGCTAGAAAAAAAGATGAAAAAGACTAATGGAGAGTCAGCTTTATGCATTAAGCTGACTCTCCATTAGTCTTTTTCATCTTTTTTTCTAGCCAAAATAGAACGAGAAACCATGATTAATTTTCTAAAGAGAGAGTAGGACGAATATCACAATTTTTCATGGAAAAAATATTTTATGGGATTGGAATTGTGACATTGCACTATTATTTTTAATAAACATCTAATTTTATTATATATTTTTAACAATGTCGTATCCAACATAGACTGTATAATAATTTTAAATATATTTTTTCAGTGCAAAAGTCGTCTTTTTCCATAAAAAAAGTCTTGCTCTATAGACTTTTTTTATAGTAGAACACTTTTTTATAGTATATCACATTTTTTTAAAAAAAAAGTCATGGAAAGTAAAAAAAAGACATGGAATAAATAAAAAGTATTCATCTTTTTTCCTTTCGCACTTATATGATTTTCATATCTTCTATTTCACAAAATAAAAAAGAAATTTTTTTACTGTAAAAATTAATCAAATTTATCGGATGTTGGATTACTCAAAATTCAATATCTTTGAAACTATAAAAGAGTGCCTCCTCTAGTTTTGAAATGTTATTGGGCATACTTGGGGCTATTTTTCATAAATTTTTGGGATTAAAATTTTACGGAACTTTTTTATTATAACAGATTTAATTAAACATTTAATTAAAAAAAAATAAATTAAATATTTAATTTTTTAAAATATTTTTTGTAAAAAACATGATCTTTTATGAATAAAATAAAAAAAACATTGTTGATCCGACACTAATTGACCGAGTTACATCATTTTAAAGACACCCCTACCCTATATTTTCCATGCGCATTTGCTCACTATGCGTGCGACAAAAAAATTTTTTTATTCTCTTCCATTTAATTATATCAGCTTTATTTGTATGTTTTTTCGATAATAATAGTATGTATTATTGTATTGTTTTCTAACCTATAGCCTAATGAACTTAACCTAGTGCCTAATGAATATTTTATTCAATTGGTATGATTCCAATTGGTCAAATTGTTTTGATTTCATTAAAATTATTTTCAAATTATAATCACAATTGCTTTGATAAGTTTTGTTCAAAAATCAAATTTTGAGTAATTCTCTTATTTCGTTTAGTTGAACTTGGTTGATTGTATGAGAAGGGCGTTTTTTATCATCAGGGTTTTTTATTAAGAAATTTGATTTATCAATTAAAACAATAAAGATTTATTGTTTTAATTGAAGAAAATGTTTTTATTTTTTATAATACACAATTCTTTTTTATAATAAAATTTTTGTCAGAGAATAAAGTATTGTAATCGATTCGTGAATAATGAATTTTATTCTCTCGCAAATTAAAATTCTCGCTCGTGCCTCGCTCAAATTTTAAACTTTTGCTTGAGAATAAACTACTTCATTATTCACTCATTGATTAAACTACTATTTTTTGCATTTTTGTTTTTCTCGATCGCATACTTTGAACATATTTTGTGTTCATCAAAATTAAAAGACTCGAAGAAAATGGATGTAAATTTTCACAAGAATTTCTTTTTATTATTGTAGAAAAAAATTTTTTTCTCCCACAATTTAAATCAACATACGAAATTTTTAAAATACTGTTATATCGTTTTTATTAACCCATTCAACCTATGTACAAGAAACAAAAGTTATTAAAAATCATCGGGTTCACAGAATCTCTATAAATAAATAAAATTTATGGAATAGTGCTTGCCTAATTTGGAAGAAAGTTCGAGTTGCAACATTATTTTGTTTAAGTAAGATGTTTAAGGTAATCTGTTAAGAAGTCTTAAAAGTACTAAAATATGCATCACTTTTTTAACTCTTTGCTTTTATCACACGATAAACATAATTATTGTAGCTCAGATTTTCTATGAATTTTAATCCAAATATATACCTCAATTTCTATATAAATTTAATTTATTTTCGTCAACCAGTTTTTTCATTTAACATTTCACAAAAATCAAAAGTATTTACTAATCTCTTAAAAAATTTATTTTAAATTATAAAAAAAAATCACATTAAAATATTTAGATAAAATATTATTAGTTATAATTATATATTACAAAAATAAATAAAATATTGTTGTTACATAAAATTAAAAAAAAAAAGAGAAAAGAATATTAAAAGATTTTTAACTTAAAAATTTTTATAAATGTATTTCATATTTAATATTTATTATTATTAATTTTTTTTAATTAATAATAATTACAGTTATTTTTTATATATAACAAATTTTAGTTTATTTTGTTATTTGAAATGAAATAAATAAAATGATTTTAAATTAATTATTTTTATATAAATAAATATATATATATGAATATATTATTATTATACTTATTAAATTGTAATTTTAAAAAATTAAAATTATATTTTATTTAAAAGCAACAAACACAAAACAAAACACAAGCTTTTGGAAAAAAACAAAAATATAAATTTATTTAAAAATAATTTGTAAATGTATTTATTTTTCGAAAATAATAATTTTTCAAATTCTGAATAGGGCTTTTCTTTAACACACATAACACACTTTAGAACTTTTTTTTTTTTTTATTAATTAGTTAGACATGTTGAGCACACTAAATATGAAATATTCATTATTTAGACTCTTTGAATACCCGAAGATACCATGTCAACTATAAAGGAAGGAGATGAGGAAAATGGAAGGAATGGGGATATAGGGATAACTATATTAATTGTTTTAAGTGATGATGGACATTTTCTTTAAATGCCTGAGGGGAAAATTCATCGGGAAATACAAAGGAAGGCATTGAAATCCACAATTTGGCCACTCTATTAAAATAGTCGTTCTGAAAGGACACAGTTCTACAACGAGGTATTTGTACAACAAATGGATGGGATGACTCGGCAGCTCTTGTTTGTCGATTATACTGCGCCCACGATGGAAAGATATTTTGAATTTCCTTAGAGGAGAATTCACTAAAGTTATATTTATAGTAGATTGACAATTCAGCCACATTTCTTCTGTGCTGGAGTGAATCAAGCTGGTTCGTTAGTTCGGTATTACCAATCAACCGTATTGCTTTTCTCTGTACAGAGTTTACACATTTTATTGACAGCAGTATTCCATACATGGACGAATAAAGGACTGATTCAACCTCACGCAATTCCTCATGGTTTATTTTAATAGGGAAATTTTTATGTCGCTCTATTCGTGAAAGACGGCATAGTTTGGTTTTGGTTGGATTAAATGAAACAAGATTACGATCTCCCCATTCCATTATACGCTCCAGATCTTTGTTGATAGAATCAATTAGCTGCTATCAGTGGTAACTGCAGTATGGGATCGAAATTTAGGAGATACATGTGATGCATGCAATGTGCTGTCATCAGCCAAACTATGGATTGGGTGCGCTGTGGAAATAAGTAAGTCATTAATTAATGTATAGAAGAAACAAGGTTGGTGAGAGTGCAGAACATTGGGGAACCCCAGCATTGGTTGTGAAAATATTGGATGTGATACCATCTAAATTAACATGAAATTGGCGAACTGTAAGAAAACTATGAATCCATGAGACAGTAAGGTGGTCTATGCCATAAGATTTTAATTTAGCTATGAGATTTTTATGCCACACTTTATCAAATGCTTTAGAAATGTCAAGTGAAATACTGAATGTTTCACCATGGATTTCCAGCGATTTGTTCCAGAGATGGGATACGTAGGCTAACAGATCACCTGTTGCATGACTTCTATGAAAACCATACTGTTCATCATCAATAATTCGCGACACTTCCAAATAATCTATTAAATTGTAGTTAACATATTTTTCAAATATTTTAGCCAAAACCGACAGAATTGCAATCGGTCTATAATTGTTAGAGTCTATCTTACTGCCTTTCTTTGATATGGGTTGAACACTGGCCAGCTTCCAAGAATCGGGAAATATTCCGATTTTATAAGATAAATAGAAAATTTTTGTTAAAATTGGAGCTAGTTGCCTAGCAAAGTTTTTAAGAATGAGGGCTGGAATACCGTCGGGGCTAGCAGATTTGTTGATATTGATAGAAAGAAGCATTTTCCGTACAATATTGCAACGAAAAATAATTGGTTTCATTTTCGTTACAACTGAGGGAATGAGTGCAGGAGAATGGGGAGGTTCAACTATGTTTGAGTTTTCTGCGAAAATACGACCCAAAAGATCCGCCTTCTCTTTCGAGTCGCTCACGGGAATGTCATTCAGAATTAAGGTTGGGATAGAGGATCGAATAAAATTGCTCTGGACTGATTTAACTGCCTGAAAGAAACTACGTGAGCCAGATGGGTGCTCGGCGAATTTCTTTGCTTTCTTCTGGATAAACGCTTCTTTGTCCAGGTCTATTTTGAATTTACTAATATTTCTGGCTTTCTTATAGGCGCTATGGGTTTCAGGTGTTTTACTAGCGTTATGCGTCTTAAATGCTTTGCGTTTATTCCTCACTGCCTCATCAACATCCCGCGTGAACCAAGGCTCAGTTCTAGGAGTGACTAATCGATTTGGAATAAACCGCCGCATTCCGTCTTTTATGATTTCAGACATTCTTATTGCTGATGTGCACAACACAACAAATAGTTTTCCAAGGTGTTTCATCATAAAAGTTTCTCAGTCCCTCCCAGTTGGCGCGTTTATAGTTCCAAACGCGACGAGGATTTGCTTTAATTTGTGTCGGTGATGTAAATTGCACTATTGCTGATATTAGTAGATGGTCTGATGTTCCGAGGGGTTGTTCAACTTTTGTCTTCGTAGTATCTGGTTCGTTTGTCAAAAATAGATCCAGCAAATTATTGTTATGATGTGAATTTTCTGCGATTCTAGTGGGACACTCTTTCATTTGCATCACACCGTGATAATCTGCGAGTATCAGTTCGGCTTGTCTTCCTACGTCGTCAGTGCGCGATGAATACTTAAGCCATTCTTTATTATGAATTCTTTAAGTCTCCAAGAATGGCCAGTCTTGCTTTGGGGTAGTCCGTGGTAATCTTGTCTAGATTAGCCGAAATTTGATCGAAAAAGGGACATCCTGGGGGAGAATTTAGGGATCTATATAATCCTATTATAAACATAGTTTCATCAACACCTGAGATCTTCAGTGCGTTAGAATTATGGTGCTTAGAGTTCAACTCGTAGGCCTTAATTCTCATACATGAAAGTGAATCTCGAACAAATACACAGACACCATGCTTGTTATAAAAGGAATGTTCCAATTGGTAACTAGGTATCCGGTATTTATCGGGATCCAACTTCGATGCTTAGCCACTAACAATTGTTTCGGTAAGAAACAATATGTCAGGTTTATTGTTTTCGATGTAGTGATGAACCACGTTTAGATTCGAATTGAGACCTCTTATGTTGGTGAAGTCAATGCTAAGCTGTTGGTTCACTCTGCGGCCATTTTGTTGAGACTAAGACTTACCTCTTGACATTGCAGGTATAGCTACTTAAATTCGGCCAGGCCTAAATTTCAACACTAAACAGTACAAAAGAAACTGGGTATTTCTGTCACAAAAACACGATAGCAGATTTCATGCAACAGTAGCACGATAAGAGAAAAGCAAAAAAAAATGGGGACAAAAAAGACACTTAACATAATTGAAGAGTACGAATAAAGGGTTAAATTCGAAATTCCTAACTTTTGTCAAAAAAAAGACATTTCATAATCAACTAACTGATATTTTCCAACTCCTAAAATAAGTCCGAGGTGGGTGGAGCTAGATCATGTCAAAAAACTTCACAAAAAAATCTCAATCAATCCAAAAAAATCACTAACAACTAAAACGAAATTTTTTCTCTCCTGTTACCAAGCAATATAAAACAAATTTATGCTTTAAAGTAATAAATAAATTTATTACACCAAAGCAATAAAAGGTAAAATTTTGCCTGCCCACCGCTTGGCGATAGTAAACACAAAATACCAAATGATTTTTTAATAAAAAACAATCTCACCAATTATATAGTTGTACGCGTCCGTTCTTCAATACTTTTATTTTCATAAACACTAACACAAACACTATAGAACACTAACACAAACACTATAACACACACTTATTTTTCTATTTTCGATTATTTTTTTTTGTTTTTTTTCTTTTAAAATTTAGGAGACAACCTTCTTCGTCTGACTCCGATTGATGACTTACTGGATGATCATCAAATGACCCGATCGGCCTCAAACTTTATACACAATGTTGTCTCTCACGCCCAGATACCAATATACTTAAAAAAAATTCAAATACTTCGTATAAATTTTTAAGTTGATTTTGAACATTTTATAGAAACTTCACAAAAAAGCAGAATTTAAATGTATTTTTGACCAATTATCCATTTTGCTCATATTTAAGATATTTGCACAATCAAAGATTATAATATGTTTTTGTTATTTTTATGTGGGAAAAATTAATAAATTTAAAAATATAAAATATGGAGGGGCTGAAATCTCACAGCTCTGAGATATCAAGACTTCGGTCTGGGTTAAGGATTTTGATATAGTTTTCGGCAAAAAACTTTTATGAGGACATGGTTTTTAGTTTTGGGCAGCGATGTACATCAAAGATAACTCTTTGTTAAAGTACAAGTATTTTTTATCTCTGTTTAAAAATTTATTACAAAACTAACACGAAACATCAATACGTTGCCGGAAAATTATAATCAAAATTTCATCAATTTCAATCAATTTCAATTTTTTTTTTCAAAATTCCAAAAATATTCCAAATATTAGAATAAAATCAAATATTTAAATATTTTCTAAATTCCAATAATATTTCAAAAATTCTTAAAAATTCAAACTTTTTCCAAAATTCTAAAAATATTGCAAAAATTATTACAAAATCAAAAATTGAAAATTTTTTCAAAATTTCAAAAATTATAATAATATCAAAAATTAAAAATTTTTCAAAATTCTAAAAATATTTCATAAATTCTTACAAAATCAAATATTAAAACTTTTGCCGAAATTCTAAAATTATTGCAAAAATTATTACAAAATCAAAAAAAAAACTTTTTCAAAATTCCAAAAATATATTTCAAAAACTATAACAAATTCAAAAATTTCCATGTCCAATTTCATTTTAAATTACATTTACGTCATAAAAACAGCTACATTTTTTTTCCCAAAAAATTGGCTAAAAAAATAAATGAAATCATTTTTTGACACACTTGACATTATTTTTTGACAAACTTATAATGCCATAATTCTTTATAATAATAATTAAATTTCATTTCAAACAAACAATTTTATTTTTTTCCAAAAAATTGGGTAAAAAAATAAATAAAAATCTTTCTTTTGACACACTTGACAACACTTTTTTGACAAACTTATAATGCCATAATTCTCAATAATAATAATAAAACTTCATTTCAAACAAACAATTAATTTTATTTTTTTTTTTCCAAAAAATTAGGTAAAAAATAAATAAAAATCTTTCTTTTGACACACTTGACAACTTTTTTTTGACAAACTTATAATGCAATAATTTAGTTTTTGATCTCACACACCAATCCCAACCATCAAGATTTCTCCAAATTTAATGTTCCTACTCGTAATCACTTAAAATGAACGTTTTTTAAACCAAAAATATGAAAATTTGCTATTTTTGACACACATAATGATTTTTTTGACACACTTCCGGTACAGTTATCGAACACAGCGTCCTTTCGGACCTGTCCCTTGAGTATACCTATTTTTAGAAAAAAAAATTTTGAAATCCCTCCAGCGGTTTTTCCTGCAGCGTAGGTAATGACGGCCGGACGGACGGCCGGCAGACAGACACACATTTTTTTTTTTGCTTTTTTAGAATCAGGAGGTCCTAAAACGTCGAGAAATGTCAAAAAAGTGGGGGTAAGAATTTCACTTTGAGCTCATGAATGTAACACTTAGGTCTTTCAGACCGAAGTATTACTATAGTTATTCTATTAAATAATAGGCGCGCTATTTACAGTTGGAAGAATAGTACATTCTGCTACAAGATATAAAAACGCTGCTTTTTCGTGAGTGAAAATTTATTCACAAGACGCGTTAGCGTCGAGTGGGGTGGGACAATTTCATGAACGTGAAATGTGTTTATCTCGCGCAGGATTCAGGAAATACAATTTTTTCTATGATAGCAAATATATAAACAATATTTATTAAAAATCATCAAATCAAAAATCGGCAACATAACATTTAAAATTCATATTCTATTTTTGCATGGTTGCTTTGTTTTAAAAACTTTTTTTTTTTAAATTTATTTAGTGGCTGGGGTATTTTTTCAACCCATAGCCATTCCCCGTTCGATCTACTTTATCTATATGAGTTTCTGTTAATATTATGTTATGAGTTTCTATATGAGTTTCTATTATTGGTGGTTATCATTGTATTATATTTCCATTTTACTTTATCTACCTCAATCTTCCGTAGGTTTTGTAGTTCTATTTCGGTAAAATCCATTTTTTGGACTTGACCGGAATCGAACCAGTGATGCCAGATTTTCAAAAATGAATTTCCCGTTGACGTATCGAAAATTCCCGATTTTTCCCGTTTTTTTTAGGAAAAAATCCCTCAGAAATTCCCAACAAGTTTTCAATAAAAATATACATATAAATTCAATTATTAATTGAAAAAACTTCAAAAACCACCACAATTATAACAATATTTATCCTGCCAACAACTATAAATATAGGTTTATCTCTGTTTTTTACGATTATATTTGTGTACGTTATTAGTCTTAATATATAGAATGAAACAAACAGCTGTTAATTTTATTCTGTACCGCAAATGTGGCGGAACACAATAAAATAATTTATTTGATTGTATTGAATGCTGAAATAAATTTTATTTTATTTTATAAAAATTTGATTGCATTTTATAAAAAATCAAAAGCAAACTGTTTCGACCTGTAGCTCTATTCCGGTACATCGTGAATAGGAATTGGGAAATAAATTGTATCAATTTTTCATAACTAGTATTCCGTGCCGCGGGAAATAACAAATTCGTATTAGAAAATATTTCGTTATTTCATTTATTGCACTTTTTTCTCAATTCAAAATTCCCAGAGAAATTCCGGAATAGACGTACTGATTATATAAAAAACAGTCAATTCAAACTGAAGCGCATGTTCCTTTCTCGAATATTAAAAAAGGCAAAGACTGCTATGATTAAATTGAATTAAATTTCCAAAAGATTTTTGGTTTCTCATTAGTATAAAATTTGATGTCTTTCATCAGGTAGGGCTTTCATTAGACTTTTTATAGACTTTTCATTTTAAAAATACCAAATAATTAAATAGATATCGAAATTGAATCAAATTTAATTAATTGTTTGGAATTAATTATTCAAAAAAATACAATAAAATTCATTGTTTTTCTTTTTTCGTTATACTTGTTTTATCAACAAATTTTAAAATAATTCAATTTAAATTAATAAATGTTACTCTATCGGAAGGATAAAACGTTGAATTGGGTTCGTTTTTAATGAATTTTATTCTCTCCAAAATTTGTAATGCTCGCTTGTGCCTCGCTCACATCGTAAACTTTTCCTTGAAAAATAAAATATTGCATTAAACATTTACACAATATATTACTATTGTTTCGATTCTCCATACAACTTGTGGAATAAGAAAGAACTGCTATAAAATGGAGCATTAAATCTATTAAGATTGAGAAGGACATTTTTTAAAAGAAATAAATATGTCTTGATTTCATGATTTTCAAAAAATTTTAAAATTGTAATAGCTCTTTTTCGATACGTCTCGATACGATAACTGCTCAGAAATAAAATAGTGATGCCAAACATCCCAATTTTTTTTATTTTTTTAAAAAGGATGGAGGCATAGAGAGCCAGCTTGTAATGTAAATTTTTTGATTAAAAGACTTCTTATACACTTTAATAATAGTTTATTTTTCTAAATATATTTTCTGTCTCTAAGATTTTCTGTCTCATAATAGAAATCAGAATTCATTCTCTGAAGAAGGTCTCTTAGAGACAGAAAATATATTTAGAAAAATAAAATATTATTAAAGTGTATAAGAAGTCTTTTAATCAAAAAATTTACATTAGATTAACACTTTAAGTAGTTCATCAACAATAAAAAAGCCAAGCCGTAGTTCCAGTTGATTTCATTTCTCGTTTCGCAGCATCAAAAATTCAAAATATTCCTGAAATTCAGATAACATGGTGGTCCGTTGGGGTTTTCAAAACGTACCTATCTCCCTAAGAAATATTTAAAACGCAGAAGGCTTAAATTCCATCGCGGATTTGACAATACTAAAGCCGATAGATGGCATATGCATTTAAGTAAAATTGTCGGGTGATCGACATCTTTATGAAACCTGGTAAAAAATTGGCTGGTGCAACCATTTCAAAATAAGTTTTAATTTAAAACGATTCTATTAATATATGTGAAAAATCCCGCACTTTCCAAGTTTTTTTCCCGTTTTATATGAAATATCCCGCAAACGGGAAAAAATCCCGCGATCTGGCAGCACTGAATCGAACCCTCGAACCCAAGGTGTATAGTCTAGCGCGTTAACACACTCGGCTATACAAGCCTGTTTTGACAACTTTGTAAAATTTTATAAAAATACCATAGCAATTACAAATTGTTAATAATTTTCCACTAGAGGAAAAATGCCCATTTTCACAAGGTATTAGCCTGCTTGAAAATATACTTTTCATCTGCTATCATAGAAAGAAAATAAAGCAAGCATAGATATGCCCGATTTCCCGAAAAAAATTCAATTCCTGGGGTCTTACTCATAAGAGAATTTTTTTTGTTTAACTCTTTTGAATATTTGTTTTATTTTTTCATTTCATAGGCAACAGAAAAAAATTAGTACTTTTTCAACATTCTTTTTCAATTTATGTTTATAAAAATAGTTGCATAATTCAACAAAATATTCAGACAAATAATTTATTTTTGACATACCCCTCACAGATGTAAAAATAGTCATAGCAAAGACTTTTCTCTTAGCTAATACTAAGTTTACACCAGGATCTAATAGGTACATACTATACTTATTAGGTCGACTATGGTCGATGTAAACGGTTATCAAAAAAGTACGTACCAAATATTTGGTAGGATGATTTGCTACGTATCAAATTAGGTACGTAGCAAATAGGTATTATTTTTGCGGTGTGAACACTAAAATTAGGTATGACATTTAAAATAAAAATAAATCAACTTATTTTATAAATATGTATTTATGTTTGATGTGATTTTTTTGCTGAAATTAAAAGTAAAATAAATTTTAGCATTAATATAATAAATATTTTCAGTTTTTTATAAAAAATATATATGGAAATTATTTTTTCCTAACCAAAAAATTAACAATGAAAAGGACGCGCTAAAAATTAATATGTCATACCTAATTAATAAGAGTTTACATCACCGTATCAAATTTAAAAAGTATGATGGTGAAAATGGATAGCAAATTTGGTACGTAGCAAATTAGATACTGGTGTAAACTTAGTATAAGACTAAAACTTCTTAAAAGCGATTCTGTATGAAGTCATAACTGTGAAATGTCAAAAAATAACCTCTTAAGCAGTGGCGTCATTTCACCAAAATCTTGGGGGGGGGGGGGCGAGAATTTAAATGACATAAAAAGATTTTTTTCGTAAAACATAACATACACATTTTTATACACACATATATTTAAAAGCATTTAAATGCATGGACTAAGAAATAAAAATAAAATGCTTTTGAGCTACCTTGGTTACTCTGCTAGATCTTTGTCTTCTGGTGTTGTTTCATTGAAGCGAATGCCGCAAAGTTCTGTAAAATCCCTTCATTTGTTAAAAATAATTTTAAATTTAGTATCATCTCTGCATTGTTCAACCATCAAGAAAGTAGTTTTAATTTAAGCGCTTGTGCTAGAAATTATTATATCTTTGCTTTGTAACTGTTCAGAGAGTGAATTTGTAAACGACAGCAGATCGTGCAGCATAAAAAAAGGATGGTTTTTATATACGATCCCAGGCATCCCGGGATTTAAAATTTATGAGTCACGTAGTCCCAGGATCCGTAAAACACCACGGGATTGCAATCCCTACGTGACTCCTCTTATGTCGAATCGTTTTTTTGTTTGTTTTCCTTTATTTGTCTCAGAGAGAAAGAGTTATGTCTACCCTAAACTGACCAGAGTCAAATCGTTAAAATGTGGGACAAAATGCAAACATTCTTCCAAATACTAGCTAATTAGAATTTCTATTGCGAGAAAGTGGGACGGTGAAAACGTGTTAACTAGATTGTGCATAAATTTACTATTTAATGCTTTCCTTTACTATTTGTTTACTATTTAATTCTACAAAAAATTCTTTTATTTTAATTGGACATTTTTCAACCGTTAGGAAATGTGCTTACAGTACGTACATTTTCAAAATTCTTTCTAGTGCTGGCATTACCGCCAGCCAGCGAGTTTCACTGTATCCAATAAGTTGGTTATGTTTGACATTACTTTTGCCGCAGAACTCCTTCAACTTAAACCAGTAAAGACAGTAAAATATCCAAATTTATTTAACCCTGCCATTTACATCAGCAGCACTTCTTATTGCATTATTTAGAATACGGGCTGCGAATCCAATACCCAATACATTCTGGTTCAAATTCGCGTTTAGCTTGCTTTTAAATTTTCACCCCTTGACTTGACACCACTAAAATTGGTGTTCGTGTTATCAGCGCAAATTCCAACTAGCTTTTTGTCAATGTTAAATAACAACAAGAAAACAAAATAACAACAAAACTTGTTTCAGCTACTGGAGCTGGCGGCTTATAGCAACGCTTTTTTATGTTTATCTGTATCTATATGTCTTTTAATATCATAATGTCCACTGTTAATTTGCAAATTCACTCCGACTGGTAATACAATAAACTTTGGCGTCGTTATATTTTGATTTTTTTATAAAAGGATAGTCCAATTCAATATCGTATGAGAATCTACGTAAACGTTTTCTATCCGTCTTGATTTGCGGAGAACTTTTTAAATATAATTTTAAAAATTAGTATGAATTTACCTTTTATAGTAGCTTAAAACTTTTGTTACACAAGTAAAGACTGCAAAACAATTGAAACAATTTATTTTAATTTTACTAAATAATTAATATCTTTTCTGTATTCTGTAAGTATAAGAGGTATACAGTATACCCCTCGTTCTATCTTTTGCAAATCTATACCATTTATCAAGTTTTTATGCTGTTTGCTTTGTTTGTTCTTTATTGAGAAAAAAAATTAGAAATTAGAAAGTAATATTTTTACTTTTGAGCTACCTAGTTAAAGTGTGTTTGAACAGAGTTTGAAACGCTACTTATATCACTCCTTTACTTTGTTCTTTCAGAGTGCGTAGCTTAAAAAAAATATAACACTCCCACACAGAGGAGCGAAAAGAGTAAAATATCATTCTTGCTACTAAATTGAAATAAATATTTTCTTTCAAATACTCAAAACTTTTATTTTTGCTTCAAATTTGATGCTTTCCAACGTAAAATGCTTCGAATGATTCGTTCAATTATTCATGTATTGTTACTAAAATGAATATAAAGGATTACTAATTTTGTTCTTTTGCAAATCGAATAAAAGAACAGGAAAATGTAATCTGCTCCAAAGGAGTAAAATCGAAAAAACAAAAATTTTACTCTTACGAGTAAGAACGATATTCAAATTATGAACATTTTAATTTTTGAATATAATTTCAAAGGATTGAAATGAGTGCTCGAATAAAGTAAAATTGTAAACTCTGTTTTGAAAATTTAAATGTTTATGAATTTATACGGAAAACTGCGTCTTTTTAAGTAAAATATTTTGTATTTTATTTTCATAATATACTTTTGATCTCTCGTATATACACCGGGGAGATGTTTCTATAAACAAAGAAACCTTTTCGCTGAGGTAGATGTGTTAGACATCAAAAGATATTTGCAAAATAAAATGTAAATTATTGAAGTGAACAAAACTGAGTTTAGTATTTCTATGAAAATTATAGTTAAAACACTATTTAGTAAAAAAAATATTGCACTAGTTTGTTCTCTTAATATAGTTAAATCAACATATACATAACATCATACAAACTGCAAGAAAAAACTGTGAAGTCATTGCTTTGACTAGGATATTGCCCAAACTGTACGTAGGTAGCTATAAGGTTTTTTGATTATTTCTATAATGCGGGCAAATGTGGTGGAAATATTTGTTTCGTGGGAGGCTTTGTGGGACAAATTTCTCCGTGGGACAACGCAACGAAATGTGGGACATTTCCACGCAGCGTGGGACGTCTGGGCCGTTTACTACCCATAAACGTGCGTAAATTTTTCATTTGATTCAAAATTGTACAATTATTACGAGCTTCTTTTAAATCTATAAGAAAAACCTACCACAAAAAAATAATAGTTTCTCCCTCCCTGTATAAAAAAAAAAGAACAAAGATTGACGTTTAGGATACGTTTTAGATTTTATTATAACCAACCAAACATATAATTTTTGCTATTTTATGAATTAAAAATTATAGTCCATATAGCGAAAAGAATTTGTCAGCAAGTTTTCATAACATATTTTGAAAATATTTACATAACTTAATTTGTTCGTGTCGTTAGAAAATATTGCTTGTCCATTATAAAACATTCACTATTATAAAATCACTGGAAATAACACAAAAAATTTAAATTACTCCCGTAATTATTTTCATTCATTTTGTAAAAATTAGCAAACTTTAGATATGTTATAGGATTTTACATTTAGAATTGTTTTTAATTTATTGTTTTTAAAAAAGTTGTAAAGTTTTTACAATATGATATAGATAAAAAACAGGGCCAAACAGTCAGGGTTCTCAAAATAAGTGGGGCATGGAGGGATCAGTTTTTATTGTTTAAAATTTTTTTTTATTTTTGATCTACGGGTGTGACAAACCCGCTAGGGTTTCTCATTTCCCGTAGAAATTCAAATCCCGGGAAGCCGGGACAAAAAATGTCAAATTCCCGGGATCCCGGGAAATCCCGGGAAACGCTAAAAGCTAGATTTTTCAAATTAGGTGGTAGAAAAATGTGTAAAATTAAAACAGCACAAAAAATGCGCTATTGATTTTTAAATTTCCATTATTTTTCATTAGAAAAACTTCAAAAATTAAATATAAAAGAATACATAAAAACAAATCAAAAATAAATTCATAATACTAATTTTTAAACAATTTTTCAAAAAATTAGGTTGTCAATGGCGCCATCTCTCAATTTTGTCCGAATTTTCGTGACGAAATGTCCTGCCGCAGGAAAAGCTCTTTCCGATTCAATAGATGTCGGTGTGATAGTCATTAGTGCATTGCATAATCTAAATTATTTGTACTCTGCTTAGTTGCTTCAAAAATTACCAATTTTTCGTGATGTTTTTAACGTCATATGATACATGTTCTGTGAAACAAACAAACCAAAATCACAATAACAACGGTACTTCTCAGCCCCATAAGACAAAAAATATTGGACCCTCAGTCCGTATTTTGCAATTGAACATTGAAAGCATTAGCAAGTCAAAAACTGAACGTTATTAAAGTTATTATTTCGATATCAACGTTGTAATTCTGGCAGAAAACGCATGCAACAGATGAAGATCAACTTACCTCTAGAGGAAAAATTGTTGTAATTGTAAACTAATTAGTGCTATTTACCATCAAACATATGGATCTGGCACGTATATTAAGTCAGAAATCATGAATTGCACCTATTTACTGACACCAGACGGACAAAGATATACATCTTATTGTTGTTGATATATCGATCACGAAGATTGTTAACGTAAATAAGCCACTAAATACAGCGTGGCCAGCTGATACTCTACCATTATTTCACCACCCAGCAATATAGGTTGGTGACTTTAATAGCCATCACAATCAGTGATCCTACTCAAATAACAATCCCAATGGCATACAACTAACTGACGGGACCAATCGACAACATGTTTCTGGTATATGATACGAAGGACATGAAAACCTTTAGATCTGCTAGATGGCAAAGTTATTACAATCCCGACCTCTGTTTTTCCACAAAAAACGAACAACGTAGCCCTATTGCAATATCTAGGGCTTTCCTACAAGGTTTGCCACGCTCTCAACATCGTTCAGTAATTTTTGAGGTAGGTATTCAAATCCCACACGTAAACTCTAATCCTCAACCTAGATGCAATTTTCACAAAACTGGCTGGGCTATATATGGGTCGGAGTTGGATGCAATAATTCACTAGATCCAACCCATTCCTAAAAATTACGATAGGTTCGTAGGAACCATCATTTTAACTGCAAAGAAATGCATCCCAAGAGACTTCCGGTGAAGAATACATTCCTGGTTGGAGTAGAGAGAGCGATATATATATTATTTGAGGAGCACCTTAGTAGTAGTGAGGCAGACGTGGTTGATGACTTATTATACTCACTGGACACCGCGAGGAAACAAAAGTGGATTAACGCTGTTGAAAACATTGATTTTTCCCATTCTATTAGGGCAGCTTGGAATCTTCTTCGGAAGCCGGATGGCTCAAACTCAGTTACTCGTGCTAACAATGAAATAAATACAGACGACATTGCAAATCACATTGTAAACATGGCTCGTTCCTCTATTAATCGCCTTCATAACAGAACCATTAAACATAAATTAAGAGAAATGAAGCGCAAGTTTTAGGTAGATTTCTCAGAAAAATCTACCTATTTTAAGTTTTATTGGTTTTAATTTGTTGTGTTCCTATGTGTCAAAAAAAAAACCACACAAAAAAACCATGACACCATATGTGTCAAAAGACATTTTCCTAATTTTGAACGAAATTAATTACTACAGAGTGGAAAAGAATTAAAAACTACTCGATTTTCCAGTGAGAAAATTTTTAATATCTTTGAAAAAAGTAAAAAAATATGTTAATAAAAATTAGCGGGATACCCGGGATCCCGGGGTGAAATCCCGGGAAAACGGGATGAAAATTTACCCCCGGGATCCCGGGATCCCGTTTGAGAAACCCTAAAACCCGCGTACTCCAGTCCCTGCTATTGACATACGAGTTGACGTGAGATATCACATACCACTGGCATTAGCAGTGAGATATCACTAGCCAAGGTGACATCTTAGGGGTGATGGCGGATGAACTGTATTCAGTCAACGGTAGCACCCTCAATCTTAGCTGTGAAATAATCTTTGATGATGAGACGCTATTGCTTCCTTGAAGAAACGAGCCTTCATATAACTATGTGTGGGCTTTAATCATTAAGAAAGATGGTGCGTCACAGGATCAAGGAATAGGCAACCAGCTGGATTATTGGCAACTACATTTTTGTTTTGTTTCAGCAAATTTTTGTCAAAATTTGCTGTTTACTTTTTAATTTACTTTTATTTTCTTTATTCTATCATAAAATATTGGCCTATGTCATATTTTGTCAGTGATAGGATTTTTTGTTTAGTTATCCATTCTTTAACAAAAAATATAAAAAAACAAAAACAAAGGAAGATTTACGTCCATCAACACCTTCGAACGTATTTTGTTGTGGGACCTTGGTCTTAAAAGGTTTTTAAGTGTTATTGTGACACATATTGTAATTCCTACTACACAACACATTTTATTAAAAAAAATAATTAGGTTGTGTTCTCCTGCCTGTACTTACTTTTAAGTTTATATAAATTACCAATGGCCAATAACAATTGAAATTTGAATGTTAAATACTGCACTATGAACCCTCGAGGAGCCCTATACTAATGAAATATTTTGTTTCCTCTGGCTCAGACACGAATATCTTATAAACAAAACACAATCGTTCTTCTAAAAGCGGTAATGCCGCGCACCTTATAGTACGATAGAATTTTGTCAAAATACGCACCCACGGCGTTTTTGGAAGAACGATCGTGTTTTGTCTATAAAACTGATTTCATCAGAAGATTTTTTTTTTTTTTTTTTTAATAAAATGTGTTGTGTAATAGGGTTTAGAATATGTGTCACAACAACACATAAATACCTTTTAAGACCTAGGTCTAGACCTGGGTCCCACAACAACTGGCGTTCTGAGGTGTAGATTAACGCTTTTTTTAAACATCTGTGGGTTGAAGCCACCTGAGACTAAGTGTTCGGGCAAACTATTCCATTTGTACGCAGTTCGGACAAAGAAGTCTCTCTGCGATCTGCCAGTATGACAGCGCGGGATCTTTACCGTTTCACTGGTTGCGGCAGCCGATTGCCGAGTGGAACGGGGGTAAGAATAAGTCTGAGGCATGATGCCGCTGATTTCATCTGAGCACTGCTGATGACGATATTTGTAAAAAACAACGAGGTCAGCAACAGTGCGACGATGTTGTAGGGAATCAAGTTTTGATGTCAAAGTTCGATCACCTACAATTCGTATAGCTCGCTTTTGAACAGAGTCCAAGAGGGCCAAGATGGAAACAGAGGCAGCACCCCAAACTTGACAGCAGTACTCCATACAGGGACGAATATAGGACTTATAAACATGGAGCAATTGGTATGGAGTGAAAAATTTTTTGCATCTATTTAGGAGGCCGAGTTTTTTAGACGCGCTTTTTGCCATCGCCATTACATGATCGTTCCAGAGTAGGTCATTTGAAACTGCAACACCCAATAAACGAATGTTTTTACATTCACCTATTGGTTCATTACACATACTAAATAAAATATCTTTGGGGAACTCGGTCTTTAATCTGGAAACAATCAACAGCTGTGTTTTGGTGGAGTTGAAATTGACAAGGTTTTGGTCACCCCAGTCGGCGACTTTATTCAGGTCTTTGTTCACGTTTATGGCAGCGTCTCTCCGGGCAGGATTAATTCGTTCGTGCATTTTACCTTTTGAAGGAAGGGGCTCGAACGACTTGTGCAGAGTACTATCATCTGCAAAACTATTTATTGGGTTGCTGGTGATTTTCAACAATTCGTTGATATAAATCAAAAATAGGGTTGGGGACAGAAGATTAGAAGCAATACAACCGCCTTTCGTATCGGCGGCGGCTCTAGTCCTTGATACAAAGAACGATAACGGTTTGAATATTGCGATAAGTCGGGCCAAAATAATATGTAACGTAATAATTATATTATCATATATATTTCAATTAATAGTATGCGATAAAATTGGTATATTAGTTAAGTAAATCTTCTAAAAATTAGACGAATTTACAAAATAACCGTGCATTGAAATTTTTATAGTGCATAATTCTACCACGATTGGATGGTTTTATTGAATCGATGTATTGAATTACTGATAGTATCAGATCCTTGGGGGGGGCCAATGCCCCCCCAGCCCTACCCAATTGACGCCCCTGCTCTTAAGGTAAAAACCATGCCACATGCAAAATATTAACGAACGGATTCGGTCGTTTTAAGTAAAATGTGCCACATGAACAATAAATTTATCGACCGATATTTACAACAACAACAACACTAAAAATGACAGTTTGCAAAAAAAATATGAATTGTTATACATATTGAATTTGAAACGAAAATTTACATTATGACTGTAATTATATTTCTAACATTTTAATGTAAAACAAACTTAACGTAAATTATAAAAAATCACAAAAACAAAAACTTTCAAAATGAAAAATACCACGATGTGAGGTTAAATCAGAACGATAAAAAAAATCGGTCTTAATTCTACAAAAATCGTTCATCATTCTCCAAAAAATCAGTGGAGATTTATGGACAATTGTTTTATTTCTATCGGCGGTAGAAATCGTGCAAAATGATTTTTGGAAAAATCTTCAATTATAATTAATTTAATAATAAGCTTTGTTTATTTTAATCGATAGGTATTCTAATTTACCATACATTTGGCATAATATTGTTACGAATACAGAAAAATCTAGACGATTACAGAAAGATCTAGACGATTACGGTCACTTCCAGGAAAATAAAATCAACAAAACACAACAGAAAGTGAGTGAAATAAATAGTGTTGTTGTTGTTGTACATGTTCTTAGAATTAAGGTCTACACAAAACAAATGATTTTATGAATCAAATCAACGTAACGTAAAATAATCGAATATTCTAATATGTTCTCAAGGTTTCTAAAATGTGACCGCGAAATTTCTAGAGATTAAGCAGAATGTATATAAGGAAATTAACTGTTGTAGTTTTTAATTAGTGTTATTTTAAACCTGCGATAGTAAAGTGAAAATTATAAAAGTGATCTTTAAATTAGTTTTTGTGAATAAAGTTTTAAGTTTTATTGAGAAGAAATATTTTGTGTATTATTTTGAACGTTGTGAACTGGAAATTTCTACAATAAACCGTTACAGTTTCGAAGCTGTTGAAAGAATATTCTAGTTAGGAATATTGTTTGCTTATTGTTTTCCTGTTGTTGTGGAACAATCAAGGAGTTGAAGACTTAATAAAACCTGGTGTGTTTGCTTACTAATCAGTGATCAAACTCAGAAAGAGATTGGGAATTACGTTGATCGAATTGTGAGTTAGGCCAATTCGAAGGAAGGTTGGAAAAAAACGTAACATTGGTGACAGCGGCGGGATTAGTTAGCTGTTAATAATGGTTTTATTAAGTGATTTGAAGGTTCTTGAGTTAAAGAAAGAACTAGAACAACGTGGATTGGCAACAACCGGCAACAAAACTGAATTGACGATACGGCTTCGAGAAGCTATGGAAGCTAGTGGAGTAGTTGTGGAAAGTTACCAGTTTGGAGTGATTAGCAGTGGCGGATTACCATAGAGGCGGAAGAGGCGGCCGCCTCGGGCCCCACATGCACAGGGGCCCCCTCGCTACAAATAGTATTGATATTTTATAGGTATTCAAATATCTGCGTTCATTCAACCAAAGTTTTTAAACCTAAAGAGTTTTTTAATATTATCCCACATGTAAAAGTGTTAGGTTATCAATTTGTATTACTTTTTTTCATGTATGTATTTATTTTAATAATTCTAATTTGATAGTTTTATAATTTTTTAATGTACAAATTCGTTTTCCAATTTGTATAGTAAAAAAACATTTTGTTTTGAAAAGTTCCACTGTTACGAATGAATATTAATACTAAAACTTTATTTGCAATGGGCTGTTATTATATTAATCGCAAAATTATTGATAAAAACAAAATCCAGATAAGTGTTTTTTGGATATTTGAAGTATATTTGAGTTTTATGTTTTCATCAATGATTTTGGATTTCTTTTAAGACCTACAATTTATTGAAAGCATTAAACTGAAAACCTCAATTTTAAGCATATAATTGTACATTTTAGATTAATTTCATATTTAACTAAATAAATGAAAACTTTTTAAAGTGTAGAATTGAAATCTATTATTGTATGCTTAAAATCCATGTATTTTTTATACAATACATGCTAAATTCATCATTTGGATTAACGTTTGAAAAGGGTTTCCATATGATATGATTGATATAGTATAGGTGTTTTTTGCTTTAGTTGTATATTTCGTTTTATCAGCGTTGATTGGAAAAAAGATTGTCGAAAAAATTTGTTTGAAAAATTTGAAAAAAAGATTGTTTGTAACTGGACGTTTTGATACTCAAATAGCTCGTGAAATTGAAGTACAACAAAAATGCTGGCGGGAAGTTTTAAAAAGAGTTGCAGCTACAGTAAAGTTATAAGCTACTTTGGGTTTAGCATTTCGTGGTCATCGAGAAGATATTGATTCGAACAGAAAAGTAAATTTTATGACATGCATTGAGTACCTATCCCAATTTGATGATTTTCTTAAAAATCATTTGGAGAGGTACAGCCATCCAGGAAAAGGTAATGTAAGTTATTTATCACATACCACATGCGATGAATTTATAAATTTAATGGGAAGTAAAAGAACACCTAATTCAAGAAATTCAGGACTCTTTATATTATTCAATTATTGTTGATTCTACGCCAGACGTGAACCACACTGACCAACTAAGTTTTATATTAAGGTACATTGATAAAGTGGGCGATGCGAGAGAACGATTTTTGGATTTTTACAAATTGAAAATCACAATTCAGAATATCTTATTTTGAAAACTTATTTTGAAAACACAACTTATTTTGAAAACTTTAAACAATTTGTCTTTGGATATTAAAAATTGTCGCGGTCAAAACTATATGGCCGGAAAATATAATGGTTTACAAGCCAGAATTAAAACTCTAACTGAGACCGCCATTTTTATTCCTTGTACAAGCGCTCCATACGCTTAATTTAATTGGAAATTATGCTGCAGATGCCTATTCTACTGCGGTGTATTAATTTAACTTTATCCAAAATATATATGTATTCTTTTCTTCATCTACTCACAGATGGAAGTTGCTTATTGATAATTTTTCCGATCCTAATTCCAAACATATTAAAAAATTAAATGACACAAGTGACAAGATGGTCTGCAAGAGCTGATGCAGTATCCGCCTTGCGGTTTAAATTCAAAAATATTAAAAGCGTTCTTATCCAAATTAGCGAAAATGAAGACGAAAAACCGATTACTAAAGTTGAGGTTAAAAAATTAGCTAGCTCTTTCGATGAATATGAATTGCCTTATTAACCGTTCTATGGGATATATTATTGCAAAGAATCAATAGTACTAGAAAATCATTTCAAAGTATTCAAACGAACTTATTACAAGGAGTAAAACTGTTTAATTCTTTGTCACAATTTATAAGGGATGTTCGGAATGATTTTGAGAGCATAGAAAAGCAAGCAAACTTATTAACAGACAATATTAGCTACAAAGAAGGACGAAAAAAAAACGCAAAATTATGTATGATGAATCATCTGCAAATGATACACAGCTAGTAGGACGAGAATTGTTTATTATAAGTACTCACAATATGATGTGTGATAGACTTGCCACTGAAATGTCTACCAGAACGTCCATATATGAAACTGTTTTAAATAATTTTAAATTATTTTTTGATCAAAATATATCCAGTGATGAAGTTGACAAGTGTATTTTAGAATTGTCAAATACATATGCGAGGGATATAGAAGTACAATATTTTAAAGACGAAGTACATCATTTTTTAAAATATATAAAAGAAGAGAACATCACTTGTCCATTTAAGATGTACAAGGTAATCATTTGATGCCCTGCAATCTTCATTTCCCAATGTGGAAACTATTTTCAAAATATTTCTTACATTGCCGATATGCAACGCAAGTGGGGAACGATCTTTCTCCGTTCTGAAGCGGATAAAAAATTATTTAAGAAATAGTCTTAATCAAACTCATTTGCAAAATTTTTGGTAAAATCTTAGGCCCCAAAATTTTGTTCCGCCTCAGGCCCCTTGAAGGCATAATCCGCCACTGGTGATTAGTACAAATGCTGATTCAGTAGCAGTTTTTTTTTTTTTTTTTTTTTTATTCAAAGTTAGGCATGTTTAGTGTTAATTATAATAAATTATAAATTAACGTCTCTGAATATCCGAAGATACCATGCCAACTAGGGATAAGAATGGAATGCAAATTAAGATTCTCTAAAAATTTATGAACGTTAACTTTAAAGCCTTGAGGATTAAATTCATCAGGGAAAACCCAGGAAGGTAAAGCATTCCAAAGATGAGATACTCTGTTGAAAAAGTCACGTTGGAAGGCTACAGTTCTACACCTAATTATTTGAACTGTAAAGGGATGCGCTGCTACGTTTGCTCTGGTGTGACGCGAAAGGTTTGCTGATTTAGGTAAAATCGATTTGATCTCTTCAGAAGCTCGTTCATCCATAATATATTTATAAAATATAGTCAAATCAGATTTGACTATATTTTTATTTGATTTCGAAAAACGGTTGCAGGATGTTGAGACGACTAAAGTTATTTTCCAGGTGGTGCAGCAAGTAGCAAATATCAAATTAAAACCACCATCATATGACAATACCACATCCTTCGGTATTTTCAAGTTCCAGTTCGAGACTGCAGCAGATCAGAATGTTTGGAACGCCGAAAATCGTCTTGCTGCATTGATAGTTGCACTTAAAGGGGAAGCAGCTGAAGGCAGGCAGTACCTGAAAATGATCGGAAAAGTTATGCAGAGGTGATGAATGCGTTGGAACGTAAATATGGCAGCGACCATAAAAAGGAGCTATACCGGATCGAGCTAAAGGGTCGCTTGCAACGGAATGGAGAAAGCCTTCAGGACTATTCTTCGGACACTCGACCATATTTTATGGAGAAAATGAAGATCGAGGCCTTCATTGATGGTATCCGAGATCCAGAAACCAGGATCAAAGTAATGACTACACCTAAGGCGACTTTCCATGAAACTGTCGCATACGCAATGCAATATGAGATGGTACAGAGGATGTGTGTGCCATCTGGTGGATGCAAAAAAAGGAATGTAGAGGGGAACATCAAAGGGGAAGTTTTGGCACACAGAGATAGAAGCGACATCAGATGCTGGGTATGTGACGAAGAGGGTCACATGGCACGGGAGTGCAAGAAAAACGGGGAAGCAGACAGATTGTCGTCTTCTGTGAAGAACAGAGGAGCAGAAGAAATGGAGCACGTAGGGTTCAGGAACAGCAGTAGAAAACTCCTGTGCTGGATATGTAGGAAATCGGGCCATATCTCACAGGACTGCTGGAACAGGAAGCGTGATAGATATTCGTCGCCTATTCAACGGAAGTCTGTTGAAGGTGCAACTGTAAAGCCAAAAAGTGAGGAGAATGCAGCCTACATTCCAATTTCATGAATTGCGGTAAATGGTGAAAGCTTGGGTATCAACGGACAACTTGAAGGCAAAGGTTGCTTCATGACACTGGATACAGGTTCAGCTCGAACATTCGTTCGCAAAGGTTTAATTGACGGTGTTTTGGAACCATCAGATGGATTGAAACTCCAAACAGTAACTGGAGAATGCGCTGAAATAGAAGGTAAAAGAATCGCTGAAATAAAATTGGGAAATAACTGCTATCAACAAGAGGTGCTAGTGGCAGACATTATGGATGAAGTCATTTTGGGGATGGACTTCATGAAGGCGAAGGGATTAGTCTTCGATTTTGGATGTGGGATCCTAAAGGTTAATAATGTTCAGATGCCACTACTTGTGAATAAGGCAGAGTCAACAGATATTGGCAGCGATGAGAAACTATGCAGTGCAGATGAAAATCCAGAACCATCATCCAAACAGATGACGGAAAGAAACGTCAACCGACGCAGACGTTTGAACAAACGCCGAAAGTTAAAAAGGAAACAGGTCCAAGTCCATAACGAGGTGAGCGATGTAAAAGAGGTGGTTCAAATAGCTGCAAACGGGGATGAATCGCAGCTGAAAATGAGAATGGTTCGGAGACATGGCCCTGTGAAACTCCCAAAGGGAAGTGATAAGAAGCACTTTAGAAATAATGAGAATCCCTACTCATCACGGTGGGCTGACATAAAACAAAGTAATGGTCCAGTACTTAGAAAGGAACCGGAAGTAATTCTAAACAGTCTGGGAAATAGGAAAAGAAAAAAATGTTTGGATTCAACAATTGGAGGAGAGATCTAGATCCTGTTCGGGACGAACAGGCTTAAGTGGAGGGTAATGTTACGAATACAGAAAAATCTAGACGATTACAGAAAGATCTAGACGATTACGGTCACTTCCAGGAAAATAAAATCAACAAAACACAACAGAAAGTGAATGAAATAAATAGTGTTGTTGTTGTTGTACATGTTCTTAGAATTAAGGTCTACACAAAACAAATGATTTTATGAATCAAATCAACGTAACGTAAAATAATCGAATATTCTAATATGTTCTCAAGGTTTCTAAAAAGTGACCGCGAAATTTCTAGAGATTAAGCAGAATGTATATAAGGAAATTAACTGTTGTAGTTTTTAATTAGTGTTATTTTAAACCTGCGATAGTAAAGTGAAAATTATAAAAGTGATCTTTAAATTAGTTTTTGTGAATAAAGTTTTAAGTTTTATTGAGAAGAAATATTTTGTGTATTACTTTGAACGTTGTGAACTGGAAATTTCTACAATAAACCGTTAGAGTTTCGAAACTGTTGAAAGAATATTCTAGTTAGGAATATTGTTTGCTTATTGTTTTCCTGTTGTTGTGGAACAATCAAGGAGTTGAAGACTTAATAAAACCTGGTGTGTTTGCTTACTAATCAGTGATCAAACTCAGAAAGAGATTGGGAATTACGTTTATCGAATTGTGAGTTAGGCCAATTCGAAGGAAGGTTGGAAAAAAACGTAACAATATCCAAATAAGTCAAGTTTCGTTTAATCAAAAATTAGAAAATTGTTGCTAACAATCCGGCAAAAATTTTTGTCATTTGGCAACGACTTAAGACCATCAAACAATTAAATAATGTGTTCAAGTTGAAATAATTTATTGTTCGCACATCCAGCTCACAATCAAAAGTGAAGCTAAAAACCAAATTTATCGTATTATATAAAATAACAAAATCTTGACATTTTCTAAGTCATTTTCTTTACAGTTCCGTACTTTAAAAAAGTAAAAACGGTACCTTATTGATGAGACTTCGTTGTCCGTCCGAATTTCTACATATTCGATTTACTCACAAACTATAAGTGCTATCAAGCTGAAATTTTCTACAGTTATTAAATGTTTTTCCCACGCCTGCTGATAACAATTTCAAATATTTGTTTTTATCTTTATTTTATGGACATAGATAAGGAGATAGTAAAACAAAAGTTTTTTGCAAGGAATCGAGTTTGGTGTAGAAAAATCGAAAAAGTTCAAAATATTTCGAAAAAATTTCATTGATTTTTCGACTGCTTAGTTTTTTTGATATTGCCAAAAAACGAGTGTTGTTTTTCCGGCCCCCTCCCCCCATTAACTTCAAACATTACAAAAGAAAAAATTTGAAAAAATTCATGGTTATGGGCAATATTGTAAAGATTGAACGAAAACTATAGCGGTCGGCTCATCATTTCAAATGTGATTCTGAGGGGGTTGAGAGTGGAAATTTTGAAAAAAAATTATTTTTGACCTTGTTGAGTGGGGTGTCATGTGAAAGATGATTCTAGTCCAAACCAATTTTTTTTGCAATTTTCAAAAGCGCAGTTTTTGAGTTATGTCAAAAAATGTGAAAAAAATTTCATGTCCCCCTCCCCTTAACTTCGAACATTACAAAAAAAAAAATTTGAAAAAATTAATGGTTACGGGCGATGTTGTAAAGATTGAATGAAAACTATAGCGGTCGGCTCCTCATTTCAAATGTTATTTTAAGGGGGTTGAGGGCGAAAATTTTGAAAAATAAATATTTCTGACCAAGTTGGATGGGGTGTCAATTTTTTTTTGTAATTTTAAAAAGCGCTGTTTTTGAGTTATGTTAAAAAAAATTTCCTGTTCCCCCCTCTTCGAACATTACAAAAGAAAAATTTGGAAAAATTCATGGTTATGGGCGATGTTGTAAAGATTGAATGAAAACTATAGCGGTCGGCTCATCATTTCAAATGTTATTTTGAGGGGGTTGAGAGTGGAAATTTTGACAAAAAATTATTTTTGACTTGGTGTCATGTGAAAGGTGAAGTTTTTTTTAGTCCAAAACAATTTTTTGTAGTTTTCGAAAACGCCGTTTTTGGTTCATTTGATTAAAATTCTAAAATTGTGTTTTGTGCAGCACTATTCACGTAAAATAATCGTAGAAGAGGATAAATTAAGGGCAGAAGAGGATAAATTTTGTTACGTTGTAGGAAATGGATATTATAGTAAATATTGAGTGAAACGAAGTATAGAAATGAACAAACAAGATCAGATTAGATCAAAACAGTTTAACAAGTTAGATGAACTAAACTTCAGGCGAAAGCCGTCAGGCTTAAAAATTATGCGATAACATACCTGATACCTGCAGCAAAATGTTGGGTATCACTACCTCATCACATCACCTTCACCATCGAATCCAAAAAATAATTCCCTTGAAATTTTACTTTTTTTAACTGTCCAACATACCAAATCATCGATATTTATGATAAATTATCGAAGATCGAAAATTCGATGATTTCAAACATTTTGCTGCTGTTTGCTATTCGATAGATTATCATTTAATATGGTTGCCTTGCAAATGTTTTCTGTGAAGTTGATCACTAATTACAAAGATTTTTGAAATTTTTGAATTATTGAGCTACTGTTGAACTAGAAAATTGTTACAGTCAAGTTAATCGAGGTTGGGGATCTGTTATTTTCGTTAAGTCTGATAAAGTACCACCAGTGCAGAAAAATAGTAGCCACCATCACTTTGAGTTTAGCTCTGCTGGCAGTCATTGTGAATGTTCAACTAGCTGAAGTACAAATCCTGTTAGTATACTACACCGATCTTCCTAATGTTCAGTAAACAAATCACTCGACTGTGTTAACAATGCACTCGTTGGCAATAATTTGACGACACTTTTTTCTCCGTTTTTTTTCCGTTGGTTTCAATAAAAATCCTCAAACTGGCTCTCAAACTATTTTCTACAAAAATATTTATAAAGAAAAATTCATTAATCAACAACAGTTGAAGCTACGACAATTGATAATATATTTTCCAATATAAATAATTTATAAGCTGGCGTTATTAAAGCTTTCTTTAGCCACCATAAACAGCTTTGGGTAAAATGCAACGTATACAAAAAATATAGATCACATACACTAAGTTTACACCAGTATCTAATAGGTACATACTATACTTATTAGGTCGACTATGGTCGATGTAAACAGTTATCAAAAAAGTACGTACCAAATATTTGGTAGGATATACATATATGATTTGCTACGTATCAAATTAGGTACGTAGCAAATAGGTATTATTTTTACGGTGTGAACACTAAAATTTGGTATGATATTTAAAATAAAAATAAATCAACTTGTTTTATAAATATATATTTATGTTTCATGTGATTTTTTTTGCTGAAATTAAAATTAAAGAATTTTAGCAAGAATATAATAAATGTTTACAGTTTTTTATAAAAAATATATTTGGAAATTCTTTTTTTCTAACCAAAAAACTAACAATGAAAAAGACGCGCTAAAAATTAATATGTCATACCTGATTAATAAGAGTTTACATCACCGTATCAAATTTAAAAAGTATGATGGTAAGTATGAAAAGCAAATGGCTAGCAAATTTGATACGTAACAAATTAGATACTGGTGTAAACTTAGTAATAATTAAATTAGCTCAAATCGAGGTTTTTCCATCATATAACAGGATGGTCATTTTGATGTGTGATTGTAAACCTATGATGCGAAAACGAAATAAAACATTTTACTTTTTTATTATGCTCAAAATTTACCAACACTTAGATAAAATACCATATATAAAAATCATAAATTTCATCTGCAATATTTTCTCATTTTTTCACAAGAAAATTAAGAACGCTATCTCACCCCTGGTTAAACATTCCAATTCAAACCTATTGAATCCTATTAAATCCAATATAAATTCAATAGGATTAAATTGGATTGAATTGGTTTTAGACTTCGATCTACCAATTAAAATTCAATCGGAATGAATGGGATTTAACAGGAAAAGAGGTTCTGTAGGATTCTAAAGGAAATTTCCAAACAATCTTATAAATTTAACAGGATTTAATTGGAAAAGATTTAATAGGAATGAATAGGATTAATCGGAATTCTGCAATGGAAATTTCCAATTAATTCCTATTTATATACATTTCCTATCTATAGGAAAATTTCCGGTTGAAAAATAAAATAGAGATATTTAACAGGAATGAATAGGATTGTATTGAAAATAGATTTTTTGAATAGGAATTAATTGAAAATTCCCAATGCAGAATTCCGATTAATCCAATTAATTTTTTTCAATGGGACGAAGCAACAAATTACTTCGGCCTGAAAGGCCTAAGTATTACATTCATGAGCTCAAAGTGAAATTCTTACCCCCACTTTTTTTGGTATTTCTCGACGTTTTAGGACCTACTGATTCTAAAAAAGCAAAAAAAAAAAAATGTGTGTCTGTCTGTAGGCCGGCCGTCCGTCATTACCTACGCTGCAGGGAAAACGGCTGGAGGGATTTCAAAATTTTTTTTTATAATATTAGGTATTCACAAGGGACAGGTCCGAAAGGACGCTGTGTTCGATAACTGTACCGGAAGTGTGTCAAAAAAATCATTATGTGTGTCAAAAATAGCAAATTTTCATATTTTTGGCTTAAAAAACGTTAATTTTAAGTGATTACGAGTAGGAACATTAAATTTGGAGAAATCTCGATGGTCGAGATTGGTATGTGAGATCAAAAACTAGATTATTGCATTATAAGTTTGTCAAAAAAATGTTGTCAAGTGTGTCAAAAGAAAGATTTTTATTTATTTTTTTACCTAATTTTCTGGAAAAAAAAATTAAATTAATTGTTTGTTTGAATTGAAATTTTGTTATTACTATAGAGAATTATGGCATTATAAGTTTGTCAAAAAATGTTGTCAAGTGTGTCAAAAGAAAGGTTTTTATTTATTTTTTACCCAATTTTTTCAGAAAAAAATAAAATTAATAGTTTGTATGACATGATATTTTATTATTATTATAGAGAATTATGGCATCATAAGTTTGTCAAAAAATAATGTCAAGTGTGTCAAAAAATGATTTCAATAATTTTTTTAGCCAATTTCTTTGAAAAAAAAATGTAGCTGTTTTTATGACGTAAATGTAATTTAAAATGAAATTGGACATGGAAATTTTTGAATTTGTTATAGTTTTTGAAATATTTTTGGAATTTTGAAAAATTTGAAAAAGTTTGATTTTATTTAATGTAACAATATTTTGGGAATTTCGATTATAATTTTCCGGCAACGTATTGATGTTTCGTGTTAGTTTTGTAATAAATTTTTAAACAGAGATAAAAAATACTTGTACTTTAACAAAGAGTTATGTTTGATATACATCGCTGCCCAAAACTAAAAACCATGTCCTCATAAAAGTTTTTTGCCGAAAACTATATCAAAATCCTTAACCCAGACCGAAGTCTTGATATCTCAGAGCTGTGAGATTTCAGCCCCTCCATATTTTCAGAAAACAAAAACAAACGACTTTTAACCCAAATATTGAAATATAATAATTTACTCAAATGAGATTAGGTAAACACTGAGGACGTAATCTATAGGTACATAATTAATTTTTATATTTTAACGCGATCAGTTTTGTGTTTTGTTTTAATAACAATTATTTGTTTATTATTATTTGAGCTATAATTGTGGAATAAGTAACATAATTGTCTGTATAATCAGCTTTCATTAATTATCTCGTTTCAACGCTATTTGACTTTAGTTTTCCTATAGTGTAGCATGAACGTCTTGAGTTCCGATGTCAGTTGCCCATGTTTTTCTCTCCACCGAACACCGGCTGGTTAATGGGTCACTTTTGGTTGTTCTTTCTAATGTGGTTAAATTTCTAACGCGATTAAATTTAATGAATCAAAATATGAAGACGGTTTTGCAAGCCATGTTTATACTCATGTATATAAAAGGTAAATTTTCTCGACGGTTAAACCTCTTGTGAAAATTTCCGTTTTTCGTTCTAAAGAAAAAATGTTTTCACTTATTAATAAATTGTAGTTGCTATGATATTTTTATTTAGTTTTACAACGTCACTAAATCGAAACAACCATGTTACAAGGCAATGTGAATCAATGTTTGATAAATGAAATAAAAACAAAACTTTAAATTTTCTGAATATTAAATCTATTTGTGCTCATCAACAAATATAAACTTTGTTTCTCTTCGTCTTTCCCTTTGCTTACGTCTACGAGTTGCAAGAAGTTTCCTTGACACATCAGCAGTTACAATAAAAATAACCGCAAATATTATTATTCCACTAACTATTGCAATTGGTCTAAAACCAGGATAAACACTTCCTGATTTCTTAGGTGGTATTGTTGTTTCAACTTTTGGAGTAGTTCTTTCAGTTATCGTATCATAATCAGGATCATCTTCTATATATACATTTTCTGATGTGGTTTGTGATGTAGATGCAGTTAAAGTTGTTGTCGGAGGTGTTTTCGTAAACTCAATATCAATAAATTTATCATACACTATTTTAATATCATTTACGGTTGTTAGAATATTATTTGATTTAAACGCATATCCGATATCAGTAGTTGGATCTCGGACCCGATCATAAACAACAATTAATTCTGCATTAATCACTGTTACTTCTTTGATTATGTTAGCTTGAACCGTTGCATCAATTGACTGAAGAGCTGGAATTCGTTGAATTGCAGTAATCGTCTGAAATTAATACAAAAAAAATTACATCTGATCTGAAAACTTTGACCAATCTTAAGAATGTAAAACGTAACGTACTCCATTTACTGTTGTATATTTTCCAGTCCCGACAAAATGTGTTTCAGTCTTCCCATTTTCAAAATATACAAATACTGGTGTTCGTCTTACAAAATATTTTGGATATTCAATTATATTTTCAGTTACATAACCATACTCAATCTCTTCTTCCTCATATTTAGTAAATGTTTTTAAATTATATAAAGTTGCATGTGCTAAAGTGGTTTTATGGACAAATGTCGAATTCTTCCATTTACTGAACTCTACAAAATGCAGTTCATAGTAGATGGGAAGTTTTTCAATTAAAATTTCGGTGTCATTCGTAATAACTGACTTGACAGATTTATGAAGTATTGATAAACAGCTACCAGTAGGTAGGTCAGCAATACAATAGTCATAAGCAAACGACGTACTAGAATCACTTGTGGACTTATGAAGAGGTGTTGTTGTTGTGTTGCTAAGGATATCAGTGGATACTTTCAAATCCGTAGCCGGTAACTTATTTCTTCCAACAAAAGTATGACCCTGTTAATAATTAAATAAACAAATATTAATCCATAAAACTGAAGTAGGCTTTAATTTAATTCTACTGGACAGTGAGAGATAAACTTTTTTGTGATTGATTTATTTATTTTTAGATAAAACAAATAAATCGAATTGAAAAAGTTTATCTTCATCAAGTTATTTGTTTCGAAAAAAAAATTTGTATTAGTATAAATATCGAAGCAAAAACATTGTAGTTCGCTGTTCCGTGATGAACCGTTGCTGTGTAGTGGTATGTTGTGCCATGCCAGGTGACTTCAGAGAGTATACTGCCTTAGCAGAACAATGCAGTGGTCTTACATGGTGAATCATCCTTTCGTGTGCTACTAGAAGAGCTACGTGGTAAGTAGAGAGCATAGCTGTGGGATACAGCCTACATAGCATTTTCATGGAAGCAATGAACTTACGCATAGCCCTATTAAATATCTATAACACCACAAAAATGTCAGTTGTGACAATTACTAAGATGCAGAATAAAAAACGAATAAATACCCGGGTAAGAAAAAACTAAGAGGTCCAACCTGGGCAAAGCCCTCGCTACAGCTTTTGGGGTTCGGGCCAGGCTTGACATTTTCAAGCCAAGCTTGGACTGATGTCCTTGGGCCAAGTCTGGTAAAGCAGGCTTAGGCCAAGTATGGCAAGTAAGACTTGCGCCAGGTCTACTAAACCAATTTTTTCCAGACCTCCTTTAAATGTGTGGAAAGAGGTTGTGGAAAGAGTAACATATATGGAAATAAAGACAAACAGAATATCCCGACTAGCAATTTGTTCAGGTATACCCTATTATGATCCGGGCCGGATCAGGGTGTAATAAGGTTAATCCTAATAGGGCATTTGCATCCGGCCCCTTTCAGAAATCATACTTGATTTCACTACTAGGGCGTGCCGTATTTGTCCTGATGCGGTCCGAATTTCGAAAACCTTTCTCATCCGTAGTAGTAAATGCCGAACCAGGGCCGGTCAGATTCATATCTGATTTTCCAATTAAGATAGGCCCTATTTGTCCTAATATGAGCCCTATTTCATTAGAATAAATTTCATTCGGTTAAAATTCACTAGATTATTATCCATTTTAGCAAAATTTCACATATACTTTAGTTATCGCTTCTCTGCGTTTTGAATCCATATAAGTTAGTATAAAGTTGGAATATTTTTATAAATATTTTTTTCTAATGTAGTAGTAAATTTTCTAATGTTTCTAATGTATGTTAAAGAAAATTCTCTGTTTTAAATGATCCGGTCCTGGTCCGTTTCTAGTAGGGCCGCCTGATCCGGTTTGGATAGTTTGAGGCGTTACGTTATACTGATCAGGACCTGTTCAGTGTGCCTGATACGGTCTCTATCAGTAGTAGGGAAAGCCGTATCCGGTACAGGTCTGAGCTCTTACATAATGCTAGTCGGGATGGCCTGCACATGTTTACAATGCATTACACTGGTTAATAACGCGTAATACAATAAACTGAACCTTGGTTCAGTCTAGGCATTTACAACTGGCCCCGACTGAAACCAAAGCTAACTAGCCCAGGGTTGGTTCGCCAATACTAGCCCAACATTGGTTCGTTGTTTATTTTTTGCCGCTCCTAAACGGGTGCAGCTCCTGCTCGAGTAAACTCGCTAAACGCAAAACTCTTTTCCATCAATTAATCAAAACTTCATTAAACTTGTTATATTTCGCCACCCTATATCACAATATTGAATGAACCATTTTTTTTAAAATTGTTTTTCTTAAAGCATTGAACAACACATTTGATTAGATATATAGTCAAAGAAAAATTATTACTCACCTCAAATACTTCTAAGTGTCCAAAATGTTCATTGTAAGTGTTCCATTTAATCCAAGATAAAATGCCAGAACCCCCATTTCGACAGACTGTGTAAAATGATTTATCAATCGAAATTGTATCGTTTTTTATCGTTACGATGAAAACGGGTATTGTTGCAGTTCCATTGGGCATTACATGTTGACAAACATCAGCTACTGGATCCTAAGAAAAATATATCAACTAAATAAATATTTATTTTTAAATTTTGTTTTGGGTCGGAAAAATCACGATATTATAATTTATAACAAATTAATTTTAGTTTTTAATTGCATGTCGATTTTACTATTTTTCAAAATTAAAACTAATATATTTGTTTCTCTAATTAGACAAAAAATGACAGTTGTGTTGTGGTTTATTATCGAAACAATATGTCAATTATGTATTGCATCTACACTACACATGGCAGTAGTCCCAAAAATAATCATTTTTTATCCTAGGAAATAGTATATTTTCCTACAAGAGGTGAAAAAATTGTTTTTTTCGTGAGTAAACATTTGTTCACGAGACATGTTTACGAACGAAAAACGTTTTTATCTCGCGTAGGAAATGCAATTTTTTCTATGACAGTATATATAATCGATATTTACTATAAATTAGAAAAATACAAATCGACAACATAACATTAAAGATTCGTATTCTGTTTGTTCATGGTTGCGTTGTTTAAAAAACTTTGTAAAATTATATGAAAAACCATAGCAACTACAATTTGTTATTCTTTTTACACTAGTGGGGAAAAGAACACATTTTCACAGAGTATTAAGCGTAATGAAAATAGACTTTTCATATGCTCACTGAAAAAAACATGTCCCATTTCCAATCGAAATGCAATTGTCTCAACCTCACCGTGCGGTCACATATGGCGAATCAAACTACGAAATTGCTTCAACAACTCTACAATTATAAATCGATGAAGTTGAGACAATCACACGAAATATTTATGTGAAAATAAAATATAGTTCAATTAATCTCAAATACTTAAACTTTAAAATGAAAAATTCATGATATAAGGCCAAAGAAAATTTTTTTCAGGGAAATAGTTATTATCTTTATTCAACTACTGTTATATTGGATATAACACTTTATATTTTAGATAAACCTCATTCTATTGTTAGGAAAATGTTATCGAGTAGTTGTCCCAATCACAGTGAAATTGTTTGCAAATAATTTTTCTTTGCTTCGAGATGAGGTTGTCATGAACTTCAATTTTTTTTTCAGTGCATCATTGAAATCTTTAGGATACTTATTTGAATAGCAAGTAAGTCTCCACAAATAAATTTCAAATAAGTTTCGTATTCGTTTCTGTATTCTAACAGCCATAATTGAAAAATGAATTTTAAAAGTAAGTTTTACAGATGATTAATTACAATTAAAATAATTTGATTGCATTGATATTTGACAGATTTTTTATATTTTTATTGGGATTATTGCCTAAATCTATATGGGCTATTATTTTGAAAACGTACATTTTTTTGTTGATTTTTAAATTTTCGATTTTTAAAAAATCTGAAATTTTGATATATTGTTGGCATTGACAAACGGAAAAAAGTCATTTCTGCTTTTATTTTTTGTGTACTCTGAATCGGAGTTATGCGCGGTTGAATTTTGAGGCTTTTTCACGTAGTTTTTGGTAATGGTGGCAATGTTTTGTGAATAGGTGCCACAAATTTCATCCGACTTACGTGAATTGAAATAAGTAAGTTTAAAATTAATAACTTTTCTCTTTTCCGCTAGGCGGCGCGTAAAACCTTGGTTTACTTCAAAGCTCATATCTCAAAAAGTAGGCTTTTTTTTTTTTTGTTTTTCACAAATTTTAAAGTAAACATATGCAGCTATGAAATTGAGAAATTTAAAGTCAGCAATTCAATATGGATTTTTTCTTACGATTTTTTAAAGTTTGGTATATGAAAAATTCACATGTGTTTTTTTATTAAGTTAATAATCCTATACTAAATGTGGATCTAATAAATTAAACATTTCATATTTTAACACCTGCAATAAATTTGTACCATTTTCTGTGCGGTTAAATGATTAAAAACTTATTAAAAATTAATTTAAGTTAAGTGGTAAAATAAAGGAATGTAAATTATTAAAAGGGTGTGTAAAATGTTTATTCATTTTAAAAAATGTCTATTCAGTCCCTTTTTCCTAATTAAAATCTCATTAGAGGCTCATAATTTTAACATTTAAAATTTCTAATGACACCCACAAACGGTTTTTGACCAAATTATACTTGCATCCAATCAAAATATATTAAATTGTACCTACCTAATTTTACCTGATTCTACCTATGTCAAAACTATTTCAAGGGTATATATATATATATATATATATATATATATATATATATATATATATATATATATATATATATATATATATATATATATATATATATATATATATATATATATATATATATATATATATATATATATATATATATATATATATATATATATATATATATATATATATATATATATATATTGATTGAATTGCCTTATAATCAATTATATTCCAAAATATTTAGAAGACATAACGTTTAGAAAAGATAATAATAGAAATGCCTTTCAAATTGTGCTGTAACTTGTACGGTCTCAAAAATCATCAGTGGACATCAAAAAATGTGAAACTGGTCACACCAGCTGTTATTCAAAAAGAATATTATTCCCTAAATTTTACTTTGCGTGATGACCAGTTTATATGTGAAACATGTCGCACTTATATCTATAAAAATAAGGTAAATTTAATTATTTTATTAAAATGAATAAAAATTCATATGCAACTAATATTTTCTATACAGCAGCTTTCATGTTCGGAAACTATCGAAAGTGAAATTATTTCTATAAATCAGGATGTTGAAAATGTTCCAACGAACGAAAATATTCAAATACCTCCAGCATCTTTAGATCCATCACCAGTTTCGGTTGATACTATATCTCCACCAGTTCCTGAACTACTTAATGACATTTTAGAAGATATTAACAATGTTCTTGGAAGGTTAGCCGAATCTCCTATCAAACAAAATCATATTACAACAGGAAGTTATAAAAAAATTGCAAGTGTCACATCGGCAATAAGTCAAAGAATATTTCAAGTAGATTCAGTTAAAGTGTTATCACCAAACGAGGAATGTGAATATACATCATGGCTTATGAACCTCAAAAAGGAGTTTAAAGATGCCAGCTGTAAATCAAAACAAGTGTTTTTGTTGACAACTCTACCACGTAAATTTTGGTCAAATCAACGTATCCAGGATAAATTTAATGCATCAAGACGACTGGTAGAATTCGCCATGGATCTGTTGGAAACAGTAGGTCTCAAAGCAAACAAGTGCACAGTTTGTCACAAAATATAGTAAAACAAATTCAAACATACTTCTTATCAGAGGAAATTAGTAGAACAATGCCTGGCCTTAAAGATGTTGTTACTATTACAGAAGGATCGACAAAAATTAAGAAATCAAAGCGGTTGGTGTTATGGACCCTCACCGACATCTACGAAATGTTCTTGGAAGAAAACAAAGAACTCAAGGATTCCACTGTTTTTTACCGGATAACACTACACCCGATAAAATAATTGCCAAAATGTTTTATTTTTCTGATGATCATAAATATTTCAATTTAAAGGCAAAAAAAAATATATAAATTAATTTTTTAATGTATTTATTTATAATATTGATTAAATTATAATGTTTATAGGAAAAATATTTTTTTAATGTTTTTTTCTAATGTTAGTGTTTGTGATGTGGATCAGAAATACACAAAAAATGGTTCAAATTTATTGCAGGTGTTAAAGTATGAAATGTTTAATTTATTAGATCCACATTTAGTACAGGATTATTAACTTAATAAAAAAACACATGTGAATTTTTCATATACCAAACTTTAAAAAATCGTAAGAAAAAATCCATATTGAATTGCTGACTTTTTATTTCTCAATTTCATAGCTGCATATGTTTACTTTAAAATTTGTGAAAAACAAAAAAAAAAAAAGCCTACTTTTTGAGATATGAGCTTTGAAGTAAACCAAGATTTTACGCGCCGCCTAGCGGAAAAGAGAAAAGTTATTAATTTTAAACTTACTTATTTCAATTATTCAATTATTTTCCTTTTTACTTGCAAAAATATACGTAAGTCGGATGAAATTTGTGGCACCTATTCACAAAACATTGCCACCATTACCAAAAACTACGTGAAAAAGCCTCAAAACTCAACCGCGCATAACTCCGATTCAGAGTACACAAAAAATAAAAGCAGAAATGACTTTTTTTCTTTCGTCAATACCAACAAAATATCAAAATTTCAGATTTTTAAAAAATATTTGTTTTTTTTTCGATGTACGTTTTCAAAATAATAGCCCATATGTATTATTAATAAGCAAATTAATTTTATTCTAATTAATTATCGATAAATCTTACTTTTAAGATTCATTTTTCTAATATGCAAGTGACAAGTGTGAAATCCGAAAGTGAAATCTGGGGTAGTGAAATCCGAAATTCTACGTCCTCGCCGTGCTATCTGGGTAACGCTAACAGAATTAGGTTGGTGTAGTTGAGAGGGGCAGAGTAAATACTGCTTATACTCAATGATTCTGCACCATGGCGAGTCATTGACGCCATAAAACCAGTGCAACTCAAGCGTCTGTTCTCCATGTTATGGGCGGCTTGGAGCGGGCGTCTGTCTTGGAGCAAGCGGCTCGCTATATAAATGTGTAGAAAGCGTCTGTTCTCCATGTTAGGGGCGGCTTGCAGCGGGCGTCTGTCTTGGATTAAGCGGCTCGCTATATAAACGTGTAAAAAGGTTGTTTCTGGTGACCTTAAGATGCAGAACAAACCCATTCACGAAAATATGGGTTGGGTGAAGGGCTAACACCCCGTTTCCGTAAAAAAATTATTGTCATGAATTCTGTACACAGGCCTCGGAATATCTCGGATTTATTATTGGAACGACCCCGGAAACTGTACCCGGACTACGATTTAAAAATGGGAGCCTAGAACGTGCTAAGCCTTAGAAGACCAGGAGATCTCCTAAAACTCACACAACAAGTCGAGAGCTACACACTGGATATAGTGGCATTACAAGAACTAAGATGGCCAGGTAGTGGAATCCATGAAACAGCGAAAGGATACACTCTTTATTATTGCGGTCATCAAAACGGAGGAGAATTTGGAGTTGGCTTTCTTAGACACCGTCGCGTGAATCAGCATGGTATCGACTTCTGCCCAATTAATATGCGGTTATGCACACTGAGAATCCGCACGCAAAAATTCAATGTAACGATCGTCAATGTTCATGCACCTACTGAAGATAAAGCAGATGATATTAAAGACCTGTTCTTCCTAGAACTCGAAGAAGTCATCAATAACATCCCGCGGCACGATATAAAAATCGTGGTAGGTGACTTTAATGCTCAAATTGGTAGGATTGCAGAACTTAAAACACATATCGGCCCTAACAGCTTGCATCATACCAGCAACAATAACGGTTTTCGCGCAGCCGAGCTGGCTATGATGTATGATCTAGTAATTTCCAGCACTTTCTTCCCTCACAAGAGAATTCACAATACAGAGGTGCTGATATGAACACCGATCATATGCTTGTCATCTTTAAGTACAAGTGCAAATTATCATCTACATTTAACAGACAAGCAAAAAAGACCGTTCGCTGGAATGTCGATGCATTTAAACATCCGGAATCGCTGAATAGATATCAGGAAATAATAACACAAAACATAGAAGAGCATGACATCTCTTCTGAGATGCCATTAAACATACAAGAAGAATGGCAAACGCTTCAATCAACCATTATAGCCGCAGCACAAACTACAATCGGAAAATGACCACCGAAATCACACAACGAATAATTTGACGACGAATGCCGCCAATCCGTTGAACATAAACAAAAACTGCGAGAAAAATGGCTAACAAGGAACACCTGAAGCTCCCAAGCTGATTATCTATGCGCCAGGAAAGCCTCAGCAAAACTTCTACGTAAGAAGAAACGCGAACACATGAAGAGCTCCATCGAAAACATCGACCAACATGCGGCCAACGGAAATTCAAAAGAGTGCTTTGCCAATACACGGAATCTGGCATGGAATCTGGCGTGGCATCGCACTGTTGAACACTGCATATAAAATACTAGCTAATGTCGTACTTGCTCGACTCATCCCGTTCGCCGAATCTATCATCGGTGACTATCAGTGTGGTTTTCGTCCCAACCGCTCAACCACAGATCAATGTTTTACCTTAAGGATGATTCTGGAAAAATGTTGGGAGTACAACATCAGCATTCACCAGCTCTACGTTGATTTCAAGCAAGCATATGATAGTATCATCCGCGAAAACCTCGGACGTAGAACAAGCGATATTAAGGATAGTCTCTCTCAGCTTGAAAGAAATGCTAAACGACTTGGATTATGCATCAACACCGGCAAAACTAAAGTGTTAACAACATCTAAGAACATACCTCCCGAAAATCTGGATACTGGCGACTATGAAGTGGAACGTGTGGAAAACTTCAAATACCTCGGATTTGTAATAACATCGACAAATTGCATGCAGGCAGATATCAAAGCCTGTGTCTCTGCCGCATACAGAGTTTTCTACGCATACTCAAAACTTCTGCGATCAAAATATCTTTCGCGGTTATGTAAACTCACACTTTACAAAGCGTTCATCCGACCTGTGCTTACCTTTGGAAGCGAAAGCTGGACACTGACTTCCTCCGATTGTAGAATTATATCAACGAGAGGAAAGTCATACGAACAATTTATGGTCCATATAAAGTTGCTGAAAATCAGTATAGAATCCGAATGAATCATGAAATCAGACAGCTTCTTGGCGGCTGCGATGTAATCGGATTCATTAAATCCAACCGGATTAGATGGTTTGGTCTTGTAGAAAGGGCACCATTAGATAGAATGATTAAAAAAGCGTCCCAACAATAACCAGCTGGTGTTCGTCGAAGAGGAAGACCTAGACAACGCTGGCGTGATGACATCATCCAAGACATTCGTGATATAGGATGTCGAAACTGGGGTCAACTGGTCATGGAACGAGATGATTGGAAGCTGATTGCACAGACGGCAAAATCCCTCCATGGGATGTAAACGCCAGAGAGAGAGCCGTTTACATATATGGCAGCGCCTCTACGAGCGAGATTTATTTCTAGATATATTTTAACCTTTGAAGATCGAAAAATATCGTTTGGTGAGAAAGCTTTGAATCAGCTTAACGATTGCGGGGTAGATGCCGTATGCAACGGGCTTATTGATCAGGTTGGCATGCCAGATTCGATCAAGAGGTTTCTAATGCAATAACGTACACTTCACCACCCTTTTAAGTTCGCTGTTACAACGATAGGCTATATAGGTCAATAGATCGGTTGTTGATCTTTTGTTTCGAAAACCGCATTGGGTATCGAATATCAAATGGTTGTCTTCTAAAAATTTCGATATTTGCGTGTTTTAAAATAATGCTCATATGTTTTGGCCGCCGTCCATATCGTCCGTCCGTCCAATCGCCGTCCATAATAGAGGGGATATAGATAGATAAAAGATTTCGTACAAGAATTTTGGTAAAATAATTTTAAAAAATAATGGCACCGTCAAAACTTTTGTAATAAATTGACATTGTTGGAAGTGTTGCTGTTTTCATTTTCTCAATTTCTGCTTAATCGTTGATTATCTGGTTTGATATTTTATTGGCTTTAGATATTGGGAACGATTTACGGCATTTTTGTTATCTTTGTTTCTATAAAAGCCAATTTAGTCGCCTTCGAAAACACTTACATAGTTGTATTGCGAATTTATTATTGAGAAAAGAACGACTTGTACCCAGATATTTGTGAACTCTATAGTTTTCAGTAAATCAGTTTTGATAACTGATGTAATTAGTGGTTAGTATTTCCAATACTATACTTTTATCGTCATCGAAACTCGTAATTCCTGGCACAGTGGGGAGATAGAGATCATTTTGAGGAGTGTAAGATTAGCTTTTTCAATTTGGCAAATATTTCTGCCACCTTCCATTGTGTTCGTCGTCGTTTGTCTTAGAAAACTCTAACCAAGATTTGATGTAGTCGTTTAAGTCACCGGTAACGATAACCTCACAGGAAATATTGTTCTAATTTCGTCCACAACATTAGTGAGGTCAGGAGGTTAAAAAAATTGAGGTTATGTTTGTTAGGGGACCGGCATAAAGCTATGTTAAAAAAAAATAAATTAAAAAAATGAAGTGCGTAATCTTTACACGCTGTTGAAGTAAAACTTCTTTGGCCACTGCAGCAGGTATTACTAAAAATATTATATATAGAATAAAATAGATATATCATATTGAAATTTAGAGTTTCTTTCTAATATTCTTGATAATATAATTTGCAACAATGTGTAATAAAAAGCCATATTTACATGTTTTTCGAAGTCTTACAACGTATTACAAATTAAATTTCACGATGAATGCATCTCCACTTAATTTAACAATTGGTACAACAATTGATGCATTTTTCAAAAAATTTAGCAAATTTGTCATAAACCTCTAATTTCATATTTCAATTATGTTAATAATTGAGTTGACTTTGTAACACATTATGTAAATATTACTTTTTATTACACATGCTGCAAATTATATTATCATGAAATGCAACTCTAAATTGCAATATGACATATTTATTTTATATTTCATCTTTTTATTAATACCTGCCACAGTAGCCAAAGAAATTTATTTCAACCGCGTGCAAAGATTACACCACTCATTTTTCTATTTAACAAAACAAATTTAACCAACACAAATATTTTTTCCCGCCCAGGAAAGCCCGGGATGCAAACTCTAAACACCATGACCACCGTGACACCACCACGACCATCATGACCACCATGAACACCATGACCACCATGACCACCGTGACCACCATGACCACCATGACCGCCATGAACAATATGACCATCATGACCACCGTGAACACCATGACCATCATGACCACCGTGAACACCATGGCCACCATGACCACCATAACCACCATGACCACTATGACCACCATGACCACCATGACCACCGTGACCACCATAACCAACATGAACACCATAGCCACCGTGACCACCGTGACCACCATTACCACCATGACCACCATAACCACTATAACCACCATGACCACCATAACCAACATGACCACCATGACCACCGTAACCACCATGACCATCGTGACCACCATAACCACCACAGCCACCATGACCACCATGACCACTATGACCACCATGACCACCGTGACCACCATGACCACCGTGACCACCATAACCAACATGAACACCATAACCACGATGACCACCATGACCACCATGACCACTATAACCACTATAACCACCATGACCACCATAACCAACATGACCACCATCACCACCGTAACCACCATAACCATAGTGACCACCATAGCCACCATGACCACTATGACCACAATGAACACAATGACCACCATGACCACCGTGACCAACATGACCGCCATAACCACCGTAAACACCGTGATCACCATTACCACTATTACCACCATGACCACTATTACCACCATGACTACCATGACCATCAGACCACCATGACCACCATGACCACAATGACTACTATAACCAGCCCTAAAGAAGTTTTACTTCAAAAAACTAAAACAATTCAAAATATAAATTTAAAAAATTACGAAACTCAATAAAATATTACGAATATTATTTTATTAGATATTTAAATCTAAGATCGACACGTCCAACTCATTTAATGTTTAATACGATACTGAATAAGCGTATACAAAATACAATACACATAATCGAATTGTTGCATACTTGCCGAACATAATATTCGTTTGTCTTTTTTACTTCTAGTTTTTTTTTATTTTATTGTGTTTAAATTTCTACTTAAGTTTTTTTGGAATTGTGTGCATGTATATGTTTAAAATTCAAAATCAGACTGTAGTATGATAGAGATGAATATATATGGTTATATATCTGTTCAAATGACTACTTTCGACATTTATATGTCGACATTTATATGTGTGTCATAATTGAATTGTATTGTATATTTGCCGAATATTATATTCGTTTTTTGATCTTCCGTTGCAAAATTCTTAAAACGCGCCTAAAGAAGTTTTACTTCAAAAATTAAAAAAATACACTTGTTGAAAAAGAACTAAAAAGTAGAAAATAAATTTTGCATCAACACAAGCGTTATGTCTTTTATAATTATATTTTCTTTGAAATTGTAAGAAGAAAATAGTAGATTCTTGTATTCGCTTAGAATGAAGGCAATTCTTCAAAAGGATGAAGTTTCCTGAAACGAGCGTAGCGAGTGGAGGGAATCATCCGAGTGAAGAATTGCCATCATCCTAAGCGAATACAAGATGCTATTTTATCCACGACTGTAAAATATTTCGTTTAATTTCCAGTTTTCATGCAAAAATTTGTATCGCCATATTGAAATAAATACATCAAAGATAGCGAGAAAAAAACTAGTTTGTTGTTTAATTTGTTAGGGTAAACTGACCAGATACCAGAAGCTGCAATGCTGGTCAAATTAAAAAACATATGTTTAAAGATAAAAATATTCTAGTCTAGCTTGTATTGATTTTGCAAAAGATTTTTTATTACAAGTAGCGGAAATAGCTGCTAATTTATTATATATTTATAGGAATAAAACTCAAAATACATTTTTACTTACATTTTTAAAAATAAAAAGCCTATTCATAACATTTCGTGTACTTTACATGTATAATTCAAATTAACAGGAACAAAAAATAATTCAAATAACTCAAATAAAATCAATCAAATAATAAAAAAAAAACAATTTATGGAAAAAATAACTTATCACTATACTATATATATTTTTCAGACTTGTGTATTTTTTTTAGTAAATCTTCATTTTTAGATATCACTCTCAAAAACTCTTAGCAACTGTTGACTAGATTATGTTTTACAATAAAGCCGCAATTGGACTATTGCAGAACTCTGCAATATTTCTGCAATGGTAGTGTGTAAAATATTCATTGCAGAAAAGTTTGGCAGTGCACTCATTGCAAAACATTGCAATGACTCATTTAAAATGTTTTGCAATGAGTTCATTGCCAAACTTTTCTGCAATGAATATGTTACACACTACCATTGCACGACTATTGCAGAAATATTGCAGAGTTCTGCAATAGTTAATTGCGGCTTAAGAATTGATTTAACAGTCTCAATTTTCATTTGATTTTTTTCTGTAGTCCAAAATTTGTTAATCATTGAAAATACTCTTTCGGTTTATTTGTTCTGCATTAATTAATTCCATTAAGTTCCATTAGTTAATTTGCATTAGTTTCAGGCAAGCATAATGAAAATTCAATAATTTTTTTAAGATTGTTATAAGACACATTTTTCCATTGAAATGTTGAAATAATTCTACCCAGCGGATAACAGTGGAAATATTTTGCTCGTTGTATTCCTTAATTTCGCCTTCACTTGCACATTTTTGGGCATATATTACTTCGTCAAATAAATCATGACTTGAAATATATTCTAAGGAATTTTCAACATTTTTCCAGAAATAGTTCGTTTTAAACATACCCACATAAATGTTTCCATTTCAGAAAACTGAGATGACCATTATTCTAAATACTCAACACAATCGGAGTAAAACTTTGTAACTTCTTAAATGAACAATTTTCGGTTAACTAATCCTTTTTCTTCTAAATCATTCAATTCTTGTTTTAGAACAATTGGAATATATGCTTCTTGTAGAAATCCCATAAATTTCTCTTTAAGCATAGTCGATTGTTCAGATATTTTCATTATGGTATTATTTTCACCTTCAATGTATATACGACAAATTTAGGTTGGCTGGACAAATTTTATATATGCTGTGCATTTTGCTGGACGGATACTGATGCTGTACAAGCAGTAAAAATGCTGTATAATACAGCACAATGCCGTACGTATGGTCACTTTATGTTAGGGGAATATTTAATAAACTATAGAACTGTTAAAGAATTTTAATCAAATTCACTAGTTGTGGAATGAATACAATTACAATGGAAGACATACGCATGGAAATCATATATTCTTTAGTAGTCGTGGATAAAAATATTTAAATGGTATTAAACAGTAGATTTTTGACTATTTGTTACATAAAATAAAAGTGGGTGGTGCATTTAATATAGAAAAGGAACAAATGTATGCTAATATTAATCTCTAACAAGAGAGACTACCAACGTTTATTTCCTTTCCTTACTTTCCTTTTTCGTTTATTTCCTTTCCTTATTTTATGTAACAAATGGGAACCGAAAACTGTTTATCAATCGAAACTGCTAATAGTCAAAAATCTAATGTCTTTAAGAAGAAGTATATGCAGTATGCACTTTATCAGGCTCGAGATTATAATGCAAGGCGGAACGGCTGGCGTTAAATTCACAAATATTTTATATTTGGATGTTAAATTTTGAACCAAATGTGCAATCCCAGATCAGTTTTTGTTGATTTGAAAGTTTGTTTTATATTTCATTATACATTTTATTATTTCATCATACTGCAGTTAAACGCTGGCAATAACAGTGAAATATCATTAGCCTCAATCTTAGTTATGGAATAGTCCTTGATGATGGCACGCATTATAACCTGGGTTATTGGCAACCCAATTTTTGTTTTGTTGGGGTTCATTTTTTTTTTAAATTTGGTTTTTTCCTCTTATTTTATTTTATTTTCTTTATCCTTTCATGAAATATTGGTCATTGTCATATTTTGATATGTGATGAGGATTTATTGTTTGGTCATCTATATTCTTTTAAAAACATAAAATAAATAAAATCAAAAAATTGGCGTTCATCAACATCTTAGAACTAGGGATGCCACCTTTTTAGAACGTCAAATACTGACAAAATTGTTAATTAGAATTTTTGTAAGCAATTAAACTAAAGCAGCTATAGAAGAATCATTTTTAACAACTCGAAAGCTTGTCTGTTTCTCTCCATAAAATTTCAAGTCATTCATGTAAAACTCTTCTTTTTCGGTTTCATGTTGGATTTAAACCCACACTGATCCATTGAAGATCAAATTTGCTCGAATTTACTTTTATCTCGAACAAATTTGTGTTTACATATATTTTCCTTATTTCCAAATTTTGGGCGTTCTTTTTGTGATCAACTCAAAAACTGATTTGAGCAGCTAATTTGATGCCAAGGGACGCTGAATAAACTGAATATGAATTACAAAACTCAATCAAAATTAATTAATTTCATTCTGGCAAATTATAATCGAAAGAAATTTTATAAAACTATCGTTGAGATGATAGTTTCATAAAATTTCTTTCAATTATAATTTGCCAGAATGAAATTATATAGATATAAAATAATTTAACTAAAATCAAAAACATCAAAATTTTTCACCTGTCCGCTTTATGTGGAATATCCAATAATAACTCATCTTTTCCATTCCCACAATTAACAACATACAGTAACTTTGATTTTTATATATACATTTTTTTAAATATTTAGTTATAGAATTAAAATAAAATAATTATTTAATATTTACATCTTCGTTTTAGCAAGTCGAATTGTTTTTCTGATTTTTCTGATCTGGTTATCATTTCGAAACATCTCCTCATATTACAGAACTGTCGTCCTATTTGATTGCGTTAAGGAACAACGGAAAAATCTTTTATTTTAGCTATTGAAGTTGTATATCGATTAGATAAGTGTAATTATTGTTAACAAAATTGAATCTAGCTAGTCAACATATTCAAACTCAACTCAACATATATGGAACACCAAATAATTCCGCAATAATGTTTTGACTCACCTCTATAAGTTAAAGCAAGTAAATGTTTTTTGTCGCCAAATCCATCATGATTATTGTATTAACGAATTATTATTATGATAGATAAATAATTCAAAGTAAAAATCACTTCATTATTTTTTGACATAAATTCTATTTTTAACTTGTAATTTAATAAAAAAAATTAATTTATTAATTAGTTGAACTGAATAACTTTTAACTTTAAAAATTTGAGCAGAAATCGTTATTTCTAGCCGTCAGTCACTTGTAACACTTTTATCCAGATAAATGTTCAAGACACAAAAGGAAATAAGTTTTACTCACATATTCTATCAATTCTGTTTCAACATCACAATTTGGATTACTTGGTTGTGTAACGCTTCCATTTGATTGGATTTGATCTGACTTTTCTATCTCACTAAATTTATAATTCTTAACCAAACAGTAAGATTTCGCATCAACGTTAATATTCGGGATTACAAGGTAAGTTAAAACTATTAATATAATATACATTCTACTTAATTAATAACTATTACAGTATATGTTAATATCTTACTTCTTGCTACCACTGTTCACAAGACACGATTTATATCTAATCATAAGTTTTGATTTATTTACAGTAAGGGTTAAACCTTTCTTATCAAATTGATTTTAAATGCGTAAATGATAAGGATATGGTGACATAAAAACCGATAAAAATGTTTATCTTGTTATCTATTTGCCGATAAATCAACTAATACCTAAACTTAGATTATCAACTATTGCAAAGGCTCATAATAAAGGTTTTAAACGAAATTTTAAATTTTAGAACGGCAAATTTGATAGGTTTAATGAAAAGACGATGGATAAGACGAAAAATTTCTAGTATTGGGCGGATTACGCACTCCGCTCTCACACACTCGCTTACCAAGGTATAAAAATTAAAACTATTTAGCCTAATGAAAAAGTAATGTGTACGAATTCACACTTTTTATTGAAAGGTGCTTCCGAGCTTGATTTACTTCCAAACAATTAAGGGGGGGGAAGGTTTTAAAATTATTTTTTTGTCAATTTTTTTTCTGAGTGAACAATATGTCGAGAATAATGTGTACAAGTTTTAAGTCAATCCAAGTAAACTAACGGAGTTACAGCGTTTCAAACGACCGGCCGTGATACCTGATTTTCCCAAAAACGTCATTTTTGAAGTTCGTGAACATTAGAACTCAAAATCTACTGAACCGATCCTTTTGAAAATTTGAACATTACTTCTTCACATAAATCAACAGGTAATCAGGAAGAGTTTTTTTTTTCATTTTTTTCTATTTTTTAATAACAAATTAACCGCGATTTTTTGAGCTACCATCGCGTTTTTCACTTCCAAGTGCTGCAAAAAATAGAAAAAAAAAACGTTTCCTGATTACCTCGAGAAATACATCACCTTTAAAATGCATATCAATTTTGTTGATTCAGATGATCCGGTAACGAGTTATGGTGTTCACCGCAAAACCACTTTTTTTCAAGACGCCTCTGGAGATTCAACGTCACCGGCTTATTTATCAATATTTTTCATTGAAAATTTTTTCTGACATACTTCAAAAGTTTTACAATAATATGTAATTAAAATTAATAAAATTATATTACTCATGTCACCGCAAAAAAATCTCAAAAATATGCTTTTTTTCGTCTTTAAAACCATACCCCCCTTAAATATTGTATAAAGCATTAGAGTAGAATAAAAAGCTGATGTATGTTTAGGATACTCCATAGCTTAAATATCAATTTTGTTACCATGAACCCACTCGCAATATTCTGGAACATGGGTACGTATATATATTATGAATACCCTATATGCTTACAGAAAAAACTGGTCTCATCTGTATTCCGTATCTAATCTGTAGCCCTATTCCGGTACATCGTGAAATAGGAATTGAGAAATAATTTATAGCAATTTTTTCATAACTAGCATTCCGTGTCGCGGGAAATAACAAATTCGTATTAGAAAATATTTCTTTATTTCATTTATTGCACTTTTTTCTCAATTCCCAATCTCAGGGAAATGCCGGCATAGTTAATTTTAGAAACATGTATTACATATATACAATTCCGAATTGACAACATATTTGATGAAGATGATAAAATTTGTAACATCATGTTAAATTTCAACACATATAATTTCGATGTAATTGTTTCAGGTTATAGGTACTATCTTTCTTACGTTATTTTTAATTTCATAAAAATTATGTTCAACAAAAAAAACATTGATCAAAGCAAACTATCGTTTAAAACGATAGTTAAATTAAAAAAAAGCAAATTAAATGTACACAACAACTTCCCAAATTTTCATGATGATTACTGTATTAATGCATAAAGGACAAATAGACATACTTTCAATTTTATATATATTCAATATTTATTTAGCGTAATGACTCGAATGCAAATTGCAAAAGACAGTAGCAATATAACTTTAAAAAACTGCGTTATAGATCAATTTTTTAAATTTCGTATAAAGAAATTTTTATTATTTTTATGAATTCATGAATAAAAAAAATAATTTTAATGGTATTTAATAAAAATTAAAAAAAAACAATAAAAAAATATTTACCACACCCGGAATTGAACTCACTATCTACAGAACATCAGTCGAGCACGATATCCACAACGCAATTTGAAACGTTAAGAAATGATAGATTTATTTTAAAAAATAAAGACCGATAGAAATGATTTAAAAAATATATTTTTGTTCTTCAAAATTGCATATAAAACTTGATGACGCGAATATACAAATTTTACTCCATGGAAAATTTCATAACGCGGCTAAAAAAGTTTTCACTTCAAAAATTAAGTAACAGTATTGTAAATAAAAATATAAATATTAAAAACTTAAAGCTACTGCACATGACCGAAAAGTAACCGTAATTGTGTTCGCAAAATGAACTAAAAACAACCGAAATGTAACCGGCACAAACACAACCTAATAACTGATATATAACCGTAATTGTGTCCGTCAAATGATTAAAAATTTCCAAAATGTAACCGACAAAAACATTATCTAAAATCTGAAATATAACAGCAATTGTATCCGTATAAAATTACTAAAAACAACATAACCGTAAATGTGCCCGTCAAATTACTAAGACAAACTGAAAAGTAACTGAAATAGTAACCGTACGAAGACTCAAATGTAACGACACGGTCCTCGTTCGATAACCGTTACCCATTGTCTGACCAAAATACGGTAACAAAACAGTTACGTTACCACTTGTGCACTGTTACCGGTAACATTTCGGTCTTTTTTTGGTTACAAATAGTAAAATTGTTTGTCGGGATATTATTATTGTTGTCGGAAGGATAAAATTGTTCAAATAACTTATTTTGTTTCACTTTTAAAGAAAAAAAATTATTTGTCATGAATTGCTATGACAAACCTTTTAATAAATTAATATTATTAAAAAATATAAAATGTTTTGATAGATGGCAGGGAACTATGTCGAGCGACCGTAAGGTGATTTCATTACGACCTCATTTTTGAACCTCATCATCCCTCAGTTTTCGACCTCATCTAAAACTAGAGCTTAATTGGCAGAAATAATTCTTTCTATTGGAATTTTTATTTTTCGGCCAATTACGTGTACTTCATCAATAAACATTAAAGGTGATATAATAAGATTTGTGTGAAATTATTTTTAGCGTGAAACTGATGCGATCCAGATCGCTGCTCAGCTAAATTCGATTAAATTCAACTCCACTCTCAACGTAAAGATTTCGGTTAATCAATACTCGAAATCTATGGATTAGTCTGGGTGACTTTAATAGTAAGGAGGGATGGTACAAATTCAATGCTGTGAATGTTTAGAGGTGTATAGATCGAATGTGATTATTTTCATATATTAGTGTAATAGTGAAAAAATCTGTAACTTAAAATGTTGTTGGTGCGTAGTATGTGTAAAATGTAGCTTAATATGTTATATAGTCTCTGGGCCTTCACCTACTTAATTTTCTGATTACCACATATTTTATACTTCGTAAGGTGCTTGTCCTTGACGACTCCTACAACTATTTTATCTGCCATTTTCCTTGATTCGGCCGCTTTATCCCTCGGGAAACTCCGAAACATGGCGATTTCCCGGGGTCTTGTATATTTATTACCATAATTTTGTAATTTATTAAAGGGGGTGGAAATTTGTTTTAGAAAACGAGGGTAAATTTGTCCGACAAAAAATTGTCTGGTTTTGTCGAGTCCGACAACTCAAACTCGCCAAAATACCAGGGTATTGAAAATCAATCACCACAAAACTAGTTTTCACAGGATTGTTTAACAAAAATTAGTGAAATTGAAGGGTCATATTGTCCGACAAATTTTCGGTCGCGTTTTTTCAGTCCGACGACTGGAAGTCGGAATTCTGGCGGGGTAGTGTTTATTGATTACCTCATGTCTAATTTTTTTTTTTATAGTTTTAATTAATATTATTTTACTCTGATACAATTGTCCGACAAATTAGTGACCGCTAACTATCGAAAAATCGAAAAATATCATGCACGATATATCAACATTAGTCAATAATTTTAGATATTTGTTCTTAAATATTATAAATTGATAAAAATTATAAATAATAATAAAAAATTATTAAATAATTTAATGAAATCATTATAATAATCAAACTGTAGTCATTACTATGTAGATTTTAAACGTCTCTCAGTAACCTATTGGTTTAATTTATATTATTGTTAATTGTAGTAGGCGGTTGTTAAAACAAAATTGTTTTGTTGTTTTGTAATTCAAATTATAATTATATTATATTCTCTCTCTCTCTCTCTCTCTCTCTCTCTCTCTCTCTCTCTCTCTCTCTCTCTCTCTCTCTCTCTCTCTCTCTCTCTCTCTCTCTCTCTCTCTCTCTCTCTCTCTCTCTCTCTCTCTCTCTCTCTCTCTCTCTCTCTCTCTCTCTCTCTCTCTCTCTCTCTCTCTCTCTCTCTCTCTCTTTCTTTCTCTCTTTCTTTCTCTCTCAATGACTAGTTGATCCCAGTTTCAACATCCTATATCACGAAGGTCTTGGCCAGCGTTGTCTGGGTTTACCTCTTCGACCAATACGAGCTGGTTGTTGTTGTGACAGTTTTTTCATCATTGTAAATCACCTTGTTGAACACCAGATGCTACATAAAAAGAGTCAAAAACTGACTGATTACTATTCTACAATTTGATCCCTATGTTGTGAGTTTACACAGAGAAACAAGATTCTCTGGGATACCAAGGAATATGATCGGAGATAAAATAATATCATACGCTTGCTTGAAATCAACGTAAAGCTATTGAATGCTGATGTTAATCACCCAATATTTTTCAAGAATCATCCTTAAGGTAAAACATTGATGTGCGGTTGGGACGAAAACAACACTAATAGTCACCGATGATAGATTCGGCGAACGGAATGAGTCTGCAAGTACGACATTATCTAGTATTTTATATGCAGTGTTTATCCGTGCGACTCCATGATAATCAGCACACCTTAGGCGGCCACATTCTTGTGTTTCTTGTTATTTTCCATTTAGCAGGTGTAATGAAGCGCTTTCTCAGTGGCGAACCAATGAGAGTGGCATAGCAGGAAGCGTACCTTGAGTAGTTTAAAGCCATCACGACTAAGACTCAGCCATCGCGGGTTTGATAGAGTAATACCTGCTACTTCAGCACAAATACAGAAATGTACGCTATTTACGAAAATCTGCAGAAATGGAAAGAAATACAAGTGGAAAAATGGAGACTCTGGCGACGCCATGGGCGAAAGATCCACGATCACCACGCCCAACCCCTACATTCACTCTCAGACGCCCACACACTCACACGTCACACATTCACCCACACATTCGACGACTAGCATGTCCCGATTCAATCTCTGACACGCCCTTTTACACCCATTCACACCCCCCACCTTAATAAAAAAAAAATAAAAAAAAAAAAACAAACTGAGTGTACTCACCCCACGATTAATTCCTGACCTCCTATTCCGATTCCATCAGCCTTCCATTGGTACGCTGGTCACGTTGGAGAATTTCGATGGATAAAGCGTTGATTAGAAACGTTATCTGATAATATTGTTGAAGAAAAATGATGAGTAGAAACGATCAATAAACTAGTAATCATCAGCGGTAAGTAATGTTGTTGAATAAAACGTTAATTAGAAACGTTAAATGATAACATTGTTGAATAAATATGATGAGTAGAAACGTTCAATAAACTAGCAATCATCAGCGGTAAGTAATTTTGTTGAATGAAACGTTAATTAGAAACGTTAAATGATAATATTGTTGAATAAATATGATGAGTAGAAACGTTCAATAAACTAGTAATCATCAGCGGTAAGTAATTTTGTTGAATGAAACGTTAATTAGAAACGTTAAATGATAATATTGTTGAATAAATATGATGAGTAGAAACGTTCACTAAACTAGTAATCATCAGCGGTAAGTAATGTTGTTGAGTAAAACGTTAATTAGAAACGTTAAATGATAATATTGTTGAATAAATATGATGAGTAGAAACGTTCAATAAACTAGCAATCATCAGCGGTAAGTAATGTTGTTCTTATAAACAATGAATAAATGGTTGTGTAGAAATGTTGAATAAATTTGCAATCATTAAACAATTTTATTGAATAAACGTTACGTAGAAACGTTAATTGATATCGTTGTTGCAGTGAATGACCCGTAGGAACATTCCATAAACTGGCAGTCAGCAGCGTTATATAATGTTGTTCTTATAAACAATGAATAAATGGTTGTGTAGAAATGTTAAATAAATTTGCAATCATTAAACAATTTTATTGAATAAACGTTACGTAGAAACGTTAATTGATATCGTTGTTGCAGTGACTGACCCGTAGGAACATTCCATAAACTGGCAGTCAGCAGCGTTATATAATGTTGTTCTTATAAACAATGAATAAATGGTTGTGTAGAAATGTTAAATAAATTTGCAATCATTAAACAATTTTATTGAATAAACGTTACGTAGAAACGTTAATTGATATCGTTGTTGCAGTGACTGACCCGTAGGAACATTCCATAAACTGGCAGTCAGCAGCGTTATATAATGTTGTTCTTATAAACAATGAATAAATGGTTGTGTAGAAATGTTAAATAAACTGGCAATCAGCAAACAATTCTATTAAATAAAACGTGACGTAGAAACGTTAATGGATGACGTTGTTGCAGCAAATGACAAGTAGAACCATTCCGTAAACTTGCAAGCATCAGCGTTGAAGGATTTTGTTGAATAAAACGTTGAACACAATGATAACGTTGTGAGAAAAAAAAATGGTACATAGAAACGTTAAATAAACTTGCAATCAATTAAGCCGAATGCGTTGAAATGTAGTTGTGGCAGGATGCGTTGAAATCAAAAATAAGTGTACCAACACTAGCCAAACTATTTATTGAAATCGAACGGTGACAATTTGTATCAATGATGGGAACGCAATACGGCAAAACATAATTGTTGACGTATGCGTTGAAATCCAAAACTTGTAGTAAATGGCACCAACACCAGTTAAACTATTCGTTGCAGTATATCTGTAATAATTTTGTATCAATGATAGTGAAGCAATACGGCAAAAAAGAACAATTGTTGACGTATGCGTTGAAATCCAAACAATGTGACAAATTGTACCAACACTAGTTAAACTATACGTGCAGGATAACTGTAATAATTTTGTAACAATGATAGTGAAGCAATACGGCAAAAGTAATGGTTGACGTATGCGTTGAAATCCCAAAGGTAATCAATTGTAACCACACCCGTTAAATTATTCGTTGAAGTATAACTGTAACCAAGTTGTAACAATGATAATGAAGCGATACGGCAGTAATTAAATGAAAATTTTGTATTATTGGTGTGTCGAAACAGGTATAATAGACGATAGCAACAGCCAAAAACCTGATGCCAATGCTGAGTTGCACTAACCTACAGTAGTAACCGCCAAAATATTGATACGGCGGATGATGATATTGTGGCCTCATCGTTGAAGGACGTCATATTCCGGCCTTTTTTATAATTTGGATCTTGCATCATATTATTAATTTATTCACATCAACATCCAACTTCAAAATAGTACTGCCATTTAAATTTGGTAAATTTCAGAATCACAAATAAAAATAAACCATTTCTTTTATGTTATCATAACACAAGTTATCAAATTCCACGACGTTCAATAGAAAATAAAATACAGCATACGTTCATTTAGCATAATAACTGTAATCATATTTTGTTACAATTCGATTGTCTATTTAAACAAATACACAACTAATAAATAAGATACATCTTTCTTTTACATAATATAGTAGTTCGAATTTATAATATTTATCGTACCTTCTTAAATCTTCGGCAGTCGAAATAATTTAAGTTTTACAAAAAAATAGGACTCATTCAACTGAGTTAAAAACTTTTAATTAGTACAAACAATTGTTCTACTTAAATTTTAAGAGAAATACGTGGATACAAAATATATTCCACAAAAAAATATATATTTTAATAGTTAGTCACAATAATTCCATTTAATTATCACTAAAACATTTATGTCAAAAATAATTAACATTAGGATGATAGCGCGCGTACAGTTTTCGTTACGTCACAAACCATATCAATTTGTTTTAACTTGCACATATAAATTTTTGACTAAATTGGACTAACTCAGTGATACTAAATACAAACAAATTCAACTAATGGAAATATTGGCACTCACCAAATTTAATATTGATTATAATATTTTGTACTACGTAGATTTAATGCAATTTTTTTTGCTTGTTGATTTTACGGCACATTATTATAGTGGGCACAACACAAACATATAAAGATTTTTTTTTTGCGTTAACAATTTTACAAATTCATTAATTTTTTTTTTCTTTGTATGATTCAGAACGGCACACAACATATAAAATTTTTTTTTGTTTTAAATTTAAACTCACAAATAACTTGCACTATGATTTTTGAAAGTCAACCGGACGGAATGACTATGTGACCATAACCATCACCACGCAAATGTAATAAACTAAGAGCTTTTAATAATTGACAGAGCCGTATTATATAGCCAAAAATTTTTGTCTCGAAAAAACTCGAATACGGTGTTTTGGAAATTAATTGCCATCAAGTTTTCAATTGTTGGGAATTTTTCAAAATTACACAAAACCGTTCGTTATTTGATACTATTGCACAACGACAAGGTTGTAACACAAAATATTTCCGACACATCAACAACATTCACCATTGAATTCAAAATGAATCAAATGCAAAACTATAATCCAGAATCACATTATAGTGAAACGGAAAAATCATTTTGAAAGAAAATAAGACAATAGAATGATTAACAAAAACGAGATATTAAATCGTTGAATGTTGATGACTGGAAAAATACGCACAGCCGACTTAGGGTTCAAAAAAAATTAGTTGTTTAATTACGGTTGATGTTTAGAGAATTCAAACTTTAATAGTATATTGAATGTAACCATAGCGCACGTCATTTTTAGGGTGTTGTAAAATAAAAATATGGATGATCTTTAAAGATAATTATTAATTAATTGAAACCAACCAATCTTATATTAGATTAATTAACATATCAAACCAGCGTAATCAGTGCAAAAATCTTTTGGTTTTCTCACATATGGTCGGTCCAACTATTGAAAATTTAAATGGGGTCTAGGAAAAATAAGGAACTACGGGTTACGGGGACTATAAAAATACGGCTATTGAAGGTGAATGGATGGGAAACTATTACGCGCGGTACAGGTGAATAATAAAAAAAAATGAAAACCAATAAATCTGAGACTATAATATACTGGGTTCAGACATTAGCCCAGACTATCCATTACAGAGCAAGTGCTTTTTGGAAGAGCACTCACGACCAAAAAGAAGTTGAAAAAGGCATAGGCTGGTCGCCAATAGACCTTGTATATACATATTAGCTTGGTGAAGCACCTCGACGTACCACAGATTAGCAATCAATGCGATCAGTATTACAAACTCAGTCTTAACAGAAACAAAGTAACAAAGTATCTAAGAATAAAAAAAAACTTTTGGGAGGGGTATCGATAAAATCAGTATTCTACTCTATTGCAAGCGGTGGATAACTAACTTCTTCCAGACCCAATTTCGGGCAGATCTGGGGGTTCCCGAGACTCTAAAGTCACAATAAAAATTGATTCAATCTGCTACAGATCGAAAGGAAAAAAAAAAACACCGTGGGACCGACTTCTTTAATGAAACATCCGACACAATTTCGTTTTTACGTTATGCAGGCTCGCAACCCACACCTGAACTAACACGAGTCTCATGCGTCTCCGACTCGCTAGCCGGGCCACACTGTTGTACGCTTCCGTCCAAGTGACTCGGAAGGTTGTTCATATAGATTCAAGGTAACCAACTGAACCAAATTCAAATACGTTCAATCACGGAATTTGCACTTATAAATAGTCAAAACAGAAAAAAACAATTTTTGAAACAAGACCCGAACACCACAACTGATACACGCTTACTGAACTGTGAATTCAAGACGAAACTACCCTCATATGGTCGTCGATACTCTTGACTTACAATGGCGGTAAAACACAAGCGAAAGTTACTAACATAGTGACAAAAGAAGTTATCACCGATATTAGGCACGAATGTCCTTGGAATGGTAAACACCTCTACGTTTAGAAACCAGGTCCTCCAGTTCGTAAGCAGCGCTACCTACCAACCTTATTACTCTGGCTTCAATAAACTTCTGTGCAAGTTTAGCCGATAATTTCTTACCGGCGTCACTCAAAATAAAGTTCCTTCGGAACACCGTATCACCTGGTTTAAACAAAGTTAACCGAGCTCGTAGATTGTATCTTTCAGCACTTTTGACAAATGCTTCGGCAGTTAAATCAAGAATTCGAATCTTATTAAGATAATCAGGTCGCAGAATCGTTTCACCTGGATCATGAAGACTATTCAATCGTCTCAGCAGTTCATATGACGAACCATGAGTCACCATAGGTATGCCAAACATTGCGTAACATGGGGAACATTTAAGTGTCTGATGTAGGGAACAACGTAGTGCACAAGCGATCTCGCTCAAGTGCAGATCCCATTTAGAATGTTCCTCCTTTAAATAGGCTCTAATACCAGATAAAACACTTCTATTTACCCGTTCCGAAGCGTTAGCTTGAGGTGAATATAACGCTAGTAATGTATGTTTCACTCCGTGCTTCGCCAAGAAATCTCCAAATAGTTTAGACTTAAACTGCGTCCCATTATCGGACACAATAACTTCGGGACAACCAAATACGTGAAAGACATTGGTAGCCAATAGATGACAAATTGGTTCAGCGGTTAGTTTCCGTAAAGGAAATAAAAATGGATATTTAGTAACATGATCTAATACTACAAGAATAGCGATATTCCCGGCCTTTGAACGAGGATAAGGGCCAAGAATATCGATATACAATCGCTGACCAATTCGTTCTGTTTTCATCTGAGAAACCATGGGAGCACGAAGTGGAACATTAGTCGCTTTGATTTCTTTGCAGGTCTTACAATTTCCGATGTATGATTTAACCTGGGTATACATACGAGGCCAATAGTAAAATTTACGAATGTTAAACAAGGTTTTTGCTAGACCTCCATGAGATGAGGTAGGAGGATTGTGGGCCCTTGCAATACACTCGTCAGTGTATTCCTCAGGTAACCACAATTTCCAGACCTCACCCTCTGAAGGAATGTCAAGATCCAAACAAGCCAATCGTTTATAAACCCGACCAGAAATTACTTTCAGATCAGGCAATGTACCGTCTGCTTCGGTAACCAGATTTACCAACTCCAAATATCGAGAAGTGTTGAAGAAAGGGGAATTAAGATCTAATTCAGGCACTGGACATAGTTCAGAAATGATATCGACAGAGTCACGTCTTGATAGAGTGTCAGGAACAGTATTTAATTTTCCTTTTCGGTACTCAATATCAAAGACGTAACCCTGCAATTTCAAGCTCCAACGAGCCAATCGACCAGAAAGGTCTTTTTGTTGCATTAACCATTTTAATGAAGCATGGTCAGTTATGATCTTAAAGGCCTGACCCTCGACATACGCTCTAAACTTCTTTACCCCCAGTACGGCGGCTAGACACTCTTTCTCACTAGTGGAGTAATTGCGCTGCGCAGAATTTAGCTTTTTGGACATGTACGCTATGGGATGTTCCATACCGTCCATGTCACACTGCATTAATACACAACCTATACCGTCGTTGCTAGCGTCGCACTGGAGAGTAAAGGGTTTAGTATAGTCGGGGTTTATGAGGACTGGTGCTGAGATGAGAGCATTTTTGAGGTTTACAAATGCTATTTCAGCTTCGGGTGTCCATACGAATTTATTAGAATTTTTCTTCAACAAATCTGATATTGGAGAGGACATAGCAGAGAAATCAGATATAAAACGGCGATAATAACCCGCCATACCCAGGAAACGTCGAATCTGTTTGGACGTACGCGGTGTAGGAAATTCAGAAATAGCTAGAGTTTTATCAGGATCAATTTTCAACGTACCACCTCCCACAACATATCCCAAATATTTTACCTCCGGCAAGAGAAACTTACTTTTTTCCACGTTTATCGTCAAGTTCGCACGTCTAAGACACTGGGAGATATCTTCTAACAGTTTCAGATGGGCCTCAAAGGTATCTGTAACTATTAGAAGATCATCCAAGTATACGAAGACGCACGACTTGAGATGTGGAGGAATTACTTGGTCCATCAATTTGGTCATTGTTTGCGGCGCATTGCACAGTCCGAAAGGCATTCTTACGAACTGATACAATGGCCGCCCTGGGACCGTAAAAGCAGTTTTCTCTCGGGAGTGTTTTTCTAACGGTATCTGCCAGAAAGCGTCTTTCAGATCCAAACTGGAAATGAAATTACTTTGTGGCAGACGACTCAAGATCCCATCTATCTGTGGAAGGGGGTAAGCATCCTTCTTAGTAACTGTATTGACCTTTCTACTATCCAAACAAAGACGATTCTTCCCAGGTTTGCGAATTAAGACCACCGGACTTGACCATGGGCTGTTTGAAACCTCTATAATACCCAGAGACAACATCCTATCCAGTTCTTCTCCCATCAGTTTCTCAATGGCGGGCGATATTGGATAGTGTCGTTGCTTGATGGGAGCTGCAGTCCCCACATCAATAACGTGTTCCAACAAATGTGTTCGACCCAGACCCATTTTTGAAAATGATGGTAGAAGCTGAATAGTGTTTTGTAGACGTGTTTGATTGTCCATAGACAATTCTGAAATTCCTGACTCCGTAGTCGAAAATGTAGGTAAGTTAAATATCGGGTTAAACAAACCAAAAGCGTTAAAGAAATCTATACCTAGATATAGATCTTGAGTTAAAGACGGGATAACGAAGACGTCCAGGGTTCTGACTTGGTTCATAAATGAAATCTTTGTCTTTATAAACCCCAAGATCTTCTGTCTTTGGCCATCGGCAGTACGAACTACTGCAGACGAATAAGTCAGAAGGTCTGGAGTCTGTATGATTTCTGTAGCAAAATCACCACCAATTACAGTCAAAGACGCTCCACTATCCAACAGTCCAGTATGTTGTTTACCCAATATTGACACTGTGGCATAAGATCTCACATCGTTGGCCAATTTCACAATAGAGGAAATGGTTTTAGTTTTAAACAAATGACGTTGTTGCCAATAAATACGAGAACGGAGCGCAGAGCGCGATGGAATTTTCAAAGATGATAATGAATCGACAAATATGTTTGAGCGTACTTTCAGGTATTCGTTCAATCGTTGTTGGAACGATTTGATTTTGGTCCATAATGGAGGTGGTTCAGTATGATCGGGTGTTCGTTTCAATAATTTCACATCAGTATCATGAGTGGGTACTAATGTAACTGAAGTAGTATTCAACGGGTGTCCTATCAGATTGGAAGTTGAGGTTAGGTTCGACCGTGTATCGGGTACTAATAAGTTATTGGGATTGGTAGATGAAATATTTGAAGGATCAGGAGACAAATTAAATTTGGTCTTAGATGAATCTAAGACAGGTCTTGGGAGCGAGAAAAGGTGTTGGGATTCTGGCCCCCCCTTCGGTTTCCCTGACAATTTTCACAATTAGGACATAACACATCGTCTTTTCCACATCCCCAACAAAACAAACGCTGTGATTCACGACAATCGTGCCACCGGTGACCAGGTCGTTTACAGTTCCAACAAATAGTTGAACTGGTTATTCGTCTCATATTAGGGGCGGGCTGTATTGCCGCGAGTTCGTTGGATGCAATTGGTAGCGATTCAGTTGGCATTTCGCTAATTTGAATTTGTGAGAATTCACGATCCAAGTCCACTTCTGACACCGGTCTAGATGGTCTAATATTATAATCTCGTGGTCTGGTTATTGATTCGGCCCATAATTTTTCACGATCACGGCAGAGCTGGCGCAGATGTTCCAGTCCATAAATGGTAACATATAGTAGCTCCCTTCTAATTTCCAATCGTAAGTTGTTGCGTATCAAGGATAACAACTCTGCGTCCGACATCGGTACCCGAAGTTTATCGGCCAGTCGATAAATTGATTGTAGGAATTCATCAAACAATTCAGTGGGCCGCTGTTTCCTGGCCCTCATCCGCTCCTTTACCTCTTCGTCCGTCTGCCTGTCCTGAAATTCTATTCGAAGAGCATGACATAAGTCAGTCCAAATAAGCTGTCGGTTCTGGCGAAAATATCTCCAGAACCAATCAGCTGCTCGATCTGTGAATAACAGGTACAGACAACGGGTGACAATAGTAAAATCGTTATTTAAACACATCTCTGTCAGCCGCTCTATCCTGAAGATGAATGCTTCAACATCCAGACCATCGGGTCTGCCTGAGAACGTTACGTTCCAATTTCTAACTGTGGTAGAGTGCTGATCGAGATGTGTTCTCATTCTAGCTGGAGCAAGAGCAGGATGAGGTTCAGCGAACATTGGTGGTGCTGGTACATTATTTTGCACAAACGCATTTACTGGCGTGTAATTTGAATGAACCGATGAATGACGCGGGGTGGTGGGTGATACTGCAATTGGTGCTAGAGGTAACAACACTTCCGGTGCTGGAGCACGTGATTGCATCATTGAGTGATTAATTCTCGAAATTTCCTGATCGATGTGTGCATTTACCGCTTCCTGAAAACCGTGATCTTCCGCTGCAGCGGCACCATATATGGGAGATCGTTGAGCTATATTCACTCGCACTTCATCGGCGAGTCGAGATGGTGGAAGACGGTTTGCCAAAGGCGTGGACGAGGGCTGATTTCCGGTACTGGAACGACGTTGCCAACCTGCGGTAACAGATCGAGTCACAGGTCGCGGTGGGGGTGGCACTATTGTATAATTATTTTTATCTATCCCTCGAGGCAACCTCTGTAATTCTGCACGCTCACAAGCGGCTCGACAAATTGGGCAGGTGCGATTCTGCAACAACCAGTCGTTGAGGCAGATGTCATGAAAGAGATGGTTACACCGAGTGAGAAGTTTTACGTCGGCCGGCACTATTTCGTGTTGTCAAACAGCACAAGAGCTGGACCTATCCAGAACGTCAATCTTATCAGTGGCAGACATTATGAATACTCAAACCGCCGCACAGGGCCAGACCAATAAAGGCAAGTATATGGAGAGCGAAAAGAAAATTGATACACTATCAATGCGAGCGCTGAAGCCAAATAAACAATTTAATTATTAATAAAAATAAAATTATTTTATTACAATATTTACTTCAAATATATTAAAGCAGAATTCAAAGAGCTATATGGAATTTCCGTTATTCAAACCTCAAACAGCTGCGCGTTATCTGACCAATTGCGAGAAGGTGGAGGGGGAAGAGAAAATCAATAAACTATGCTATTGCTGACGGTGGATTACAATAAAAAAATTAAAAATAAATAAATGAAATATTGAGAGCAAGTGCGTATGCTATACTATTGAAAGCGGTGGAAATATCGAAAAAGTCTGGATCCAATTTCGGGCAAATCCAGCGGTTCCCGGTACTCGAAAGTTAACGAATAACAAAAAAAGAATATGGAGAGCGGCAAGCCTACCGGTTCGACAAGCAAATGTGTTTCAAAATTTATCAAAAATACAAAAAAAACTTAGCCTATCATGCCTTAAACGAAAATATACAAACAAGATTAAATCTAACAATCTATACCTAATATTAATCGAATTGTAGTCTTCTATCCAGGTTAGCTTTAAATTGGTGAATAAAATTTTTGGTTTTCCGTTATAATTTTCTTATTCTTGATGCTTATTTATTTGAGTTGAATACTCTTCGTTTTCCTTATTTGATATATTATTAATTCCTATATTTGGTTTAAATACGTATTCTTGATGTATAATCTATTTGTTTAATATTTATTTTTTTGTGCTGGCATCTAAAATATATTGAAAAAAAAAAATTTAGTTCCCAATATTATCAGCTGTTTTGCCGTCTTATGTATTTATTAACTATTTAATTAATAAATACTTATTTATTTCTTTATTAAATATTTATTTATTTATTATTATATTTATTTATTGGTTATTCTATTTATTTATTTATTATTATATTTATTTATTTGCTATTTACACAATAATAAATATTTATTTTCCTTTTTTTTTTGTTATTTATTTATTTGTGGACGGAGGACAGACGGACCAATCCTGGGGGAAGTTCACCACACATGGGGCTGGAAGGGGTGATCGCCGGTCTTTCATTATTTGTTGTTGTTTTAAGATGTTTTTGTTTGTTTGGGACCAAAGAAAAGTAAAATTATGCTACGTTAAAGGATGGGAAATCAGAAAGGAGAAGGGAAGAAGAGCGGAGGTAAAAGGATGGGAAAAGGTAGGGTGGGAAAGGAATAAGAAGGGGTATGTGCTGATGGGATCTCACCCAGCTGACAAGTGCTGACGGGATGGCCAGAAGATAAATCCTCTGGACCACCATTCGATCATCAACACCTGCCAACTGCGATCCACACCACCAACACATACGGGCGAGGTGCTATGATCTGAGTTAATCCAATTAACTCGCGACATGAAGGCTGGGCGAACATCTTCCCTCAGCAGTTGATATCGAACTGCTTTAGAAGATGTTCCCCAGTATCATTCGCGAGAACCGGACAACTCAGACCATAGGGTGCTAACGCTCCAGGGAGGGGACTCTAACGTTATGGAGCAGTTAGCCCAGCTGAGAATCTCACTGTCACAGCGAACCCAGAGCATAGCCAGATGACCAGGATGGATGTGATAGGCGTATACGCCATTTCACAAATATCTAATCCTGGCACCCGGTCACCCCCGGCATTCCCCGTGCCAGTAAGAAACCCAGCCGTTACTAGGGTCCGTGGGTTTGTAAAGCCCATTGAGAATGATTCCGAAGAACCATTCTCACCCTTGCGTTATCAAAATACAAAAAGGAGAGTTGTAGCTGGAGGCGTGGGGACGCAAAACCCCATCGAAGGAAAGTCTGAGGAATCTCAGACTTCCTTCGCTCCTGCGCGTATGAAGCAGGGAACTGCTTCCACGCCGCCAGAGTCTCTTACTATTGTTGGGTGCAACTTGAAAATTAACATGAAAAAAAATTTTCAAAAAAAAATTTTTCAAATTTTGTGTAAACATGGAGGGACTCCTCCAGGGTCCTACATCACTGTAGAAACCCTTAGAGGAGCCCCACGTTGGGCGCCAATTTGTAATGAAGCGCTTTCTCAGTGGCGAACCAATGAGAGTGGCATAGCAGGAAGCGTACCTTGAGTAGTTTAAAGCCATCACGACTAAGACTCAGCCATCGCGGGTTTGATAGAGTAATACCTGCTACTTCAGCACAAATACAGAAATGTACGCTATTTACGAAAATCTGCAGAAATGGAAAGAAATACAAGTGGAAAAATGGAGACTCTGGCGACGCCATGGGCGAAAGATCCACGATCACCACGCCCAACCCCTACATTCACTCTCAGACGCCCACACACTCACACGTCACACATTCACCCACACATTCGACGACTAGCATGTCCCGATTCAATCTCTGACACGCCCTTTTACACCCATTCACACCCCCCACCTTAATAAAAAAAAAATAAAAAAAAAAAAACAAACTGAGTGTACTCACCCCACGATTAATTCCTGACCTCCTATTCCGATTCCATCAGCCTTCCATTGGTACGCTGGTCACGTTGGAGAATTTCGATGGATAAAGCGTTGATTAGAAACGTTATCTGATAATATTGTTGAAGAAAAATGATGAGTAGAAACGATCAATAAACTAGTAATCATCAGCGGTAAGTAATGTTGTTGAATAAAACGTTAATTAGAAACGTTAAATGATAACATTGTTGAATAAATATGATGAGTAGAAACGTTCAATAAACTAGCAATCATCAGCGGTAAGTAATTTTGTTGAATGAAACGTTAATTAGAAACGTTAAATGATAATATTGTTGAATAAATATGATGAGTAGAAACGTTCAATAAACTAGTAATCATCAGCGGTAAGTAATTTTGTTGAATGAAACGTTAATTAGAAACGTTAAATGATAATATTGTTGAATAAATATGATGAGTAGAAACGTTCACTAAACTAGTAATCATCAGCGGTAAGTAATGTTGTTGAGTAAAACGTTAATTAGAAACGTTAAATGATAATATTGTTGAATAAATATGATGAGTAGAAACGTTCAATAAACTAGCAATCATCAGCGGTAAGTAATGTTGTTCTTATAAACAATGAATAAATGGTTGTGTAGAAATGTTGAATAAATTTGCAATCATTAAACAATTTTATTGAATAAACGTTACGTAGAAACGTTAATTGATATCGTTGTTGCAGTGAATGACCCGTAGGAACATTCCATAAACTGGCAGTCAGCAGCGTTATATAATGTTGTTCTTATAAACAATGAATAAATGGTTGTGTAGAAATGTTAAATAAATTTGCAATCATTAAACAATTTTATTGAATAAACGTTACGTAGAAACGTTAATTGATATCGTTGTTGCAGTGACTGACCCGTAGGAACATTCCATAAACTGGCAGTCAGCAGCGTTATATAATGTTGTTCTTATAAACAATGAATAAATGGTTGTGTAGAAATGTTAAATAAATTTGCAATCATTAAACAATTTTATTGAATAAACGTTACGTAGAAACGTTAATTGATATCGTTGTTGCAGTGACTGACCCGTAGGAACATTCCATAAACTGGCAGTCAGCAGCGTTATATAATGTTGTTCTTATAAACAATGAATAAATGGTTGTGTAGAAATGTTAAATAAACTGGCAATCAGCAAACAATTCTATTAAATAAAACGTGACGTAGAAACGTTAATGGATGACGTTGTTGCAGCAAATGACAAGTAGAACCATTCCGTAAACTTGCAAGCATCAGCGTTGAAGGATTTTGTTGAATAAAACGTTGAACACAATGATAACGTTGTGAGAAAAAAAAATGGTACATAGAAACGTTAAATAAACTTGCAATCAATTAAGCCGAATGCGTTGAAATGTAGTTGTGGCAGGATGCGTTGAAATCAAAAATAAGTGTACCAACACTAGCCAAACTATTTATTGAAATCGAACGGTGACAATTTGTATCAATGATGGGAACGCAATACGGCAAAACATAATTGTTGACGTATGCGTTGAAATCCAAAACTTGTAGTAAATGGCACCAACACCAGTTAAACTATTCGTTGCAGTATATCTGTAATAATTTTGTATCAATGATAGTGAAGCAATACGGCAAAAAAGAACAATTGTTGACGTATGCGTTGAAATCCAAACAATGTGACAAATTGTACCAACACTAGTTAAACTATACGTGCAGGATAACTGTAATAATTTTGTAACAATGATAGTGAAGCAATACGGCAAAAGTAATGGTTGACGTATGCGTTGAAATCCCAAAGGTAATCAATTGTAACCACACCCGTTAAATTATTCGTTGAAGTATAACTGTAACCAAGTTGTAACAATGATAATGAAGCGATACGGCAGTAATTAAATGAAAATTTTGTATTATTGGTGTGTCGAAACAGGTATAATAGACGATAGCAACAGCCAAAAACCTGATGCCAATGCTGAGTTGCACTAACCTACAGTAGTAACCGCCAAAATATTGATACGGCGGATGATGATATTGTGGCCTCATCGTTGAAGGACGTCATATTCCGGCCTTTTTTATAATTTGGATCTTGCATCATATTATTAATTTATTCACATCAACATCCAACTTCAAAATAGTACTGCCATTTAAATTTGGTAAATTTCAGAATCACAAATAAAAATAAACCATTTCTTTTATGTTATCATAACACAAGTTATCAAATTCCACGACGTTCAATAGAAAATAAAATACAGCATACGTTCATTTAGCATAATAACTGTAATCATATTTTGTTACAATTCGATTGTCTATTTAAACAAATACACAACTAATAAATAAGATACATCTTTCTTTTACATAATATAGTAGTTCGAATTTATAATATTTATCGTACCTTCTTAAATCTTCGGCAGTCGAAATAATTTAAGTTTTACAAAAAAATAGGACTCATTCAACTGAGTTAAAAACTTTTAATTAGTACAAACAATTGTTCTACTTAAATTTTAAGAGAAATACGTGGATACAAAATATATTCCACAAAAAAATATATATTTTAATAGTTAGTCACAATAATTCCATTTAATTATCACTAAAACATTTATGTCAAAAATAATTAACATTAGGATGATAGCGCGCGTACAGTTTTCGTTACGTCACAAACCATATCAATTTGTTTTAACTTGCACATATAAATTTTTGACTAAATTGGACTAACTCAGTGATACTAAATACAAACAAATTCAACTAATGGAAATATTGGCACTCACCAAATTTAATATTGATTATAATATTTTGTACTACGTAGATTTAATGCAATTTTTTTTGCTTGTTGATTTTACGGCACATTATTATAGTGGGCACAACACAAACATATAAAGATTTTTTTTTTGCGTTAACAATTTTACAAATTCATTAATTTTTTTTTTCTTTGTATGATTCAGAACGGCACACAACATATAAAATTTTTTTTTGTTTTAAATTTAAACTCACAAATAACTTGCACTATGATTTTTGAAAGTCAACCGGACGGAATGACTATGTGACCATAACCATCACCACGCAAATGTAATAAACTAAGAGCTTTTAATAATTGACAGAGCCGTATTATATAGCCAAAAATTTTTGTCTCGAAAAAACTCGAATACGGTGTTTTGGAAATTAATTGCCATCAAGTTTTCAATTGTTGGGAATTTTTCAAAATTACACAAAACCGTTCGTTATTTGATACTATTGCACAACGACAAGGTTGTAACACAAAATATTTCCGACACATCAACAACATTCACCATTGAATTCAAAATGAATCAAATGCAAAACTATAATCCAGAATCACATTATAGTGAAACGGAAAAATCATTTTGAAAGAAAATAAGACAATAGAATGATTAACAAAAACGAGATATTAAATCGTTGAATGTTGATGACTGGAAAAATACGCACAGCCGACTTAGGGTTCAAAAAAAATTAGTTGTTTAATTACGGTTGATGTTTAGAGAATTCAAACTTTAATAGTATATTGAATGTAACCATAGCGCACGTCATTTTTAGGGTGTTGTAAAATAAAAATATGGATGATCTTTAAAGATAATTATTAATTAATTGAAACCAACCAATCTTATATTAGATTAATTAACATATCAAACCAGCGTAATCAGTGCAAAAATCTTTTGGTTTTCTCACATATGGTCGGTCCAACTATTGAAAATTTAAATGGGGTCTAGGAAAAATAAGGAACTACGGGTTACGGGGACTATAAAAATACGGCTATTGAAGGTGAATGGATGGGAAACTATTACGCGCGGTACAGGTGAATAATAAAAAAAAATGAAAACCAATAAATCTGAGACTATAATATACTGGGTTCAGACATTAGCCCAGACTATCCATTACACAGGTTGTTTTTGTTGGTCCCAGATTGCAAGTATCAGGTCGTATACATACTACTTTTCCGTTCTCGTGGCGAGTAAAAGTATCATTTGTATTTATATACTCTATCGGTGCATATAGTTTTAAATCTAATAAATAGAAAAAATGGCAATATTTTTTCCTTGTTAAAATTGGCGCATATTTTTAATCCTTCTCAATCTTTTTAATTAAAATTGTGTAAATAACCTTCACAACTGGTTAATGTTCCTTAAATTTTTAAAATTAATATGAAAACAAGTTTTACATCATTTTTTGTGTACATGCTCCTTTTTTATAATTTTTCTATTTACAAAAATTATCTAATTTTCTTTATACAGTGCCATCTGTAAACGTTGTTTCATTAAAAAATGTTACGTCATAAATGTATACATTAAATTTGTTCATAAATATTAGCAACTTTAACAAAGAAACAAAAATAATCGTTCTCTTGAAATATTTTTCTCATTTTTTTGTCGGACTGGCCGAACGCGGCTATATTTTTGTCGGACAACTCGATTTTTTATAATAACAAATGGTTTTTTATCGTGTTTAATTTTTGTCCGACATGTGGTAATCAATAAACACTACCCCGCCAGAATTCCGACTTCCAGTCGTCGAACTGAAAAAACGCGGCCGAAAATTTGTCGGACAATATGACCCTTCAATTTCACTAATTTTTGTTAAACAATCCTGTAAAAACTAGTTTTGTGGAGATTGATTTTCAATACCCTGGTATTTTGGCAAGTTTGAGTTGTCGGGCTCGACAAAACCAGACAATTTTTTGTCGGACAAATTTACCCTCGTTTTCTAAAACAAATTTCCAACCCTTTAATAAATTACAAAATTATGGTAATAAATATACAAGACCCCGGAAAATCGCCATGTTTCGGAGTTTCCCGAGGGAAAAAGCGGCCGAATCAAGGAAAATGGCAGATAAAATAGTTGTAGGACTCGTCAGGGACAAGCGCTTTACGAAGTATAAAATATGTGGTAATCAGAAAATTAAGTAGGTGAAGGCCCAGGGACTAATAAAAAATATTCATATTTTTCTCAACAAATTATTCTGTACCTCACACGGTTGCGAGTGAGAATTTGTTGCCCGAGACGTTAATCGAGGGCAACAACTCGCTAGGGCTAAAATTTTGCACCCTACAACATTTTTTACACTTCCTACAAAAGGTCGTAAAGTAACTAACAAAGGCCGTAAAGTAACATTAAGCTTACTATAGGTGTGTCTCTCATATCGGCGTTATAAAAGGATGACATCTAGTAACAGAGGTTTGAGAGAAACTGAAAAAATTGATATACGACATCGAACAAATTCTCTCAATTGTGATACATCGTTTAAGTACACGTAAAAAAAAATTAGGTCACTACTAGGGTATCCAATGCCGATTATCGAGTATCCGGGTACCCGGGCATTTTTCCAACTATCTCGATTAACTACCCTGATCGACTATAGAATTTTGATTTTCCCCAAGCAATCAAAAGATATCTAAGTTTGAATTAATATTAATTGGGACGTAGGTCTTAATGGAGACTTAATGGGACCTAGATCTTAAGAGGATTCTATGTGTTGTTACTTGTTGCGACTCGTATTATAAGTCCTTTTACAAAACACATTTTTTTAAAAAAATTATCAGTCAAAAGTAAATTCATGCAATTCAGGTCGAGTGAACAGCATTTGGGAAATAAGCTAAATTCTATTCTTTTCAACCAAAATATTGTACCTCTGTGTCTGATATTGCAAGGAAATACATTTTTACTTTTGTTTTGGACCATCGTCTATCTAAATAGCCAATAAAAATGTTGGTGTACGGCTGTGTGTTTTTAAGTCGTGGGTGACCTTCCTGCATAGGATCTTGATGAAACTTGGCAAATGATCCAGGTTCACTTGAAAATGGGAGATCTGGATTCATTTCAATTTTGGACAAAATGGTGTGGGTCTACCGAACACCTCTAAGTTTAAATCTTCAATAACTTCTAATCCCGGCTTATAATCTTATGGAAACTTAGTATATAAGGTTTTAGTATTGTTTCCAATATTTCTGCAAGTTCCAGTTTGTCACTTCCGGTTAAAAAGTTTTTTTTTGTGTTTATCCCTACTGTAGCCTGCAATTACCGATCGATTTTCATGAAACGTTGGCAAAAGCTTTCAAGTAACATGAGTATGATTTTACCAGCTTTTGGAGTACATTAGCTGGGGGTCCACCATATAACAGGTGTTTTTTTCCAACATTTTTTATGTTTGTTCGGAGCATACAACATTCGTTCGTGAATGAATTTTGACGACACTTTGAAAAAAGATGCATGTATGGCAAGGTCTTTATGCACACTACAGCCTACAATAATGAAGTAATTATGATGAAACTTATGAAAAGGGTTTCAATTAGTGTGAGAAGATAATTATCACCTTTTGGGACACATTGATCAAAGTAGCGGGGGATCTACCATACAACTGCTGACTTTTCAAACTTTGTTTTTAAAGTTTGTTGGGGGAATACAGATTTCATTCATTAATCAATTTTAATGACACTTTGACAAAAGATGGAGACTTAAATGACGAAGAACTGATTAGTTTTTGGGCAATATTGGGATAAGTGGTGAGGTCTCCCGAACACCTATTTATTGTGCCACTATTTTTTGAATGTTTGTTGGAAGGATACAACCGTGAATGAATTTTGATGACACTTTGGGAAAAGATGCAAATATGTATGGCAAGGAGCTGATTAGTTTTTGAGCGGTATTAAACAAAGTTGTGGGGGTCCTCCGAGCACGTTGGTTTTTGAAAGCTTCATAACATTTGTACCTGATAATCTAATTGGATGAAGCTTGGTACATAAATATTTAGTACGGTTCACCACAGTTCTGCATCCCAACTTCCGGTTTGATATTGCCGTTAATTCTTTTTTTACTTTTTCTCTTACTACAGAACTCTTGTTTGTTGGGATATACTACAGCTTTCTATAATATTGATGTAATTAGAACTACCGAAATCTCCGATATTCTACAAGCCCTATTCATTCGCGCCATCTTAAAAAAATAATCAACATTGCCATATGCAAAAAATTGGATTAGCGTTTTTGATTAAATTTTTTGAATTTTTTTATATGGAGTTTTATTTTTCTAGATGGCGTTAAGGCGATTTTTTGAATTTTTTTTATATTGAGTTTTAATTTCAAAATGGCGCTACAAGTTCACTATTTTTTTGTGCTAAAAAATGAAGAAGGCTTGTATATCGAGGGTTTTGGAACTACGCAAAATCTATAACATTGGTTAGCAAAGATTTGAATGGATATTAGCTCACTATATATCTAGAACGTTTTGTTTCCAAAGCTGTGGTGACGTTAGCCTATGCATCAGCGTCACAATATTTTTTTTTTTCAAATTCCCGAGTACCCGGGTATTTCGGGAATTAATACTCAACTACCCGGGTACCTGCAAAGTCGAGTAATTTGAATACCCTACACTACAACCTCTTTTGAGTCAACTGAATCTCATTTGGTTGTTGTATCTTCTTATTTTGTTTTTGAAGGCTAGATAATTGAATTTGAGGTTATTTTGACAGGGAATATTCTGTTGGTTTGGTTCAAAATAAGTTGTGACCGATTTTTTTCTTTCAGTGTATTTGGAATTTATCCTCGTTTAAACAATGGTGCCCGTAAAACATTATGCACTAACAAAATATATTCATGTAATCAAACCTTATACTCAATTACGCCTCTTTTCAAAATATCGTGTGTGTGTGAACAAATATCATCCTCGAGTTATCAAGACATTTATTAGACCGGTAGTGACCCAATGAAAATAAACAATATAGAGTTCACAGTCCGGAACAATTTCGAAAATTGTTTTGCCTCAAGGTAGTGTGAATGTTTACAAATAAAACGTTTTTAGAACCCTTCATACCTCATTTTCACAATTTTGCTTTTAGTTATGACGATAATCATTTTTTAATATTATTACTAAATAGACAAGACACACAACAATTAAGTCAAAATTATTACTAGTTACATATAAGTTTCCTAAAACTTAATTTTATTATAAAGTAATCTAACGAGTACATCTTTGTAACGTTACGCTCTCGTAATTTGAATAGTATCAAGGCTGTCAATCAAAAATACAAACAAAGGAACAAGATCACTATTTATTCAAATCTAAGAATTTCTTTTGCATTCAAAAAATTAGTTCTGGATTATCAAAACTAATTTAACAAAACAAATAAATTTCTCGCAATTTTTAATTGTATCTAAATGTGATGTAGTTGTTATCTTAATCTTATACTTGTGAGGTTTCATGTATATAACAACTTGTTAATGGAGCAAATTTAGTGAAATTTATGTACATAATTTTTTTGTTTGGTATCTTTTTTGTTAACGAAAAAACATCGGACTCTAGTGTGAGTAGACATAACGTGATTAAGTTGATAAACAATTTTCCTCTAAGGCAATCTACAAGTTAGAATATAGCAGAATAACATGGCCACAAGTTAACAAACTCAGTTAACAGGTACAACGACCAGGTTATTCGATTAATTTAATATTTTTCACTTAATAGCCCATAGGACAATCACAACATTTATTTCATTTAAACAAACAAGATTTCATTGAGAATCCCTCCAATTTTTTGTTTAACAAAAGAAATGAATTATTAAAACCAAAGGCATGAATGAAAGAAAATTATGAAATTACGTTTAAATCAGCATAGAAATACGAAAATGAAACAATAAACAAACTTTACCATGCCATAAACTATAATTTAGTTCAATTGTTCACTTGAAATAATCAACATGTTTGTGAATCACAATAAAAAGATTTTAATTTTAATTTTACTAACTGAAAGTTTCGTATCTGGACAACATAATTCCAACAATGTTAACTTTCATCAAAAATCACGTTTTATAAATTTATCATCGAATGGAACTATGACGGAAGTACATTTAGCATTTGATATACCATTCCTGCATATACCAATAAAACGATCAATGAAAAGTTTTCAAGGTATTGCAACATCAATGATGAATTTTCAACCGTTTGCTCAATTTAGTCTTGGCGCGATAGGTTTATCGTTATTTGCCGGTATTGGTGCTATATATATGGGAGGACTATCACAAGTATTGCCTTATAAAGTTTACAATAGAAAGCTTCAGAGTGAATACTATGTATTTGATGGTTTAAAGGATATGAACTTTTTAGAATTAATTCGAAAATCAATTTTTAATCCAAAATCATGTTTACACAAAAACATATGTGATATAGTAAAACAATCAGTGATAAGTGTTGTTCGGAATGAAAAACCATTGATGAGTGAAATAATTATTGAAGATTTAACAAAATCGAAATGGTTCATGGAATTAGTGTACGATAGAGAATTAAGTGAGGCCATTTTATCTGGACAGAATTTAGAAAATTGTGAAACGAAATATTATTCATGTTTGTAAATTATATTTCGATGTAGTTTTTAAGGAAAAATATATGATTTTATAGCTAAATTGTTATCAATATTTTGTGAGATTTTTATTTTAGTGGAATGATTAAGATAAATCGAAATACCGCCCATGCTATCTAACGAACAGGAGTTTCGAAAATAAAAAGCAAGATGTAGAACCTTGCTCCTCAACTTTGTGCAACTTCTTTTTCTAGTTGACTTAGTGTTTTATAATTTATAGATATTCAAAGAGTCTAATGAATATTTTATATTATTACCTATTGTGTTAAACTTGTGCTTTAATTCTTTTAACATTTAATATGAATGAATGTATCATCTGTTTTTGGTATTATATTTGGATATTTGGTTATATTTGGTTATATACTTTCCAATCGGTAACAAATTTGTCTGTACATGTGAATTTTTAGACCTTTTAAGGTTTAGTAGTGCAATCGTCTCATTGGTAAAACTTCGAATCCGCTCGACTTCAGCTCAGTTAAATTTTTGGAGTTTCACAACCAAGGGAGAAACTGTTAAATAATTAATTTTATCAACTGTATTTTTTGAGTTATTTTTAAATTATTTTATTTATTAATTATTTTAGCACTTATTTCAGCCCTTTAAAAGCCTTATAACAAAAAACTCCAAAACATTTATTTTATTTTATTTTTAGCTATTATCAATTAAAATTAGAGGAAAAAGTAGCACTTTACCGTCAAGGGTAGATAAAGTAGTACTTTAACAGCAAGGGTACATAAAGTATTTTGATGTAAGTATTTTGCTGTTGATATTCCTCAAGTTTTTCCATCTTTGAAAGCACAGGTATTCTCTTTAATAAACCATCCGTGATTTTTCAGGCAGTAATCTACGAATTGCCTCTGAAGCCTTCTCTTCCACATCAGAAGGCAGTTTTCTTCTGTAATATCGCACATATTCACAAACCCAAAGTAGTTAATATTCAAATTCACTTTTTGCGAAAAACAAAAAAATTGATTTGTTTGTTTGTTTATAAAACTCTGTATAGCAACCAAAAAGTTATTAAAGCCAACTCATTTTTTAGTGAAACCGTTTTTTCCGGACACTTTTGAATTAAATTTATCATTGATTTTTCTTTATTTTTTGGTCTTTTTTAAAAATTTTGTGCTCCACACGACGATAAAATTTCATTATCTTCTGGATCCTAATTAGCGTCTCGGCTAAACCGCTCTCGAAGATGAAGTGCAATTTTATCGTCTTGTACAATAAATAACTACTAGGAATCGCCCAGTGGCCGAAACTCGGCCATTGTAAATAGAAATTGTAAAAAGACCTCCAACAAAATAGCTACAACACATTATTTCAGAGTTTGATTTTTTGATATAATAGATTTTGAATTGTGAAACAAATAGCTTTTAGAAAAAAAAAATAAAATAACCGAACAAAAAACTCAAAAAACACAACTATCACATTTTTGCCATTCATTCTGAAAAAATCGTCAAAATTAAAAAAAAAAGTATTTTTCGGCACATCTACTACTCGAGACCAATCCTACGATATAAATATTGCCACACTTTTGATGGTGCAAATATTTTAAAATTGTACCGCAAAAATATTGCTTACGTATTTATATATAGATATAGATTGATTTTGAATTGTGAAACAAATAATTTGAAAAAAAAAAAAAAAAAAAACAAAATAACCGAACAAAAAACTCAAAAAACAAAACTATCACATTTTTGCCACTTTTATCTGAAAAATCGTCAAAATTCAAAAAAAAGTATTTTTCGGCATATCTACTACTCAAGACCTTTCCTACGATATACATATTGCCACACTTTTGATGGAGCAAATATTTTAAAATTGTACCGCAAAAATATTGCTAACGTATTTATATATAGATAGATAATTTACGCCACGAAGATAACTGATGAAAGTTGAATTTCGAAGTTGAATGAAGTTTGAATTTCGAAATATCATCAGCTTGGTGCCTGGTGGCGTAGTAGATCCTGTCTGCCAAAGAATTCGAAAATTGGCAGTAATGAGGTTATAAGTTCGAATCGTAACTGAAACACGTATAAAGACAAAAATAGAGTTTTAATATAATAAGCTGTAATAGTCCCTGGGCCGGCGCCAAGTTCATATGATGATTACCACATTTTATGCTTCGTGAGGCTCCTGTCCTTCTCGAAAAATGCCGATGGCCCGTGATCTTGTAAATTTGCTACCACATTTTTTTTTAACTGTGGGGGGCTGGAAATTTGTTTTAGAACACGAGGGTAAGCTTGTTCCACCAAAATATGTCTGCTATTGTCGAGTCCGACATCTGACATTTTGGATGTTTGGGTTGTCGGACTAGACAATAACGGACAAATTTTAGTCGAACAAGGACACCCTCGTGTTCTGAAACAAGTTTCCAACCCTCACAGTTAAAACAAAAATTTACAACATCCCGGGCATTGTAATTCCCCTTACTTTAAGAGATTCGTGCGTCATTTGACATTTCATTTTGCATTGTTTTCAAACAAAAATTAGTTTTCAAATTTGTTTGTTACACTTATAAATAAAAATGGAGGAAAAATTAATTGACGAAATAAAAAAAGTAAAATTCGAAAAAGTTCGCAAAAGTACTCAAATGTCTGAACTTTCATTCGTGTTAATTTGAAAAATTGCTCTGGATCATTATATTTAATTTTATTAAAATTTAGTACATAAAATCCACATTTCTTTCTATTTAAATTTATTTCTCGCACCCACCAACGCTTTTCCTTTTTTTAGTTTTAAAATAACTGTCAACGCACGTGTGATTGTAATTGATTTTTTTTTTAATTTAGCGCATACAGATGTCAGCGCATGTAACGGATAGAAATGTCACTAACGGACGCTCGCATTAACGTATTATTCTAATTCAAGCTTAAAATGATTATATCAACAATATTTATTTTGAATGGATAATAGATTGGAAGGATTGCGATCTAAAGAAAAGCATTAATCAAACATCATAAGCTGATGTCAGAATTTAATTTGCAGAAGGGTTTATTTTTCAATTTTTAATTCGTTTTCAATAAAATTGAGAAACAAAAAATGTTTTTTTTATATTGTTTATTAAATAATGTTGGTCTAATGAATATTTCAGCATTAATTTTTCATTTGATTTATTTTCAAATTTATTTCATTATTGTTCTCTGATATTTATTTATTCGAATAATTGTAATTTTACGAATGTATCAATTTTGAGCACAACCACTTCGTTTGAAATCGATAAATCTGTTTTTAAATTATATTAAGTCTATCGATTTTGAAGTATTCAACACGTTTGGGACACCAGGCTTAGAACTATGGTGTTTCTGATGAGTATTGTAGTTCAATCCTAACACAAAACAGACAAAAAAGAAGGCAGTCTTGAGGACTGCCGACAGAAGTAAAAACTAAAAACTGTGAAATAGCTGTGTTGTATCGTCTAAATACAACAAAATTTTTACTTACTTTACCACTCTTACACACTGTTATTACCTGATTAAACATTCATAAAATTCAATAAAAAAGATAAAAACAAAAAATGAATCAAGAGAACGAGAATAAAATTATTTATAATATATTATCATTAATTTCAACAATACTTAGGTTATTCGTACTATCAGTTGCGTTTTCTTTATTAAAAAATAAAAAGTATAAAGAAAAACACAATAATCAAATATGACAAAAACAATTTTTTTTATGTTACTTAAAAATACAACAAAATCTTTACTTACTGTACCACACTTACACACTGTTATAAACCGGAAAAAAATCAAATTCAATAAAAAAGAAAAAAAAAACAAATTATAAATCAAGAAAAGGAGAATAAGAAATAAGAACATAACAAATGATTACAATTTATCTCACTCTCTTTTAATATTTATTTTATATTGAATTTTTATTTAGCGTGACGATGACTCGAATATATAAATTTTCGATACAAAATCGCACAACGCGCCTAAAGAAGTTTTCACTTCAAAAATTTCTAAGAGAAAGTGAAAAATAATTTCGAATTGTAAAATTCCAACAGTTACGTGAGCTAAATTTCTCACAAATCTCCCCGAATTCAAATTCCCTCAGTATTGTCTATATATGTAATATAAATTGCAACAAATTCATCATTTGTAAGATATTAGTTTTGCATTGATTGATTAGCAACACTCGTGACTTAGAATGTTGACTAAATAGAAATATTCTCGACCAATGGATTAGAATGGTTGTTAAAAATTAAATTTACTCTGACGACCCATCAAAAAAAAATTCTTTTTGGAGAAAAAATCACGAGGGCATTTTGTTAAAATAAAAATAACATGTGCTGTAAAATCAACGAAGTTTTAGGCAAATGATTAGGACCTTTTTTGTAGAGATATGAGATATTTAAACACTTCAACGATTTTATTAAAAATGATCTTTGACGATTTTGCGGCAAGTGTTCTTTTTATTTAAAAAAATGCCCTCGTGTTTTTTCAACAAAACGAATTTTTTAGGAGGCATCTGAGAAAATTTTGTTATTTTGTCTGAGAAAAAAGTGGCATTGGGAGAAAAATATGCTGTGGCATTACACGAATGTGCCATCGGTTTCATTTTCTGTTCCGCATTTAAGCGAGTTACACATTCCAAATTTCTCAAACCCCATGATCCCAGAGTTTGCTAGAATAACACCTGAGATATTTTTACTGTACGTTGAGCCCACCCAGTGAGTTAAAATTTCACTGGTTGAATAGGATCCTGCACATCAAAGGTATTTTTGTTCTAGTTCTGGCCGAATGGGAGCAGGTTCACGAAATGGATCCTGATATACTTACAGATATGTGTGCATACAGATATGTGTGTTACCGTGTACCGGTACCGCAAGTACCGTGAAGGGGTTTGCGCCGGTGAAGCTTGGGAAGAACAAAAAAAAAACGACTGAAACTACATCATCCTGGACATCTCTAATAGGAGGTCCAGTCCAGTCCACCACCACTCTTCCCATTATTTATTTATTCTCTTATCCTATGGCGGATAACCAATTTTATCCTAGTGATGGACATTTGATAACAGAGGGATATCCATATTTAATTAAAATGGAACAAATAAAACAATTATGAATATCAAGCTCACCTCCTGCAGCCAAATTCGGTAACTAACCAAACAAAAAGTCTGTGTTTTAAAACTTTACTCACTTAAAATTAGATATTTTTTCGGTAAAGTGATAAGAAACTTATCACTTCACCGCTTCACAGTTACAGAATTTGACTGCAGGTCCAAGCAATTTGAACGAAGTATGCAATCCGATTAGTATCATTAGAAGTTTCAATAAATAAAACACCTTTCGTTTATCTTGAAAATAATAGTATGTACTGTAATTCAAAACTGGTGTGGTTGATACTTTTCATCCAACCGTACTCAATCGATCTTTCCACCAACTCGCTTTTCTTTTATTTTCTGAAGAAAAAATATAATAAATATGTCTGGCATATTTAGAAAGAAAGAAAACTATATTTTCTGACACAAATATAGGTTTCAAGTTAATTTTATGTTGCAGTGGGAATTATAGAATCTACGAATTCCCACATACTAATTAATATGATAGCAAAACTAGACAAAATTAATTCTGAATCATATAACCGCTTGGGAAGTTATTAAAGCAGGTGAAAAGTCTATTTTCAAGCAGGCTTAATCCGCTGTGAAAATGGTTTTTTTCCTTTAGTGTAAAATCATTTTCGCTAAATAACAAATTGTAGTTGCTATGGTATTTTCATATAATTTTCAAAGTTTTTAAAACAAAGCAACCATGAAAAAATAGATCAGGGAGGAGGGGGTTTTTTTGATTAATTCTTTGCAGAAAGATTCATTGTTTCTCTAGTAGGTTCTGCTCGACCTTAGATAACCATCGTCAAAACTAATGAATAGCATCTTTTCGTTAAATCCGGTTTCGGTACTGACTTTCACATACTTACACAAAAACTAAGTGTAACAAATATAGAATATTAGTTTTTTTTTGTATATTTAACATTTTAACATTGTTATTGAAAACAAAAATTTTGATCTTTTGCAACCTCCAATTCAAATCGAAGTTTGTTCAACGAACTTAATTACTAACCGTTATAATTTCGAATTCCTCATCATCCATTACATCTGTATCCTTTTGTTTTCCAAGCCCGTGTACTTTCATATGAGTGTTCAGGACACAACGATACGAAAAAGTCATTGAACAAACACTACACTCATAAGGACGTTCTTTGGTGTGCACACGCCGATGTGTTGCTAAATTACCAGAGCTTGTAAATTGTTTTGGGCAGGTCTCACATTTATATGGTTTCTCGCCTGTATGAATTCGAACATGTTTTTTCAGGCCATATCTGAAAATATAAAAATATATGTACTATTGTTAAACAAAGAGTTTCAAAAATACCTGGTCAAAAATAATTTATTACAAAACGTACAGCAATGCTTTCGATCTTGTGTATGTGTTCTTTTATGAGCAGATAATGTGTGAGAGTAACCAAAAGTTTTACCACAAATTTCACAACCATATTTTCGCTCTCCTGTGTGAGTTACCATATGTGATCGTAATGAATTTGGCTCTGCAAAGCTTTTATCACATAATTTACAACTATAAGGTTTATTCCCAGTATGGGTATTAATGTGATGTTTTAAATTTCCTTTCTGAACAAAACCTTTACCACAATACGGACACTTATTCTTCTTCTCACCGGTATGTATTGCCATATGCTGTTTCAAATTTTGTTGTAATTTTCCACAAACACTACAAACAGCTATGTATGTAATTTTTTCATCAATAAAAACTTTAAATTTAGAACTACCATCTTCCTGATTATTACTTTTCATTTCGATAACTTTAATACGGTTTTCGTCGCTGTCAAAGCCATTATTGTCTTCTTCGCCATTATAATTTGGTAATTCTTTTTCTTTTGAAATAGTTTCAGTTTTTGCTTCTTCTGGTTCACTATTCATTATTTCTACACTTGGATATTTTTCCAATTTTTTTAGAACTTTTTCTTTTTTCTTTTTTAAAACGATATCTTTAACTGTCGCTTCTTGTTTAGTCTGATTTTTATTTTCAAAAAACTTTTTCAATTTTCTCTTTCGCACTGATCGTCTAGGTTTTACATTTAAATCAGTCTTAGGTTCTGGTTTAATTACAGTTAGCGATTTAGTCTCATCAATTTTATCTATAATATTGTTCTGGTCATCGCTTTCAGTATTTTGAAGTTGTGGCAAACAAATTAATTCAAATTCGGTTTTGGAATTAGATTTGGAATTACAATTTTCGAGAAAATAGTTGCATAAATATTGGTCCGTCTCTAAGCATTGATTTTTGAAATGAATAGAAATAACCAGTTTTGATTTACAAAACTCACATATATTTGATGGCATTCCGGTTTTGTGCACAATCTGCCAAATAAACAAAAAAACGATAAACAAATTATAAGGAACATTAACGTATATATTTTACATATCGAGGGTTGACAGAAGAAGATTACACCCGCAGTTCATATTCAAACCCCAAGCGAAACGAGGATTTTTATTGAACCATGAGCGTAATATTTCTTTCATCCTTAGTGTATACTGTATGTACAACGTTTTACGCACAACTGAATTGTAAAATAAATAAGTTTTGAATTTTATAAACTTGCTAAACATTTTGAAAATTTGAAAATCAGAAAAACAAGGGCTATGAGCTTGAACACTAATGTGAGTACACCAATCACCATCAAATATACAAAAATCGATGTCGATAAATTTGTGTATCTTGGTTGTTGTACTGTAGCAAAAACAGGTGGAAATAAAAAAGTATTAGTTAGCGCATTACCAGAAATACATACAACATACTCCATAAGATCTAGAATGAGCCGTCCTGTGAAGAAAAATAAAGCTCACAATGTCCAATACTTGTGTAAAGACAGTACTGTTGTATAGATGTGAAACGGAAGCATTGATATCCAGAAGATTACAAACAAACTACAGGTGTTTATGAATAAATGCCTAAAACTAAGAATTTCTGATAAAAAATAACCTAAATCTGGTACTAGTGATAGCGGGGTTGTAAGCAAACAGTCAATGGCTACGGCTTTGGTAATAAACGTGATTCCAAATGAGAATTCAGTTGAGGACTCTACTGTTGATATAAACAATTTAACTAAGGCTGATGTAGCTTCTGTTTAACTCTTTCAGTCTTCATGTGATGATAATACTTCAAATATTGAAATTAAACAAAATAATGTTGTAAATTTAACCATTGATGATGTATCTTCTAATATCAACTCATGTACGCCTACCTTGCATATCATTGAACCTCCAGCTTTAACATTCTCATCAAGTGTAGCTTACGAAACGAAATCAGATGATATTTTCAATTACATTACTTCTAAGAGGGTGGATATTACTAGCATGAAATGTTATATTGTAAATAGGAGATCGAAGCTAAAATTATTATCGTCATTTTAGGTTTTTATTCCAAGATACTTTCGAGAAATACTTTTGAATAAGGAGGTTTGGCCTAATAGAAACATTTTAGTTAAAGATTTTATGGCCAATCAAAAGCGTATACAATCCAGAAAATCAAAAAAATCAACAAATTCAAAAAACCTATAGAATTTTTGTTCTTATACCAAAATGTTCGTGGTTTAAGGACGAATTGCAAAGATTTTTTGCATAATATGCTGTGTTGTACTTCTGTGTTAACGGAAACAGGTCTCAATGATTCATTTTTTTAATTCTGAACTGTTTCCTAATAACTTCTCTGTTAATCCCTGCGATCACTCTGCGTTGAATAGTTTTTTGAACGCTTTGGTGGAGTGCTTATTGCAGTTTCTAATATGTATAAATGTGCTGAAGTTGAACTGGATTATTTTAAGGACATGGAACTTTGCTGTTCATCAATCATTCTTGATAAATTCAACATTTATGTGGTTGCTCTGTACATACCACCTAGATCATAACTTTCTACAGTTATGCGTTTTATGGAAGCTATTGATTTTATTGAGTCTTTTGTCATTTCATGATAAAATTTTCGTTTTTGGCGATTTTAATATGCCCTGGATTCCAGGTGATGAGGATACAACTTTCTATGTGCCGGGTTTAAATATAAATTCGGACATGCAATCAATACAATCTATAATTGCTGATGCTATAAATTCATCTGCTTTGTCTCAATTAAATTGTACCAGAAACAGTCACGACCAACTTTTGGATTTAATTTTCTTCTTTACCTAAAAATTTTAATGCTTTATATTTTAAGTGTAAATCTTTAATTTCAGTTTTCAACATGGATTTGATAAACAGGAACGCTGAACACTGAGACTAATCTCCTCGAATTCACTAACTTTTTAATTAACGAGCTCACTAAGGGTAACTAAATTGATGTGATCTACATTGATTTTAGCAAAGCATTTGATAGTGTAATTCATGTTATTTTACTGCATAAGCCTCTGAAGTTGGGATTTCCTTTGGATTTTGTTAATTGGTTACATTCGTTCTTGTATAATAGGGTTCAATTTGTAAGTAGGGTTTGTAATACCGGTTAATCGGTTAACCGGCAAATCACTAAAAATTACATTATCAAAAAACCGATAAATTTCTAACTTTTTACCGGTTTCAGTAAAAATTAAAAGAAATAATATTTATGCTTATTTAATTGAAAAAATTAATAATTATAATATTCTGAAGAAAATTAATTAGGTTTTAATAAAATATCATAAACTGGACCTAACCAAACATATTTTAAGACATGACAAACTCTAAGGATGAAACCCCACAAAAGATACGATCAAATATTACTACTTAATATTCTAACAGCTTCCACTATTAATAAAACGCAGATAAATGTTGTTCGTTTGTTTATGGCAAATACTGCTTTTGGAATCTGGTTCTTGCCATCTGATAAATGTTTAACGCTGTTGATCAACATGTTTAAAAGTTCAAACTTAATAGAACATTGATTCAATTACGACTGAAGATGCTGCCGTTAGGAAAGAAATTTTGATCTTATACTAAAAAGATTTTGTAAAGTTGAAAGTGTCATTAAGAGAAGTTTAATCGCTATTGAATCTGATTTAAGCTTAAATTAAAAGTAATAAGTCCTGGCCTGGCACCCAATATAAGTTACTGTAAAGTGTCAATACGATGTAAATCTTTATGTTTCTAATATAACCATAACATTTATGTTAGATGAACTTAGTGCACAAAAAACATCCATAGCTAAAGAAATTCAAGGAGTTCTCGTTATATATGCGTATCAAAGAAAGGACATATATTTTTCGAATATTTTGCACGATCTCCATGATTACCATTAAAGGATGCAACGTATTTTCTGAAATATTTAATAAAACGAAAAAGCTATTGATAAAGTAAATTGTTGACTTAATTAAACGTTTTGCTTTAAATTATTGATCTGAAACCGGAAGCTCAGATTCAGAAGTATACACTTCCAGTGATCGATTAATTGCGTCCGTATTAGCATTGTCAGAATTAACAATAAAAGAAAAGCTGCAAAGGACAAATGAACAGAAAATGAATAAACATTTTGTGGAAAGCAATACTGAAAAATGACCTGATTCACAAATATTATTAAAAATTAAATTGACTTTTTCCAAGGACAAAACATTCGTGGCAAATGTTAAAGAAAGCTTTCAGAGAAAATAAATTAGTTACCATACGAAAAACAAGTGTCGAATTCCAGCGTGTGTTTGCAGCAGCTGGTTTGATTTGTATTAAACTAAGGACGAACTTGAATGATAACACTTTAGAGACAACGTGTTTCTTACGCCAATATTTTAATAACCAAAACCTTGAAAAATTTCAAGATTTCAATTATTTTTATATTTTCTTCTTTAAAAGTGTTATTATTTATTATCACAGGCCAATTTAAGTTATAAATTAAAAAATATTTTAACGAAATTTATAATTTCGGTATATTACCGGTTAACCGTTTTATAAAAGTTTTTGCCGCATTACCGGTAATTAAAAATGCCGGCAAAATTGCAACCACTATTTGTAAGGTATCGTAAATCGTAATTGTACATCAGATCCGATAAATGTCTTCTTCGGTGTTCCCCAGGGAAGTCATATAGGTCCACTGTTATTTATTCTGTTTTTAAGTGGAACTGTCAATTTCGACGATTAAAATTCTTATGTTTGCAGATGACATAAAACTTTTTCATTTAAATAATGATAAATGTAATGTTATTACAATTACTCAAAAAAAAAAGTTCTATTACCTATGATTATTATCTCTCTGATTCTAAAATAAACCGAATATCAAGCATAAAAGACCTGGGTGTACTTTTGGACCAAAAACTTAACTTTAATTTGCACATGGTTTCTATTATTAAAAATGCAAAACGAACATGGGGTTTTTTTAGGCGGCTTTCACAGAAATTCATGGATCCTTTTGTTGTTATATCTTTATATATATCTTTTGTAAGATCTAAGTTAGAATATGCCTCTATTATTTGGTGCCCTATCTATAATGTTTGGGTAGATAAAATTGAAGCTGTTCAGAGGTTTTTAAAATTTGCTCTGCGAGGCCTTCCGTTTGGCAACTCTATGGATCCATTGATTTCATATAGAGATAAATTGTTATTTATATATCTTCAGCCCCTTTTTGTTAGGCGTGAAGTTGCCAAAGCGATGTTTATATGTCGATTGTTGTATGGTGATATTGATGCTCATAATTTGGTCTCTCTATTACCGATCCATATCCAAAACTATTCACTAAGATCGAATCTTCTATTTGTCTTGTCTCATTAATTTTGAGCAAATGCATTCATTCAATGGTTGGTTTGCTGAGGACAATCAATCAAAATTATCATTGGATTGATTTTGGACTCCCGTTATCGACTGTTAAAAAAGATTACTCATGGAACTATCGTTGTAAAAAGAGAGAAAGAATGTAATATACAGGCTGATTCTGAGTTAAGAGGTCTTAGTTATGATTATTTCTGTTATGACAATTTTTTTAAGAGGAATATCTTAATTGCGATTCTGTGAACGTTATCATAAAAAACCTCATAATAATTCTACAAATATTTTGGAGATCTTTCAAACAGCTATTTTTATATAAATAAAATTATTATAAAATGTCATATTTTATTTTTAAATAATTTAAATACAAATTAAAATTATGATTGAGAATTATGCCAATATTATATAGTAGTTTTTTTAAAAATCAAGTTAATTTTGGAAAATTTTTGAAGATATTAATAATTGTTGTTTGTGAAAATATTCAACCGCCATTTTAATGTTTATCAATCTCAAAATGTATTTTATTTTATAATAATTTATATACAATTTATTAATTGTATATAAAAACCATATACTGGTTATTATTATTTATTTTGGACAAATAAAACAACATGAAATTTTGATATTTAAAATATGAAATCTTCAATTGCCATTTTATTTAAAATCATTATCAAGATATATTTTGTTTTATAATTTTGATACAAACTAAAACAAAATATAGATAATTATTATAAATTTTATAAGAATTACATAAATAATTCATAATTATTATTTTATCCTTTATTAATATAATTTTTCATACAATAATTCCAATAAAAAAATATGAAAAGTAAAATTGTGATGCTTAAGATGACCATGTTTGATGGTCTTAAGTTAAGATGTTATTTTTTGACATCTCACAGTTGTGACAACATACAGAATCGCATTTAAGAGGTTTTAGTCTTAGCTAAGAGAAAAATCTTTGCTATGACTATTTTTACATCTGTGAGGGTATGTCAGAATCAGCCTGATACTTTTCAAATTCATTAAGACGTGTTTATTGTATGTAGCATTGTTAAATTTTGTATAGTATAATTTAGTAGTGTAATAATTTTGTTTTTATTTTTTTTAATTTGTTACTTTCTATAAGGAAGTTTTATGCTTTGGAATCTAAATAACTTAATAAATAAATAAATAAAAACGACTGATCAAAATGATTCCGGCTTATTACAATCAGCAATTCTTGCGAAAACCGCTACCGGCTGTCATTTGATGACGCACCGAGACCACATACACCAAAAATGAAACATATTACAGGTGGGCGCACACAATGAAATGCTGAACATAGAACGCCTATGGGTCTGTCACAAACAACAACATCCTTGAAATGATAGCCTATCAGTGACTTTGCCACCACCACCATAAGACAAAATGCTTCTTAAGAGATGATGACAGAAATGGCAAAGTCAATGAAATATTGAGAAACTTACTTACACAGAAGCTTACAAAACAGGCCTAAAAGGACTTCACAACAGCTTTGAAGACACAATAAAAATTTCGCACCAAATCGGTTTCTCAATGGAAAGTCACCATAAGTCACTGCTGAAGAAATTCAATTACCTGGCAGCACCAGATCCACTCTAGCACAATTAACATCTGGTGGGTCGCCCATATTTATGGAAGTATATGAATAGAATTGGCCCTGAAATTATTGACCAGTGCCCCGCATCTGAGAGCATGTGAAGATGTAGATCGTCTATTCAAATATCCAGAAAACTCAGTCGTTCTGACGAAGGAAGGTTTGTGATACCGCCCAAGGGGAGTAGTAGATGTCCTAAATTTAAATATAGAGCCAAAAGATTACTACCGCACCCGTCGCTACAACATCAATATGAAGGACGTCTTCTGAAACTGTCTTGAACTTTCAGGATACATATAGGCATAACTTGGTAGTAGAAGACTAAAACTTCCATGGCCACAACCCCTAACTGAAATTGAGCTAAATCATTATCATCAGAAGTGTCAATATTAGTAACATAATACAACCAGTAACAGTAGACCTTAAGGTCGCAAAGCTGCTTGAATTGATTGTCTCACTCAAGACGCTTGAATAATAAAAATAAAAATCTGCCGGGACACATCAGAAACTGACTTAATATGTATTTGAGTTCGGACATATAATGCCAGCGGTAACTTGATGCCATCAGCAGGCTTAAACAATATTCATCGAATATAACTCCAGGATTTGTGGCTTGGTTGGAGAAGGCAATAACATCCCCCACCCAGTCTGATGGACGTCGCATTAGCAGGAGCTTCAGAGTTCGAATTAAAGAGCAGTGCCTTAGATTCATCTGGATTAAGTGTCAAACGATCAACGACCCATTTTTAAGGTTGTGATTAATCGGCACTTTAGGCTGTGATTAATCTCCCCAACACAATTATTAAGACTTGATCGAGAATCTAAACATCATCAGCAAAAATGTTACAAACGAGCAGGATTTAGCGATGTCATTAATGAAAAGCGAAAAGAGCAAGGGCCCCAAAATTAACCTCTAAGGGATTCTCTTGTTGATGGAAAGCTGATCCGAGGGCTTGCCATCAGAGTTAACCCAGTTAAAGGGCCCTGTTAGAGAAAAATAAATTAGTCTACAATAGCTAGACGAGAACAGGAACTGAGTTTTGAGTTAAGAGACTCAAAGAGAATGTCGACAAAAGTAGAATCGCTAAACCCCAGAAACAGTAGGCTAGAATAATTGCCTGGTAATATTATGCGTTATTTGATCCGAAACATCCAACGAGGTAGATGTAGTGCTATGGTGCCTTCGAAAGCATGAGTGTCTATCGTAGATTAGACCAAACTAAGCAACATGGTCTGGTAGTCTCAAAGATGTTAGAACTGTTACGACGCTGATAGGGCGATATTCATTAGTCCCTTTTTTAGGAACATACTGGATTTTAGCTATTTTCCACGCCGCAGAAAAACACGCCACCATGATGGAGTAGTTCACCAAATCTAAAATATGAGGAATTGAAGATGATAAAATTATCTTTAAGAACTTCAGAGGAATATTGTCAAGACCTACAGTATTAGAATTAATTGATTAAAAGATAGGTTGAAGCTTCTTATATGTTACTGAGCGAAAAGAGAACGGATATTCTTTGGCAGACCAAGACCGGTCAGATGGATGGAAATTATTGGGCTTAACAAAAGATTTTTAAATGAGACTGAGCTCTGTTTCATTAAGGGGAGAAGTATTCAATTGGTAGTTGAGCACGCCAGTCCTAATTTTTCAAAGATCCTCTGATAAGTTTACTCCATCCAAGATTTTGTTTGGTTTTTGGAGCCAGTTCGGTTTTTCGTACCATAGCTTAAAATTTATTCCTGCCGAAAGCATCCCAATTTTCACCAGTTCCATCTCTAAAATATTCACGATAAGTATAGTCAAGCATTATCTTGTATACAACATTTCAGGAGTCAAAGTAATAGTTGTAAGTTTATGATCATAAACCCTTTTATATGGAAGAAATATGTCCAAGAGTAAAAAGGATTACCTTGTTTAGAAAGTCGAGCTTAACAGCGATATCAGAAGAGGAATAAAACGGGTGCTCATGGTGCTTCGATATAACAACAAGCTTTCCAGATCGACAGTTTTATTCAGGAATACATATCTATTAGAAATTTGAGCTACGTTGCTGATGCCTAGTGACAAAAATATGAACGCGCCATGATGTAAGATGGCTACTATCCAGAACATGACTTAATTTGAAATTATTTATATATTATTTAATAGTTTAGTTTATTTACCTCAATCTTTGTCAATTCATAAATTTTTAAAGATATATCTTGATCGTTTATGTGTTCCATTTGCCCATTATTTGATAAACATAAACGGCATGAATTTTCATCAAACATAGTTTTAGACATTTTTAGTTTGTCCAATAGATTATTTATTGTTTTTCCAACGATTCTGCAACAAACGAAATTAACTTCAAAATAGTTAATGAATATTTGACTTAATTTTATAATGGTTTACTGAAAATTTTAGGATTAACAAAAATATAGTGTTACAAATTACATGTAAGTTGAGATACGGTTGCCCGTTGTGGAAGTAGCCTTAATCATTACTGAGACTCTCTTTTATGATTATTTTTCTTTAAATTTTAACTTTAACCGATTGAACAAAAGAGTCGGGCAAGCTTATCTGCCATTCAATTCGTTACAATACTTCATTTGAATAGATACTACCACCAAGTACAGAATCCTCTTTAAAATATTCTATAATTTCCAAATATATTTTCTGGGTGATCAAACTTTCTAGTTAGTTACACTTTTGGTGATATCAAACAAGTTTAAAGCATCAAAACTATTTATCTAACAAGTAACATCATACACAAAAAAAAATTGTTTGGTTCCCACAAATATTCATTCTCAATCTTCTAATATAATATATTTAAAAACTAACGAATAAATAATACATACCAAATTGTTTGATTTTTAAATACAAAAATTGGTTATCAACAATACTGTATTTGTCAAACATTCCATTTGATTTGACATTTAAAGGTGGATTCAAGCTTGTGATGTGACAGTGGAAAACAAGTTGACGATAAATATCTGCAATTATTTATATCGGGATTTAATAAACGAAAATTAAAAAAAATTCAATTTATGGTCCAGAAAAATCAAGTATATTGTAACATAAGTTTTTATCTGTAATTTAACAAATTACGCGAAAAACAAAACGGAATTTTTGTTGAAGTCATGCAATTTCATTGATTCTCTTCTCGCTGATATCTCTTTTCATTTGCAAAGCTTGCGCTCTTAGTTTACTGAAACAAAATATTTATTAACATTATTTTTACATACAATAGTAAAATTTCCATAAACACTTACCATTCCTCTTCTTCTTGCTGTAATTTAAACACAGCTAACTCATTAGGATGCATTCGTTTTCGATGAGAATAATAATTTCCACTTGACGCAAAAGTTCGTGAACAGAATTGACAAGAGAATTTTTTTACCCCAGTATGTTGCACCATATGATTGATTAATGTATTTTTCAATTTAAAACTTCTTCCACAAATCTATATAGTAGTAAATTGTATGAGAAATTTAAAATGATAATCAATTTCTTCAACGACAAAAGATGTGATGTCTTACCTCACAACTAAATGGCTTTGCGTCAGAATGTTGAACTTTTATATGATTACGCACACATTGCCTATTTAAAGCTGTATATGCACATAAATGGCACGAAAACTTAACCGACGAATGTTGTACCATATGTTTTCGAAGACATAATTTATTTTTCAGCCTGAAATCATGAACATATTTACTTAATAAAAATTTTTTATATTAGCGCTAATAATACCATTTTCCGCATTGTTCACACTGTTCCTGATGCATTCTGGGTTGATGTGTTGTAATATGATACTGTAAATTACCTTTACCACTAAACTGTTTAGGGCAAATATGGCATACATATGTTTGTTCATGTTTTATATGTACTGTGGTGATATGGGTTGATAACCGTCCCGATGAAACAAAAGATTTGCCACACTCATCGCAAATGTGAGCTTCACGTTCGCTTTCTGGTTGATGCGAAATGGAATGGGCAACCAAAGCACTACTATAGCTAAATTTTCGTGGACATTCTGGGCATGCGAGAGGTCGTTTTTCTTCAGGAAGATGATTTTGTATATGATACTGGAGAATTTTTGGACAAGTCATCATCTTATTACATTTTGGACAACGGAATGCTTCGGGTTGTAAGTGCCGAGCCATATGCATAGCCATAGCACGATGTTTTACTAATTTTATCCCACAACATGTAATGTAACCTTTAATTGAGTGTTTGTTGTGATAATGGTTGCATAAATCTGTTAAGTTACCGAATAAATGTTTATCTAGTTTATTACACAACTCGCACTCCATACGATAGAATTTTGACATTAATTCTAATAAAAATTTGCCACGTATAACTAATCGTGAGTCTTTTATAAGTTGAGTAGTAAGAGTCACATTGTTATCTTCAACACCTGGAATAGTTTTTGTGTTTTCTGATTGATCAAGTATAAATATGCCATTATTCGAATCTAATCGTGAGTCTTTTATAAGTTGAGTAGTTAAAGTCACACTGTTATCTCCAACACCTGGAATAGTTTTTGTGTTTTCTGATTGATCAAGTATAAATATGCTATCATTCGAATCTGAATCACAATCTTCTTCATTTTTCACTGCATCTAATGCTTCTGAAGTTTGCATAAGTCTGTTACTGTCTGAAATAAGATTTACATTAGATAATTTCAACAGAAATTCGCCAACCCTTAACTCACTATATTTATTTTTCTTGATATCTCGAATTTCCTCTGTTCGCTTTTCTTCCTCCTCAAAATAATCCTTCTGATTTCTATCGTTTTCACAACTGTCCATATTTAAAATTTGATCATTAAACAGATCAATATTTGATACTAATTTAGAAGTTATATCCATTTCAGGCCTCACCTTTTCTGAATTCAAAATCGTGACAAACCTGAGAGTTGAATCAATATTTTTAATGGTTTTATTTTCGTTTGACATTATAATCGATATTGGTTGAGTTTCTATTATTTTTTTATTTGTTTCTAAACTGATCAAAGTATTTGTGTTTACTTTTTCGAAACTGTGATTATAAGTTAAATTGGGGAGTTCTATTTTAATGTATTCAGTTGGTAGCAAAGTTATCGATTTCTCATTTACGTTTAACATATTTGTTGCTTGTGTTATTGATTGTAAAACTCGTTGATTAGCAGCAACCTTAAAACAATTGACTTTATATTATTATAAAAAAACAAAAAGGAACGACAAACCTGTTCAACAAATAAATTGAAATTGTCAATCATTTCTTTACATTTTTCACATATAATTCGAGGCAAATTGTCATCAATTTTTATCTGAAATAAATTGGTTTCGTTATGAGACTTAATAATTAAACAAAGGCGAATAATGTATAGAACGAATAATGTAATCAATCATCAACAACTGTTAAATTCCAAGCAAACGGGTTGAAAAAGAAAAGCATTCAATAAAATGCATGCAAAATAATGACGTCGATGATTCTTAGAATTTCTAGAGTTTTCTTGTAAAGAACTTTTGGATTTACCTGACATATTATTGAGATAAATTAAAATTGTATTTAAATAGTTACTTTTGCACAACAAAAGTTAGTTAAAAATTAGACTGCGATAGTGTAAACAGTTCAAATTGTAATACGAAATGGTGTTAATTAATGAATTAATTGTTAAAGAAACGCATTCTCGTGAACTTCAAAACGTGTAAATAAAAGTAAAATGAATTTAAATAGTGAGAAACATTTTGCTGACTAATCAGTGATCGAATCCAGAAGTTTTGAATATTACGTTTAGCATATTGAATGTTAGGCCAATTCGAAAGAAGTTAGAAAAACGTGACAATACGATAGCATATACGATTTTAATGATTCAATGGAATAAATAATAAAGAAAACCAATTTTAAAATTATTATGCAATTATTTGATGTGTAGAAACTTTTTTGGTTTTGTGTATTATAAATGGTCTCTAGGTGTAAAATAGATTAAAAATTATTTAGTATTGAAAATGGGAATAGTATTTGTACCACAGATACCCGGTTCCGTATTCAAGAGAAAATTCAACATTTCAGAAAAAACTAGGTAGAACGCGGTATTCCGATTAACCCTACTATGATCTTGTAGGATGGTAGAACTTGTTTTTGAAAAATTACAACACATGTTATTTAAATCAATATCTACTAAAATTCGAACTTCAACACTTTTGGACATATTCAATGAACAATCTTTTTCGTATTTTTTTTATTAAATGATATCGGAATTCATATAAAAACAAATATAACCTCCATATACAAATATTTCAATATTTTGTCGGTAGTTTTTTCTATATTTAACTTTTCACTGAACAAATCAAAGCAATCACAATTGCTATTTAAACAGAGTCTACACAAATTAAAGTAATCCATTTCACTGTTTGTTTTAATTAAGCTTTTTAATTTTTCTTAAATGTTTACTGCTGTCAAATGAAATTATGATGGATCAATTTTATTTTTATGCTTTATCTTATTATAATGAGGTACTAGAATATTTATTTATAAATACCCTAATAGCAATGAAACAAAATTATGTAGAGTTTGATGTTGATCGTTATTCGTCACCACCATGGTAAAATGAAAAATCGTTATACCATACGTCACTAGAGTAAAATGAGACCACTTTCCGGTCGGTCCGGGCACGGGAAGGGCATCTTACGCCACTTTAAAAAAAATTATTCATATGAGAAAATCATTTATTAAAAGTCGAACATAGTCTACATCATCGCTCATCGCCACTTTTGTTTTAGTTTTTCAGGGGTGGGGAGCGGGGGTGGGACTATCTTTGATCGAAGGTCTGCAAGGTCGCAGAAGCGTTTCAAATAAAATTAATATAGAAACAACGTCAATGTTAAAAATTAAAGTAGAAAATTTTCAAAGTCACGGGTGGGGTATTTCCCATGCTCTGATCAACCTAAAACTAGTTTCAATGAACTCCCCGATGTTGACTTAGTATAAATGAGTCATCATTTTCGGTCCATAGTTTTGCTACCCCACGACCGACAAATATTATATATGACAGTTTCCATGTTACGTACAAAGACAATCAACCGCTCTAAAAATTGCTTGATGAGCGACATTATTTTTATAAAAATTTTTTAACATATCATTTTTTTGGCATTTTATCATTACTTTCAACTAGTAAAAAGGTTTTTTTAAAACAAAATTTTTGTTTAACTAAACTTAAAAAAATGGACGTTACGTACATAAGACAAAAAAAGGACCGCATTTTTTGGAAGTTTCTTTATTTATAAAAATTTATCGAATGTATGACGTTTATACAAAAACCAGAAATAGTATCTGAAAGTAAAAGAAACGCACTCATTTTTAATCATTTTATTTAACCTTTAATTCAACATTTTCAAACGTAAAAATTAAAAAACTAGCGTTACGTACATGTCTCAAAGCGTTACGTACAAAGACGCCGATACAAAATATACTCGAAATTCAATTAGTATCTTAAAGTAAATGTTTAAATCACTTAAATATTATTTGTAATCTTGATTTTAATTAACTTGGGGGATTTAGCGGTTTGTGAAGCCAATAAAAAATAATCACCATTTGCAACATCCAAAGTAACTTCAAAGTGATGTTTTGATTGAATGTGAGGAATACTACGTACATCGGCCCATCATTCAGACAATAGCTTGCGAGTGTTGAGAACAGTATCCTTATCCACATAAAATATTTTAATTGTTTGAACAGCATCTGTTGCCGCTTCTGCAAATTGTTCAGCAGAGTCAACTTCTACATTTCGAGCTTTTACCATTTTTGATTTTCCTGAAACTTGGCATATAAGTAGTATGTACAAAATAAAAAATACGACTTATTTTAAAATTTTTTTAAAGTGCATAGTTTGAGCATAGGGGGCACCCCAACATGCATGAAAAATAAAAATTCTGCCAATCCGATGTAACTTTGAAATTAAATTGCTCAAGAACGGCTATACCGATTTCATCAAACTTTTTTTTGTTTGATAGATGATTAATTAGTCGTTTGAAAAAAAAATTAATTTATTGTTTTTATAATTAATTTTTAAATAATATTAAAAAAACTTTTTTAAAGATGGCGCTAGGGTCAAAGATCAATTGGAATTTAATTAATTTTTTTTCTGAAAATAGTTCTATCCTTACTCTAAAATATATCAAATTGACAAAGAGGCTAAAATTCTTGTTCTTGAGATATTTAATTTTAAAGATTTTTAGTACGGCTGAAATTCGAATTTTTCTTCATTTTTTCAAACAACTTCCATTAACAAAAAATTTTAAAATCAATAAAATTTTAACATTTTTTTTTTAATATAGTTCTAACCTTCCTTTAAAATATATCAAATTTACAAAGAGGCGTTAATTCGTGTTCTTCAGATATTTAATTTTAAAGATTTTTAGTCCGATTAAAATTCTAATTGTTCATTATTTTCTCGAACTTCAGTGGTTAAAATTTTTTGATGGTAAAAATTGTTCGAAAAAATAATGAACAATTAGAATTTTAGTATGACTAAAAATAGCTTTAAAATTAAATATCTCAAGAACTCGAATTAATGCCTCTTTGTAAATTTGATATATTTTAAAAGAAGGTTAGAACTATATTTAAAAAATAAAAAAAGTTAAAATTTAATTGATTTTAAAAATTCCTGTTAATGGAAGTTGTTTGAAAAAATGAAGAAAAATTCGAATTTCAGCCGTACTAAAAATCTTTAAAATTAAATATCTCAAGAACAAGAGTTGCATCTTCTTTGTAAATTTGATATATTTTAGAATAAGGATAGAACTATTTTCAGAAAAAAAATTAATTAAATTCCAATTGATCTTTGACCCTAGCGCCATCTTTAAAAAAGTTTTTTTAATATTTTTATTTAAAAATTTATTATAAAAACAATGAATTAATTTTTTTTCAAACGATTAACTAATCATCTATCAAACAAAAAAAAGTTTGATGAAATCGGTATAGCCGTTCTTGAGCAACTCAATTTCAAAGTTACATCGGATTGGCAGAATTTTCATTTTTCATGCATGTTGGGGTTCCCCCTATGCTCAAACTATGCACTTTAAAAATTTTTGAAATAAGTCGTATTTTTTATTTTGTCCATACTACTTATATGCCAAGTTTCAGGAAAATCAAAATGGTCAAGTTTTCACAACTCTGTCTAGAACACGTTTTTCATCAATTATAAGAGAAGGTAAACGTTTTCTGTTTTTTTTTAAACTGTAAGAGGAATTTCCCTTAAGTAGAGGATGAGACGTCATTTTAGAATAATAAATTATTTCTTATCAGATTACCCACTCTGACAATATCAAATGTACTGTATTCACTAGTTAATTTTTAAACTAAGCTAATTTGTTACGTATATTTTGATAAACTTAAAAAATTGTCTTATGTACGTAACGCTTAAAATTGAAACTTTAAAAATTTTTGATTAAAACTTTGTCAAATTTTATTAACAACTTTAAAAACCGCATAAACAATTTTACTCTAACATTATTTTTTTAATACATATAATAGCAAAATGAATAAATTCATATTTTGTTACGTACCTGAGACAGTAGTCAATCTATATAATAATGATTGATTTTCTCTGCACCTATTATTTTTTAATTAACATTTAATAATCACACTAAACAATAATTATGTAAACTTTAAAAATTAAATACAAATAATAAATTGCTTGCTTATTTCACACGATTATTAACGGTCTAACTTGGCCGGAGTCAGTAACATTTATGATGAATTTGTAGTATTGAACAATATGCAGACGTGTGATCTTACTAACAGGTCCAAACACGAAAATTCGCACTAGATGACAAAATATAAATAATGTATGTTGTGAATCAAATAATGAGATATGATACGGCTATATATGGTATTACTTTTTTTTTCTAAATGTTACCCGTTTCGTGGCAACAGTGATATCTAAGTTTTGTATTTATTGTTGCTCATTTTATTTCTGTTTATTTTCAAATATTATTTACATAAATTAATTAATTTTAAATTATATAATCATTAAATATAGAAAAGCCTTTAACAAAATTATTACAATTCAATTACAAAATGGAGTTGTACAAAAATTATGTGCAACTACGTAGTATTACAAAGAATATTTGTTTGATTATAAACATACATATTTATATTAACCAATAAATTAAAACAAAATGTATCTACAACTAAACAAAAAAATTATTTAAAAAAAACCGCCCTAGGGGGTACCACAAATCTTCCTTCGTCAAGTCGGTTGGTTTTTCTGTACAATTGAACAGGTGGTTTGCATCATGCGGCGTACCCTCACTTGCGGGACACTTGTCAACAATGACCAGAACATTGTTGGCCAGTGTCCTGCATGTGAGGTCACGCCGCATGATGCGAACCACCTATTCAATTATCGAGAAAACCAACCGACTTGATGAAGGAAGATTTGTGGTACCGCCCAAGGGCAGTAGCAGAGTTCCTGAATCTGGACAAGTATACTTTATCAGAGCTAAGAAATAACAACCGCAGCTATGTAAGAGAAGGAGTCGCCACACTCCAAATTTCAATGTCGTTTGATTTAGGCTGCACGGAAAAAACCGAACTGCTTCAGAGAAGCCCTTAAAGGATGACAGACTCTTCAGAGCATCTGAGTTTATGTATTTCTATACGAATTATAATTATAAAGTTATTGTTTCGATGTCTGGAGTAAACGATCCCTCACGACGACAGAAACTGAAACTTTTCATTCATTTTAATACGGTGCATGTGTAGTACCAATATTTTATAGTATTATGATATTTATAGGATTATGATACATAGTATTATGATATATAGTACTATATGATGATCTGTGGTGTAATTTGTTAGATTCCCAACACTACTGTAGTGCCAATAATTGTTTTAACACTACTATATGATTGAATGTAGTACAATTATTACTGATACACTACTTATATTAAAATGTAGAGTAACAAACAGGTCTAACACTTCTGTTAGTAGAATGTAGTGCAATATTTTATGTATTTGCAACAATAATTATAAAAAACTGAGCTGTAATGTAGCTAGTAGGGATGGAAAGATTTATAGAAAAGTCGATTCTCGATTCCTAGTTCGATTTTATACATTTCGATTCCTAGAATCGATTCTCCGGCTGCCAAAGTCGATTCTTTCGATTTTAATCGATTCCTATGTTAAAAAAACTAGCTTTAGCTGAAACAAATTTAAATTTATACTTCATAGTGATATACATTTATTCAAAATAAATTTTAGACAATCAACTTATGAAAACCACACATTTTCTGCAACTGGTCTTAAGAAAAGTAGCATATTCAAATGATCAGACGTTAATCTACTTCGAATCTGATTTGCAATCAGACCATTGTCTGAAAATAAACGCTCACATGGAGTTGATCTTGCTACTATGTATGCATATTGTTTAATATTTTTTGCTATATTGTTGATAAATTTGAATGTTCATTTTCGAGTGTTTTTCATATGATAATTGGATTCGGATTACTTTTTCTGTCGACTGTTGGCCGATTAATGAATTCTCTTAGTTCAATCAGCAACCCGCCTACTTGCTCCCTGTCATTATTTTGATGGTTTTGTTGCATAGTGTCGTCTAAAAAATCCCAAATACCATTATCATTTCAAGATCGTTGATGATCTGCAGTGTACTCATTGTCATGATCAACCGCAACACTTTTTGTTAGTTGATCTTCTTTTTCCAAGCAATATATATAGATAAAGTTTGAACGTATATAGATAAAGTTGAAACAAATTAATTGAAAAACCCTGACGAAGAAACGTTTCTTTAAACTTAAAAATATCTTGTGATAAACACATACCGACAATAATCACAGCACTCGCGGAGTTGCAAATATTTTAAAAGCCTAGATTTTTACATCGGGAGTCGAGCAGCGTATTAATAGAGTAAAACTTAACGGCTTCTAAAGCCAAAAAAATCGAATACTAAGAATCGATTCTTGATCGACTTTGAAAATTAAAAATCGATTCTTTATAATCGATTATTTTAACAGAAAAGTCGATTCCCGAGTAGAATCGGAATCGACGTTTCCATCCCTAGTAGCTAGAAACACTACTATTGTTATGATCACTTTATTCTATATATATTTTACATGATAAACGTATACTTAATTTTTATTGACTGATTATATGATTATATTATGATTTATTGTTGATTATATTTTGATTAATTGTTATTATTATTAATTATTATTCTGACGGACTGATTAATAAATATTCACTCGTTGACGGCTTAATTGTTACCTCAAAACTTAAATCGAATTTTCACTTAACTACTGATTTTTATTGACTTGTGGTTAGTGTTACCGTTCAACTGACTTGTTTTATTTTTTTAAAAAGACTCACTTGATTGATTTTTATTTTTTTTTTTGGCTGATTTAAAATGAAATGACTGATTTGTTTTTCCGATTGAATACTGCTTTTAAAAATTGAAAATTGATTACGCGTTGCAATTATTGTTTTTTGATATCGAAACAATTGACCCACTGACCAAAACTTTAGTTTTTGTTTTTATTACATTTTATATAATGCCAATGTCGTGAATTTATTTTGATTTTATTTTAACAAAATGATTTAGCAAATATTTGGAAATAACCCAGATTTTAGTAAAAGTAATTTATGAAATATTTAAGCTAGAATTTTGCTCAGCGTTTGTTTTTAATATTAATTGAGTTTTAGATCAATTGTTTTTATATCAATTGGTAAGATTTGGAAAGATTTTGCGATAATAGTTTGGGGAGTTGTTGTAGGAAAAATCTGTAATTGGTTTTACTACCCATGTTTAGTACAAGTTACAACTAATTACGTAGTTTTTTTATTCAACAACTCCCCAAACTATCAATATTTTAATAAAAACAATCATAATTGTGTAATCAAAAGAACGCTGGTATAACTTTAGTTTTGGTATATTTGATTAATTTCAATTCATTCAAAAATTGTCTCGCAATTTCCCTAAATTTATTGCACTTAATAAAATATACTGAATTTATACTGTATACTGTATAAATGTAGTATATATTACATTTCAGTTATTATACATCAGTGTAAATATACTGAATTAGTGATTGCTAATTTTACAAAAAATTATTTATTTAAATCTAAATTCGGTTACATTCGAAATATTTGGTAATAAATTACGTTTGAATTTGTTGGAGGAAAGTAACGTAGTGGCCTTACTACATTCCCCCCACACGAAAAAAAAATTTGTGTTCATCGTAGGAAATAACGCAAAACAAATTTTAAATAAAGTAGTTAGCGATGAACACGAACTTTTCCAAATTATGTATTCTATATTTATTTTGCTCATTTAAATTTTAGGGTAGTCGTCATTGAGTCTGTACTTCAGGTAATTAACTAAATTGCAATTAATAATAGTGTATGTGTAGCAAGAGCTACATTTATGTCTTCTAATGTTGTCTTGTCTTAAAAGTATTGTGTTTAAGGGAGACTAATATGCATTCCGGACACTACGTGAGGACAAATTTTAGATGACAACCTGAAACCCTGCCACCTACAACATTCAAATCGTCTCTAACTAGACATCTGCCACAATGCGATCTACAAGCTTAATGAAAGTTAAACCAACAGCCGCAGTCTTGAAGTCACTTGAGGTTCGTCCTACTCTATGCACTATAGACCTTTTAATTTTGTTACACCGAATAACGAAGTAGTTGAGTTCGAGTAAATCATTAGTCAACTAAATTTCATCAAGTTTTTATCCACATTTCTTTGGGATTGCTTTTATTCGTAAGATTTATATTTTATATTTGTTACCTACCTGAGTTCCAATAAGTGTATATAGCTGTTTCGTAGTGTTCATTATAAATCACTGCCGGGCTTTCCACACAAAATTCTTCAAATTGACTTTCAAGCCACCGGATGGAAGTCAAATCATTATGCAGGTGGGTCCCATCCCAAGTTTAGTGTTTAGTTCCTTAAATTGAGTTAAACAGGTGCTACAAAACTATTTACACACAGCTGGCAGCTCTATAATTTTACTATATATCGCTTTTTTATTTTCAGACAGGCAATATGATACAAAATCTTCCACAACACAACCTGTCTAATTTTCCAAATAGCAGATTTTGAAAAAAACATTTTCGCCATTAAAGTCCCCCCCCCCCCATTTTGAGGTTATTTTGCACTTAAACACAACAATAGTTCCACCCAATCTTAAAGTCAATCCTTCCATAAGTCTATCACTCTTTAGTAAGATCACTTTTGAATTATAGCCTTAGAGTATATATAAATATAGAGAACATAGCTGTAAAATTGTATGAAGAGAGACATAACAAATCGTGATCACTGATATGTTATATTCAATTTCTCTTTTCGCCATTTGCATTTCTGTTTATGTACAACAACAAACTTTTTTATTAAATTATAAATTAAAAACAATTAAATAATTTAAAACGAAAAAAAAGTCGAATGTATTCTTTTTAGTTGTGCTAATTTTTATAAAATGAATGAAAATAATTACGAGAGAAATTTAAATTTATTGTGTTATTTCCAGTGATTTTATAATAGTGACAATTCAACTCACTAAATAAAGTTTCGATAAGGTCCAATAAAAACGCTTCATTTACTATTTTTTAACAAATCAAAACGAATGTAATCGATTATTTTTCTCTGGTGGGAAGGAACAGCGAATTATAGTGACTAATTTCGGCTTAATGCGATAATGAGATAATTTTTTTTTATTTATAATTTTGTTTAAAAGATAATTATTAGTTTCTAAATAAAATTTTTTCTACAAATTATTCAATAATACAAAATTATATAAAAATGCAATTTGCAAATAATAAAAATGTCCGTTTTCATTCATAAATGATTGTTTATGTTTATGTTTATTTGTCAAAAATAAATTACAAACTTATAACATTTATGTGCCTGCCTACTAAGATGAAATAATATTTAATTTTGTTTGACAACAAAGGATTATGTTGTATGAAATAATGTTACTATTTCTGTTCGTTAAATTGTCTGCTAAATACAACTCGTCATCAAATTATTAGTCGATTATTTTTCAACATTACCACTCATGCCATTTGAGGTTAAAAACTTCGCTCGTGCGCTACGCGCACTCAGGACCTCAAATGACATTCGTAATAATGATTATGAAAAATAATCGACTATTATTTGACGACTCGTGATATTATATATGAATATTTTATAACGGACAAGTAATTTTTTCTAACGTCTAGTTTTATCACCATGCTAACTTTTTTAATTTTATAGCTTTTTGTGTTTTAAAAACAACTTGTGGCATTTCAGTGAATATTTAATTCGGTTTACCGAGTATTCGGATTAGACTGGTCGTTAAAACATACGTTTTCTCAGACGACCCCTAAAAAATTCCTATTGGTGATAAAAAACTAGAGGCATTTTTTTTAAATAAAAAAAACACGTGCCGCAAAATCATCGAAGTTCATCGTAGACTTTTTTAAATATCTCGTGAAATATGGAGATTTAAAGAAAAAATCATATAAACATTTTTGTATGAAATTTAACTCTCTACAAAAGGGTCCCTGATCACATTTTGCCTAAAACGTATATTTCTGATATTTTGAAAAATAATTGTAAATCTTCGTAGCCCGTTAAAAACAAAAATAAAAGGATGACGAAAAAGTGGTAATTTTCTTCTTCTGTATAGATGGAAAATCGAATCAAGATGGAAAATCGAATGTTGTTTTTATTTAGTGTATGGTTTTTGTTGTGACAAATTAAAAACAAAAATAAAACTTAAAATAGATAGATTTTCCTATGAAATCTACATAAAACAAAACATGACTACACATTAAATGAGCTCACTATCAATTTGATTGCGCGTCTTTTAGTTAAAAATTAAAAATTAAAATATTAAAATATTTGAACATTGGGCAGTATATTTGAACATTAGATGTTTACATCGAGTGAGTCTATCCATGCTACTACATCAGGAGTTGCCAATTGGATGTCTGAGATGTCGCCATTGTATCGTCGAAGTGGACACACAGTTGCAATGTGTTTTATGGTTTGTTGTGGAGCTCCGCAGTCACATTGAGGGAACTCTGAGATTCCCCACTTGTAGAGAGAATCAGCACAACGTCCACGATTCGTTCTTATTCGGTTTAGTGTAGTTCAGATATGACGTGGCAGATCGAAACCAGGTTGAGCAGAAGTCGGGTTGGTAATAGAAACGCCAGGAGTGCTGTAATCATTCCAGGAGGTGTCACAGGCATCCAAGATATTAAAATTAGTTGCCAGCAGGTTGCTGGCAGTTTTATGTGGAGGCTTTCTTGACTTCAATCGACAACTAGTGTGGTCACCGTAATATTCGTGCAAGGGTAACGTGATGTTGTTGGCTACCTTTTCATGTTCACGCCGTGTGCATGCGAGCGGCTGAGTGCAGGTGGAGCGATATTGCTTAACACAGGGAGCTAAGGTAAAGGAGTGGACCTGATAGTACCACTTATAGTACGCATCGTGGCATGCAGCTGGCAGTCAACTTTTTGAGTGTGTGTGCTATTCAGCCAGACTGGTGCACCGTACTCAGCCACTGAGTAAACCAGACTTAGAGCAGTTGTGCGGAGGGTGGCTGGAGTAGCACCGCATGTCGAACCTGCCAGTTTATGCAATATATTGTTTCTCGTTTTAAGTTTTTTTGACGTATTTTCTAGGTGGAGCTTAAAAGAAAGAGTTCTATCGAGAGTAATACCCAGGTACTTTGGCTGTTGATTGTATTTAATGACAGTGCCGTTAAATAACACTGATAGTTCGTGTTTTGCCAGTTTGTTGCTTAAGTGGAAACAAGAACTCTCGGTTTTATTTAGATTAGGAAATAAGCTCCACGTTCGAAAATAGTCATTCATTATCGTCAGGTCAGTTGAAAGCACATTTTCCAAGACAGCCACGTCTTTGTTTTGAGTGGCCAGGGTTCAATCATCAGCGTACCCAAATTTCTTTGATGTTGTGTCAGGAATGTCATGGATGTACAAATTAAAAAGTAATGGCTCCAGGACGGAACCCTGTGGCAAACCATTGTTAAGCATTATGGACCTACTACAGGAATTATTTAGATGAACTTTTAAATACACGATTACTCAGCATTTGGTTAATTAAACGTGAGATGGTGTTACAAGGTATTGCATTAAACAGCTTATATATAATCCCAATTCGCCAGACTGTGTCATATACTGCAGTGAGATCGATGAACACTGCGCCTGTTTTTAATTGTTTTTGATACCCAGCTTCAATGTAGGGTGTTAAAGCGAGCAGTTGGTCAGTGCAACTGCGATTGGGACGGAAACCAGCTTGTTCAACTGGGATCTGGTCATTCAATATCGGTGCGATACGGTTGTATATGAGCCGTTTTAGCAATTTGTAGCAGGTGCTCAAAAGTGCAATTGGGCGATAGCTTCCTCGTTCATTGGATGGTTTACCTGGCTCGAAATTTATTAAGAAATTTAGTGAGAATTAATGATTAAAGTTAAATTGTACTTGGATGGGTTATTAGATTGGAGTAAATCTTTTTAGTTTGAAAGGTACTTTGTATGGCTTTATAAAAATATTACACTGATAAAAAAAATTTATATTTTAGATGATTTTATTTTAATTTTAATTCTTCAAACATGGTTTATTCAAAAAGAACCTTTTTGTTTTCTTTCATTTTTTAAAATTTTAAAGGTTTATTATTTACTTACAGCATACTAAAATTACAGACATGCATTATTTTTTGTTTTTGAGAAAAAGGAATTTGAGTATTAGTCCGATTTTTTTTGTACTCTGTGCCATTTACATTTTTTTCAATTTTATGTTTTTGTTTAGAAGGTAGTAAATAAGACCAAATAAAAAAAAATACACTGAAACATTTTTCGCTTATGTTACATAAAAATTTTTAGTTTTAATTTGTAAAAGAATAGTATTTTCAAGGATGGCTAAATCCAAAAGCACCTTCTTTTCGTTTTCATTTTTCAGTTTTCTAAGGATTTAGTCTTTTACCCAAAACATACCAAGATGACAGAAAGCATTTTGTTTCGATAACGAGACAACCCCATTTGAATACTTACTAACAAAAAATATGCAAGTTGCCAATCTTCCTGAAATTTGGCATATAGATGGTGAATTTTGTTTTAAATTACAATAAACAATTCATATAATTAATTATAATATATTATATGTTAAAATAAGTATTAAATATTTAAAGTAATTTTAAAAAAAAATACAAAATTTATAAATTTTTTGAAATACTATATGTGGTTGTCGCATTACATCATGATCATTTCAAGCAAGAGCACAACTGTAGTGAAGACATAAAATATCAAAAAACCAGTGTTACAAAACGAAAAAAAAAAATCTATAACATTATATAAAATTTTTTCGGTACGTTATTTCGTTATGGAACAGAAACATATTATATTTCATTATAATTACCTATAAATTTGTTAAAGTTTAAGGGTGTTTGGCAGGGGGTTACCACGATAGTAAGTGTCTGGCACTGAGTGACGTGACTTCTACTACTATCCCGAACAATATATAAAAAATTACCTTTTATACTTTCACGAAACTTTGGAGGCCTCTTTGTTAACTGCTCCCTGCTTAAGCCATCATGATCCAAACTTCATATGTCGCTAATCGTTCCTACCTGAGTAGGGGGTATGCGCAGACAAACTTTCAGCTTTTATAAAATAACAAAGGTCTGGCCGTCGCGGGCTCTTGCTCTATTAAGTTATGAGTAACGTTTTGCAACACTGCAAAAAACAAATCAATTTTAAATTATCAAATTATAAACAATGAGAAAATCGAAACCATTTTTAGTTTTTCTTAGTAAATACTCAAAGGGGGTTTTCTCATCAACAATCAAAACGCCTATCTGTTCTTTGAGTATGTTTTGAATCAAAAACTAAGTATTTGAAAAACCAAAAAAAAAAACGAAAGAAAAAAGAGCACTTAGATTTCGGCATCTCTAAAACTTCTAGTTTTTGAAAAATTTCATGAGAAATAAGCAAAAAATTCTTCAGTGTAATTTTTTTCATTAAGTCTTATTCTTATTTACTACCTTAAAATTGGTAAATTAGTTCTTTGTAAATGTACACAAAGTACAAAAAAAAACCAAACTAATAATATACTCAAATGCCTTTTTCTCAAAAACAAAAAATAATGCATGCCTTTAATTTTAGTATGTTGTAAGTAAATTATAAACCTTTAAAATATTAAAAAATGAAAGAAAACAAAAAGGTTCTCTTTGAATAAACCATGTTTGAAGAGTTAAAATTAAAAACAATCATCTAAAATATACATTTTTTTGTCAGTGTAATATTTTTATAAAGTCACACAAAGTACCTTTGAAACAAAAAAAATTTACTCAAATCGAATAACCCGCACAATTCGAGCACAATTTAACTTTAATCTTTAGTTGTCACTAAATTTCTTAAGAAATTTCGAGCCACCCTGTGTCAAAACTAGTGAAAAAATAAAAAAGACGTACATGTTAACTTTTTTTTGTTATTCTCTTGATTCGATTTTTCATCTATATGGAATAAAAAACAGTAAAAATATAATCGTGAAAAGAAAAAAAACAAAGTTAGTACTTTTTCGAATTACAAAATTGTAATGAAGTGCTTTCTTCGTTGATTAACAACAAGGAGGCTTAGCAGGTCGCGTACCTAGCGAGGCTTAATTATAGCCCCAGACTAGCTGCAATCTATGGGTTCGAGAAAGAACTCCTGCTACTTCAGCACAAATAACTGTATTGTACGCGTAACGAATTATGAGAACGGATAGATCGGAAGGACAAGTGAAAAAGATAGACCCTGGCGACCCCATGCGTATAAGAACCACGATCACCACGTCCAACCCTGCATTCACTCTCACAATTACACATTCTCACACTTCAACCACTCATTCATATACATACACACTCACACACACACACACACACACACACACACACACACACACACACACACACACACACACACACACACACACACACACACACACACACACACACACACACACACACACACACACACACACACACACACACACACACACACACACACACACACACACACACACACACACACACACACACACACACACACACACACACACACACACACACACACACACACACACACACACACACACACACACACACACACACACACACACACACACACACACACACACACACACACACACACACACACACACACACACACACACACACACACACACACACACACACACACACACACACACACACACACACACACACACACACACACACACACACACACACACACACACACACACACACACACACACACACACACACACACACACACACACACACACACACACACACACACACACACACACACACACACACACACACACACACACACACACACACACACACACACCTCATACGTTCACACATCCTCATCCACTCACATCATCATCCGAGCTTTCATCAATCTGAGATGCTAAATTTTGTTTAGGTGTACCGGTAGATTTGTTTTTCTTTTGATTTATCATGGCGTAAATTGTGATCATGTTCAACTGCATTTTCCTCGTCTACATTATTCATATCTTCTAAATCAAAATCATCTTCAGAGACAGTAGATCTTGTTAAAAGTACAACTCCGTTATCGTTACAAAAAAAAATCGTAAATTTATTTCCAGCAGTAAATTATGAATTTAACGGCCATGGATTTGTAGCGATCCTAAAATAAGACAAGCATTAGACTCGCTACATGGTAGCAAAAATCCAAACAACCAAACCATTTACATTTCTCATAATCATTCACATTCCTATAATTCAAAATCCAAACAACCAAACCATTTACATTTCTCATAATCATTCACATTCCTATAATTCAAAATCCAAACAACCAAACCATTTACATTTCTCATAATCATTCACATTCCAATAATTCAAAATCTGAACTAAAACAATCAAACAATTCACGTTCCCAGACAAATTCACAGTCACAGACAGAACATAAACCTTCAATCTCCAATTCAATTAAAATTTCATCCAAAAACCCATTTTTCAGCGAAACCAACAAGTGTTTCATTTTTTTCTATAAAAGATTTTCTCATAGAAAATTGATTCCAAAACAATTTTAATGTAATTACTAAGAAGGAAAAAACAAGATGCATTAAAATAAGAACACATCGAACTGAAAGAAAATACGACAGACAAACTATGATAAACAATTCATAGAAAAATTCAAACGAAGCGTTTTCTATTTTGTTTCTCAACATCTGTGAGAAAAATTACTTTATGTCATTTGAGAAATAATTTATGATGCAAATTTCTGATTGGTGGAAGCCAATTCGAAATTTGTAATAAATAATACTAGATCAACGAGATTCTAGTTAGTCTATACCGCGACCTATACCAATAATATTTACCGTCAGTCTATATCGCGATCTAAGAACGAAAATAAAAGGTATCTACGGGAAGTTACAAGTGCGTTTGCGAGTGTTTTAAATAAAATAATAAGTTTATAAGTTTAGGTTTAACCTAAAATAAGTTTTAACCAAAAAATAAGTTTTCACCACAAAATAAGTATTAACCAAGAATAAGTGTAATTAAAAAATAAGATTATATAAATAAATCTTGAGAAATCATTCGTGTGTTTCAATCAGGTGAAAAACAGAGAGATGAGAACATAACCACCACCAACAAGTAAGTCCACCAGTTTTATTAAGTGATATTAAGTGGAAAGATTGCAGAGCCCGACGAAGGACTCTACATAATTGGCGCACGCCGGTAGTTCGTGAGTGGAGTACATCGTACTCATAATTCTCAGGCCACTCTTCGAGTGGATGAAACGAACTTACGAACTTACAAAGAATTTTTTTTTAAAATAAAATTAAAATTAAAATAAAATAAAAGTGATAACTAGAAAAGTGAAACAGTGTTTAATAGGCCAAAGAGCCAATAAAAAAAAATTTTTTGACCAACTACCCGGACTGGGTACACAAGGTCTTGTCACCCGTTCCTGTTAAACCCATATATAAAACCGACGTTCATCAGACACAGCAAGGAGTGTCCATCATTTTTACAATCAGTAGAAATATATATAAAAACCGACGTTCATCAGACGCAACAAGGAGTGTCCAACAAAGAGAAAAGTATTAAAACATCGATCAGCAGGCCCATCAAGGAGGGCCCACCATTAAAAAATCAGAAAAAAATATTAAGGTCAGATTTAAATCTTATTACAAATTTTTAAATTAAATAATTTTTTATTAAGAGCGAAGTAAATTAAAGATTCAATTTTTTTTTATTAAATTAGAGATAAATCTAAGATTAAAATTTGTTTTCTCTCTTATCAGTTTTTTAAACAATAAAATAAATAAATTCAGTAAAACAGAAGAATATTATTTTTGAGATATACAAAGAGTTTTTCCAAAATAAATTAAAAAATTTTTTTTTGCTTATTAAATTAGAATTGCAACAAAGATTAAAATCTTTTCAAATATATTATATTAAATAATTCTTTTTAAATATATTATATTTTATAATTCAACTATATTTAAAAACAAATGGTATAAAATAAAAAATTTTTACGGTAAACGTTTTACACATAAAAGAAAGGTTACACAGCTCCTTTCACGCGCGAAAAAAAAGCTCACTTAACACAATAAAAAAAAATTTATGTCGAGTCTAGACAAATTCATAAGACAGACACGCAACGAGGCTCACTCGGAGTCAGAGTTAACAAAGAGGATTACGACAAAGAAAACCAAAAACAAATAGACAAATCGTTCGACAAATTAATAGAAATTTTAAAAATACAAGCTTCTAGAACAACAAAAATAGTTCAACTTTTAGTAAGGGTTAAATAAACGAAATTTCCTAAAGACGGTATAGACTCAAACATCTACAAAGAAATTTCAAACAGCACAAGCACAAACGACAAACTTGAAAGAACCCTCAACAGCCAAAATATAATTTAATTAATTTAGTAACAACAATAAAACATAATGAACTCAATTTTTTCCAAATACAATACTAAAAACATACCACAATGCGAGTTTTGTGACCAAAAGGGCCACACAATGAAAAATTGCGCTACAAGAAGGCGAATACCAAGATGTACCTATTGTAAAGCGTACATGCATACAAGAGAAAATTGTACAAAATTGCAACAACGACTAGGTAAAATGTACGAACAGAACTTCCACAATCAACATATACAAGAATTGGAGCAATTAGACAGCAAACGCTATTTACAAGATCATCCAAATTATTATGATGAAGAAACCACAACTAACACAAATCAAACATATGAGCAACCAATCTATAGTTTCACGACAGATGACGAAAACCGTTTACAATTAAATCACACAAACTCTCCATATAATTTTGACGAGAAGAATTTAATAAAACAACAAATTTCCATACAAACTGCATACAAAGGGACAACATAATCGACCAATATATACTTACTATAAACAAACTAAGAGATGAAAAAGATGAATTAATAAAAGACAATGACAAATACAAGATCAGAATTTTAGACTTAGAAAACTACAACTCTACTTACAATAAAGAGTTAACGTTGCACAAACATTTATCAGATACACATTCCAAAAATTTAGCAGAAATAAATAGGACAAACATTAAATTAAAAGAAGATTTAGACACTTTAAATTCCAATTTATCCATTTGCAATTCAGATTTAGAAAATTCCAAATTAGACGTCAATAAATTAACGAATGAGTACAATTTATTATTAGAACAATATACTAATCAGCAATCTGAAAAAACTAAGATGGAAAAAGACCTAATTTCAAAGACGTTTGAATTAAATTATTATAAAAATTTAGACGACAAATCTGACAATGAATTAACTCTATTAAAGAAAATAAACGCAGAATTTAAACAGGGATTAAATGACTCAAGCGACAGAATACTAAATTTAAATTTTCAAAACCAACAACTGAAAACGAAAGCAGACAAGTTGACAAACGAACAAATTTTTCTAACAGAAACAAATATTAAACAAAACGAAGAGCTAAATTCATTAAAGACCGAAATCAATAAACTTAATTTAATCATTACAACAAAAGAAACCGAATCTAATTACAAATTTAAAAACATCAACTCACAAATGACACAATACAAGTTAGACATTGACCTACTACATAAAGAAAACATAAATATTAAAAAATCATATGACCAAAACTTTAAACTCATTTTATTTACTACAAAATATTTCTTTAAACATATGATAAAACAATCAAACGAAATTGAAAAAATTCATTCGGATCACAATTACACAACATTAGATAAGAAAAGTAGTAAGAATCTTAATATGCATCCAAACAAAACGGTTAACATAACAAAACACATGAATGAACGACCAAATAGTAAACAAACAGAAAAATTAAATTTTATTCGTAATATAATCCCTTTGCATAAAAAATTTCATACAAATAACGACGAGATAAGAGAAATTAAAATGAATATTAAAAATTTAGGAAAAAGACTGGAAGTAAAAGACGAAACTGGAGATGTTAGAAAAGAAATTATTATAAGAAATAACCATACGGAACGGAATATTCAAAAATCTGGTATGATCGCATATGAACCAACGAAAGGCAAATCTATAAGTTCGCTAAATTATAAATATATCACGATAAAAAAATTCATTACGGACATAGGACCATTAAGCAAACTAATGTTTCTTCTTTTTACGATTTTAATAAACATCGAGGCAGTTATTTTTCTAAAACATAAAAATCGAGTATTTACAACACTAAATAATTTACATACGGTACCAATACAAACTAAATACATATATTTTATAATGATGTTTCTAACAGACTCGCAAGCATTAACGTGTAAACAATCCAAAACGGAAATCGACTATACTAATAATACTGGAAAACCAGAACATAAGCTCACACATCATGTACGTTTTAAAACACTAAATATAGATAAGGGAATATTATCAAATTGTATAATTAAAACATGGCAAATCGTCACCTTAAAAATAATTAAGAAAATAACAACAAATCTTTTTTGCAACCTGCAATTTATAAAAATCTTCATCTAAATTCACAACATGCAATCAAATCATATAAAATTATACAATATAATTAATCTAGAGACTAAGCAACCACAAATATTTTAACTTAATCAAAACAAACAATTTAAATTTTAAACTACAGGTTTACTACGGAAAATTAAGATGAAATTATTTTTGAAATCGAAATCGAATACGTTACCATTTAAACAGTGAGAACATTTCACTGGATCCAATGAGTGAAGGGGAAATTTGGTTGAAATGAGATAAATGTCGGCATACTTAACTACACTGATCACGGATAAGATGGCGTCAAATCACTTTTTTCCAGGAGACGCGAAAATCTCCAAAAAAATGGATGTTTTGAAAACATATGTTCACAAAACAAACCAGAAGCTCACAAAACCCAAATACTATATGGTAGACTAGTTAACAAAGACTCGAAAATCTTTAGAACAATTTTTGAAATAGGCTTTATTATCTCACAGCGAAGTGAAATACTATAAAAAATACAAAAAACCACTAGTTAGTATTCGAGCATTCGAACTTAAAGAAATTTCATCGATTTTTTTTTATAATTAATATAAATAATTTGCTATTGCCAGATAAAACGTTCATAAATAACTCGCCATGCTCACATGAACGAAAGACTAATTCGCCATTGCCAGATAAAACGTTCATAAATAATTCGCCATGCTCACATGAACAAACAAATAATTCGCCATTGCCAAATAAAACGTTCATAAATAATTCGCCATTGCCAAATAAAACGTTCATAAATAATTCGCCATGCTCACATGAACAAACAAATAATTCGCCATTGCCAAATAAAACGTTCATAAATAATTCGCCATGCTCACATGAACAAACAAATAATTCGCCATTGCCAAATAAAAAGTTCATAAATAATTCGCCATGCTCACATGAACAAACAAATAATTCGCCATTGCCAGATAAAACGTTCATAAATAACTCGCCATGCTCACATGAACAAAAGAATAATTCGCCATTGCCAAATAAAACGTTCATAAATAATTCGCCATGCTCACATGAACAAAAGACTAATTCGCCATTGCCAGATAAAACGTTCATAAATAACTCGCCATGCTCACATGAACAAAAGACTAATTCGCCATTGCCAGATAAAACGTTCATAAATAACCATGCTCACATGCTCAAATAAGGCCCACAAAAAATCTAAACGTCATGTTCCAATAACACAAACAAGAAATTCTCTAACGAAAGGAATTCAAAACAAAAAAAAAACAATTAAAATTAATTTATAAAAATTTACTTTTAAAAAATAAACATGAAAAGTATCCGATGTCTTTAGAAAATAAAAAATTTAAACTTGAACCAAATTCTAAAGAAAATATTTATATAATAAAAAAAAAAGATAAGAATATTGAAATAAATGGAGTAAAACATTTTCAATGTCATTAAATAGATGAGAAGGAAAAGACAGTAAGAAAGTTGAGGTCATTGATCAGATACGATAACATGGATACTAGGGATAAGATAATGGAAGAAGTAGGTAGAGTTGAACGCATAACACAGGACATAATTGACGCACACGACATAATAGTACTTTCATACATGAAAAAAATAAATATATTATTAAGGTAGCCTATACTGGCATAATTTTAATCCTTTCATTATCAAATAAGTATATCATAAAGGTAGTCTATACTGGCATAATTTTGATCCTTTCATTATCAAATAAATATATCATAAAGGTAGCCCATACTGGCATAATTTTAATCCTTTCATTATCAAATAAATATATAATAAAGGTAGCCTATACTGGCCTATACCTACCTCCCGGAAATCTGGATACTGGCGACTATGAAGTGGAACGCGTGGAAAACTTCAAATACCTCGGGTCTGTAATAACATCGTCAAATGACATGCAGGCAGATATCAAAGCCCGTGTCTCTGCCGCATACAGAGTTTTTTACGCATACTCAAAGCTTCTGCGATCAAAACATCTTTCGCGGTCGTGTAAACTCACACTTTACAAAGCATTGATACGACCTGTGCTTACATTTGGAAGTGAAAGCTGGACACTGACTTCCTCCGATTGTAGAATTCTATCAACATTCGAGAGGAAAGTCATACGAACAATTTATGGTCCATGTAAAGTTGCTGAAAATCAGTATAGAATCCGAATGAATCATGAAATCAGACAGCTTCTTGGAGGCTGCGATGTAATCGGATTCATTAAATCCAACCGGATTAGATGGTTTGGTCATGTAGAAAGGGCTCCATTGGAAAGAATGATAAAAAAAGCGTCCCAACAACAACCAGCTGGTGTTCGTCGAAGAGGAAGACCTAGACAACGCTGGCGTGATGACATCATCCAAGACCTTCGTGATATAGGATGTCGAAACTGGGGTCAACTGGTCATGGAACGAGATGATTGGAAGCTGGTGGCACAGACGGCAAAATCCCTTCATGGGATGTAAACGCCAGAGAGAGAGAGAGCCTATACTGGCATAATTTTGATCCTCTTCATAAATAAATAAATATATAATAAAGGTAGCCTATACTGGCATAATTTTGGTCCTTTCATAAACAAATAAATATATCATAAAGGTAGCCTAAACTGGCATAATTTTGACTCCTTCAAACATGAAAAAAAAAAATTAAAGGTATCCTATACTACCTTATATACTATATATAATTTGGATCCTTTCAACATGACAACACAATCATGAATCAGTAAGACAACGGACAAACAATTTAGTAGGGAGTGACTCGATATAAATTATTTACAACTATAAAAATTTAACCTCCTAAAATTTTTTTTTCTCACGGTAAAAAAAAAACAAACTAAAAAATTAGAAGTTTGATAATACATATATATATATTTTATTTCATATCAAATAAAAATAATAAAATAAAAATAAAAGAATAGAAAATTTATTCTTTGTAACTAATAGATATAAAAATAAAATAATACAAATAATCAAAAAACTTTTTTTATATAATAAGAAGAAAAATATAAAATGCAAAATTATTAAATATCTTCAAGTAGAAAAGAGATAAATTATAGAGAATAGACGAATAAATTTTAAGTAGAGAAAGTAATCATAATAAAAATCCATAAAACTTTTTTCTCTTAAATGAAATTTAACTTAAATTAAGAATAATTAATATAATTTCCCAATGATAGAACAAAAATAAAAAAAAAGAGAATCAGTAGTTTTATGAAAAATATAAATAACGAAAAAAAAAATAATAAAGTAAAGACATAAAAAAATTTTTTTTCTCTTTTAAAATAAAACGGGAAGTATTAAGTATGAGTAAGACAATTTTAATTTTTATAATAAATTTAACCATAGTTCAGAATAGCTATAAGTATCTCAAAATACAAAATTAAAGTAAAGTAAGAATATTTTAATCAATAAATAAGAATAAAAAAATCGAATAAGAAGAAAAATAGAAAGATAAAAATTGTCTTATAACCAAATATAAATGAAGTTTAACTGAAACTTGAAATATTAAATTCATAAGAAATTTAATAAATATTTATGAAATTAAGTAATTAATTAGAAAAAAAAAACACTCACACACTCAAATATGCACTTAACGCTAATAATAAGTAAAACGAAAGAAAGCAAAAATATGCAAGGAAAGAGGCTAACCAAAAAAAAAAAAAATCAAATAAATTTGATTCTTTTTTTAAAGCAAAAGGGCGTCCTATGTAGCGATCCTAAAATAAGACAAGCATTAGACTCGCTACATGGTAGCAAAAATCCAAACAACCAAACCATTTACATTTCTCATAATCATTCACATTCCTATAATTCAAAATCCAAACAACCAAACCATTTACATTTCTCATAATCATTCACATTCCTATAATTCAAAATCCAAACAACCAAACCATTTACATTTCTCATAATCATTCACATTCCAATAATTCAAAATCTGAACTAAAACAATCAAACAATTCACGTTCCCAGACAAATTCACAGTCACAGACAGAACATAAACCTTCAATCTCCAATTCAATTAAAATTTCATCCAAAAACCCATTTTTCAGCGAAACCAACAAGTGTTTCATTTTTTTCTATAAAAGATTTTCTCATAGAAAATTGATTCCAAAACAATTTTAATGTAATTACTAAGAAGGAAAAAACAAGATGCATTAAAATAAGAACACATCGAACTGAAAGAAAATACGACAGACAAACTATGATAAACAATTCATAGAAAAATTCAAACGAAGCGTTTTCTATTTTGTTTCTCAACATCTGTGAGAAAAATTACTTTATGTCATTTGAGAAATAATTTATGATGCAAATTTCTGATTGGTGGAAGCCAATTCGAAATTTGTAATAAATAATACTAGATCAACGAGATTCTAGTTAGTCTATACCGCGACCTATACCAATAATATTTACCGTCAGTCTATATCGCGATCTAAGAACGAAAATAAAAGGTATCTACGGGAAGTTACAAGTGCGTTTGCGAGTGTTTTAAATAAAATAATAAGTTTATAAGTTTAGGTTTAACCTAAAATAAGTTTTAACCAAAAAATAAGTTTTCACCACAAAATAAGTATTAACCAAGAATAAGTGTAATTAAAAAATAAGATTATATAAATAAATCTTGAGAAATCATTCGTGTGTTTCAATCAGGTGAAAAACAGAGAGATGAGAACATAACCACCACCAACAAGTAAGTCCACCAGTTTTATTAAGTGATATTAAGTGGAAAGATTGCAGAGCCCGACGAAGGACTCTACAGATTCATGAGCACTTTGGTTAATGTACATACAAAAAGAAACGATGTCTCTCCAAAGATAGAGAACACTTGTACTTCATCGTCATCACATGAAGAAATATGCAGCGCTGCCTGTGATAAATGGAAGGTCCTCTCTATCGTCGGTGAAAATCGTTTATTAAACTTCCATATCAATCCCCAAAACCTGTTTAGCAATCAAATAATAATCACAATAAACTGGTAATTATATTCTAATTTTAAGTGAGCAAACAATATAACAAAATATTTATTTAATACTTAAATTCACAATATTTTACGTAGATATCAAAAATACTTTATTCATTTACTATTACTACCTTCAACACTCATACACCTCACACATAACCGTAATCATTCATACCTCTAATTAAATTACAATAAAATATGACTCACCCCATGGTTCCTCCAGATCCCGCATCAAAAGCTCCTCTACTCCTGCATCCTCGTTAGGTCCGTAAATCAAGGAATTCCACAGTCACTTTGCCAAACGGTTACTATAATCAAGGCTATGCGACAAGTATTCTAGCCGAAGATAGTCCAGAAATATTTTTCTGGACTGTTTCTGGACTGTTTCTATTTTTATTTCAGCCCTCTTGAAGGTGATAATGGTGGCAACACTTGTGGTATTGACAGTAGGTTTACGATACCGCGAATGTAGGTATTAGAAGAAAGAATCTCGTTGCGGATGACAGAGATCGTTAATGTCGATGAAAATACACAATATTAATATCGACTGTATCTCAAGATGTTCAGCCCACCGAATACAATTGTCGCATGTGACGAATTATTTAATGCAGACAATTTCCAGATCACATTTACTATCCATATATCCTCGAATTATCTCCCTTAGACAATATATGTAGAAGCAGGTTGTTTTATTTCGTAACTGTCACCGCTATTAGCAAAAACCAGGTTGTCACAGAATCGAATCCAATATTTAATTACAAATATCATTTAATTAGCAATTGTGTTATGTTTTATTTTTGTATACACAGAACTTAGACTATTAACAAAGTTTATCACAATAACTTTGTTTTATTTTTTTTTATCTTAATTACAATTATAAATTAATCCACATTTTTGGCACACAACATAAATATTTATTTTTTATAAATCAACGTTAAATCAGCATACAGTTTTTTTTCACAATATTTTTGGTTTCCTTTTTTTTATAAATTACAGTTATAAATTAATCCATTTTTTTGGGACAAAACTTAAATTACTATTTTCTCTAAATATACATTGACCTTAAATCGGCACATAGTTTATCACAGTATTTTTGGTATCACAAAATCTGGCTAATTTAATTATATTTACAAAAATAATTATGGTTTACCTTCTTCACTGGTAAACAGAATATCACAGCTATTAAGAAAATTTTCGACTAGCGGTTTATGAACACCGTTCAGATTCATTTTCTGTGTCACAGATTATAAATTAACAAAAACTAATACCTTCGGGCTATCCTTGTTTAAAGTTAGCATTATCTCCATAATCTTGGGGTTTTATTTCTCCATATTAACCTTTTGTATGTTTCCGTTCTCAAAATTTTTCATCAGAAAGTTTTACGCACCAAAACCAAAAAAAGTTTGTAGACGTCAAAGTTAATCACAGCTGATTGCAACAAATCAAAATTGACTAAGAAAGCCTCTATACGTGGCTAGCCGTATTTATAGGCAAACAAAATATCGATCGTTGGGGGGGGGGGAGGGGAACAACAACAAGTTGATGAACCAATGAATTTGTTTCCGATAATTATGTGTATTCACCAAAGAGTGAAGACTCCAACCTGTACTAAAATTGTAGAATATTTATAAACAGAAACATGGATTATAAAACGATTGTAGGAAATCTATATGGTAATAGCGGAATTACGAATACAAATTGAATAAAGGAAATTACATTGGGAAATAGCACAACTGTTTTAGGACAATCTTTTTTTGTTACGGAAACTATTGTAGATGGCAATTATGGTTTGAGTTCAAGAAAATATGGTTAAAGGAAAACGAAAATAATTATGAAAATTTCTGTTAGGGTAAATTTGATGTGTGAGGGACAGGGGTTTGAATTTCAATCATGGAGTTTGAATTACCTTCCATAACAAAATATTATCAGAAATTTTCGATTTTATACGATTATATTACGATAACAAACTTCGACGTGTTCTTTTAATTAAAAAAAAATACTCTCGTGATTTTTACTAAAAAGAAGATGGGTCTGAGAAAATTTAATTTTTAACAACCAGTTTAATCCATAAAAAGGCCGCAGTTTATGTTTGCTAACGGCGATTTGACGATAAGGCGCGCTATACACCTGAGCAAACTATGTTTTTATGTATGTTACTATGCAAACTATGTTTTTAAAAAAATAATGTATATAACGTAATTATAGAAAAAAACATTACGGAAACAAAACATTTGAAAAAGAAAATAAAAACGGAAACATTACATTTTTTTTATAAAACATTATTCGCATTAAAACATTATTTTTTTGAAAACATAGTTCGCATAGTTCGCATAGTTTAGCTCAGGTGTATAGCGCGCCTAATGGTTATCAAACCATTTAAATAAGTCGCCGTATAGACGACATTTTCCTGCATGTCATGTCTAACGCCTGACGAATTAGATGCTGAAATAAAATAAGGAAAACAGTGTAGACTAGCTAAATGGTAAAGCAGATACCGACAAGAACCAAGATTTAATTCTCTGGTAGTTAAAAGTATTTTTATATAAAACTTCACACCCTAGTTTGTCAGATAACCGAGAATCAGATATTATCACAAACACACAATAGTGATGGACCTTACCAGAGAGAGAGTGATGAACACCAAACAATTTGTTTTATGAAAAACAACCGGTGTTTGGTTTGTCGTCTCTGCAATATGTGATTGGGTTATACTCAAACTACCAATTAAGCATATAAACTACTAAATATAATCACTTTAACTTGTAGCTAAGGATTATCTATTTCTCGTTTATCTATCAATATTCTAAAATCAAACCAATTAAATCCAATTTTGAAAATTTTTCATATTTTCATTTCCATTTCAATTCGCTTAAAGAAAAATCATTAAAAACAACTTAAATCAATGTTGTGGAAAAATAAAACTTTAATTAGTTTCATTTATTTCTTATAAAAATTGATATTTTAATGCGAAGCATAGTAAAATTAATAACAATAAGAAAATGTAATTAAAATAAATTATGTTTCCTCTAGAATGTTGCGTTTCATAATTTATTAGGTAGTTTTTATCCGTTATGAAAGCTTCATCACTTTCCTCCTCATGTTCATAGTCTAAAGTTTCTGTTGTATAATGTTGTAGTTCAACTAAAATTTATAGTTTTGAATAATTACATTAGTTTATAATTTTTGTCTATCCTTACTTACTTTCACCACTTGTTGTAAATCGTAAAATTTTACTGTAATGACTGAAACCATATCTATTTCGAGCTTTTACAATAACTTCGTACGATGTGGCTGGAAGTAGTCCTTTTAATGAGTACGATGTTGTATGAATTGGACCTAGTAATAGAAGTGGATTTTGAAGTTATTCAAATTTATTTTTGATTTGGTTTCTGATTTTATTACAACCTGGAGATTATTAAGAATATCATGTAATTTAATGTTTAATGGCAAGATAAATGTTTAATGGCAAGTGAAAACTATTGTTTATTTATTCGTGAAATTTTTTGCTATTTACATTTTCACAGGAGAAAGTAACATATTATGTCAACTATATACCTTTCTGTTTTTTTAAATTAAAATTGGCTTTCGACGCTAAAGGAAATTGTAAATTAGTAATTTGATGTGTGAATTTAATTATAGAAAATTTTTTGTTCTAACCAAATTTACTTTTGAGTTCGTTTCGAATGAAAGTATATAAATTAAAATTTTTTCATCTAATTTTATTCTTTTTATTCATTAAATATTTTAGCAACAACTTATTATTCGATATCCATCTTACTATTCCATGTTGCTATTTTCCACTGAAAATTGAAAACTGAACTTAAATTCTTTCATTTTGTTCTTCCAACTGTGAATAGAGCATCTGTTAACTAATAGAACCACTTTATATATTTATATATTTTATATCTATTACTTGTAATTTAATTAAATTTTCGATATTTTCATATCACAAAAACGTATAGTAGAATTTTTTTGCCAGCGAATTTTTGACAGCTAGGACGCAGCAAGAGATAAAAGATGAGACAAAAAGTAAAACAGAGATGCATTATTTATTTTGGGATAAATTTATTTTCAAAACAATTATATTAGTTAAATTTCTACTTCTAGTTCGTACCATTTGTTTGTTGTGATATTTGTTTCCATAGGCGTCGTTATTTTTATTATAGTTATTTTTAATTATCAAAATTTTGTTACATTGCCTACAAAATCATTAATATTTTTACTAGTTTTTGGTTTTCTATTATAATTGGTTGAATTTCAATAGTAATTTATTAATTTTATGAGTTTTTTTTGTCCATTTCAATGGGACCCCAATAGTTTTTTTTAATATTTTAATCGAGACACTGAATTTGCAAACAATATGCGCATGTGCAAACAATATGCGTATAACAAACAAATTTTGTGTTCGCTGGCAAAAAAATTCTACTATATGTCTTTGATGAAGTTTATTTCTCAAACACAAGCAAAAATACACTATTGACAGCGGTTGAAATGAATAAAAAATTTATTGTAAGTTTTAAAGGTTTTATAAGTTCAAAATCTAATTCAAAAATTGATAATATAAAACCTTGAGAGAATTCTATTTTGGAACTGAATAATAATAAAAAGCAAATAAACAAATTAAAACAAAACAAACACATATTACACACAAAAAGAACATGGATTTTATAGAATAATAAGATCATTTAGGTTGGACCGTTTTCGTATTACATATTTTCTTAAAAAATATCCTATATTCTATCCTTCATACAAATATGGCAGCAAAAATTAAGGACAAATTCAAGGAATATCCAAAAATAAATACAAATTTATTGAATGCATTAAAAAAAATTTATTCTATATGACGATTATAGCTACGTTTTTTTCATTTGGGTTTGACCCTGACCCTGACTTAGATCAAGTCTAATTTTTACATGTAAAAACAACAACAACATAACCCAGATATTTATCTGGGTCTAAATCAATAGCTGCGTTTTTTTCATTTGGGTCAGGGTCAAGGTCTAGATCAAGTATATTTTTTACATGTAAAAACAACAACTACATAACCCAGATATTTATCTGTGTCTAGATCAATGATCTAAAATATTTTGGTTATATAAAATTGCAAGAGATGGCGAAACGTAGGTTTTGATTTTATAAGGTTGGTATGGTCATTTTAAAACTTATATATGTCAAAGAAAATTTATTCAAAATAAAAAACTGTCAAAGATACTTTATTAATAGCTGCGTTTTTTTCATTTGGGTCAGGGTCAAGGTTTGAAAAAAACGATGTGGGTTACGCAAAGAAAAAAAATATTATATTTTAAATTGTTGGCAACACTGAGCTGAGAAGAGAAAAAATTGTGAACTTGTGGCGCCATTTTGAAATTAAAACTCAATATAAAAAAAATCAAAAAATATTTAACGTCTCTTGAAAAATAAAACTTCATATAAAAAAAATTCAAAAAAATTTAGTCTCTTCTCAGCTCAGTGTTGCCAACAATTTAAAATATAATATTTTTTTTCTTGGCGTGACCCACATCGTTTTTTTCAAACCTTGATCTTTACCCGTATGAAAAAAACGCAGCTAAAATTTGGTACAAATAAATTATAATTGCGACATTATTACTGGAAATTTTGAAATATGGTGATCAGATTATAGGATACAGTGAATATATTAGGGCTCCAAAATCTAATCCGAAAATTAACCTTCAAAACCTCTGAACCACAACCTAGATCTTAAGCCAGTTTGAACACACCAAATTATCAATGAACGAAAAACTAGTAGTCTCTACCTTCATTTCCATCACTTGGAATTGTAAGATTTTTCCATTCAACTTGTATATCGTTTGATGATCGAGCAGGCATCTGTCTGAATCTAAAAACATAGTCAGATATCCCAGAAACACTTTCTGTTTGCCAGATAAGATTAAACGATGAATTATCTGTCGCTTCACTTGATGATTTGAAAACTGGTGCGATAGGTCGACCTGTGACTTCAATATGTGCTCCACTATATCCAATCGTATTTTCTCCTCTGCATTCATACATGCCCAAGTCGTTGACATGCACTTTTTTAATAACTAAAGTATGTTTCATTGTGATTTCATCCGTAAATGGATTTGTTCCATTTTCATTCTGGAAATAATAATAAATAAATTTATAAAATTATAAAAATAGAACAAAAGGAAAAATATTTACAGTTTCAACATCATAACGAACAAAATTATTACTAGTTACAATCAATGGAACACCTTTTTTAAACCAATGAACTCTAGCCACTGGAACTGCTGTACTGTAACATTCAAGATGTGCTCGTAAACCGATCTTTGTGTGAACTGTGTTCGCTGTTGCTTGAACTTCTGGTGAAACTAATGAAATTAAAGTATTTATTTTGTTATGTGCAATCTTGATTTTTTTATGTTAATTGAACAAAATTAAAAAAAAGTTTCATACATAACACAATTAACTGGATTCCTGCTACAGCTGGTAAACCAACTCCATTCGATGCAACACATTCTATGGGTCCAGCTATCGATCGATTTTTAACTTCAACAACATATCTCCTTTGATCTTTGTATAATTCTGTAACAGTTTCACCTTTCACTCTCCACGTAACAATTGGATCGGGTACACCTTTTGCATCACAAATCATTTCAAAAATCGTACCTACATTTAACTCTATACGACCAGAGGGTATTGAAAGCACTGATGGTGCATCTATAGTTAAATGAAATAAAATAAATTTTATAAGACAATTGTAATTTCATTTTGTAAGGTTTACATTGAACTTCAATTGCATGTAGTTGTTTTGCCAAACCACCAGCTGTTAAAATTTCACAATAATATTCTCCGGTGTCATCCATTGTTACTTGATTTACTTGTAGGCTTCCATTAATCCAGTAGTTATATTTGTCTGGTAACTCAATATTTGAAATAGTTGTATCAACGATAACTTCGTCAACTCTACGCCACTTTAACGATCGAAAAGGGGCTGGAATGATAAAATTTTGTTCATGAATAAATTTTGAAAATATTTATGAGATTTCTCCTTAACAGAAGAAAGTATAGGCAATTAAAATGAAAGATGATGAAATCTTTGCGGTTTTCCTGAAAAAGGATCAGAGTACCACCCTTTAATAACTCGAGAATCTGTTCAACGTAAACTTTAGTTTTCTGTACATTACTCAGATATTGAGAGAAACTAGAATCCCCTTAACCAGGTAAGAAGCGAAACAATGGCAATGCAAACAGAGCAACAAGTCTTACTTTCTTTCTATTAAGAAATGATGCAAAAGGTGCCAAAATATAAATGTAATGTAAGTATATCTTAGACATGTAATGTAGGCAGGTCTTAGGCAAACGGTTCCTCCGAGTTTGAAGTCCAACGTGCTACCGCAAGGCCACTCAACACACAATCTCCTTATTTATGTCCATAAAATACAGATAAAAATAAATATTTAGCTTATTTTATGTTTTCAGTTTTCGTTGACAGTAAACACACACCTTTTATGCACACACTTATAGTTTGTGTTTAAATCGATTATGTAGAATTTGCGACATATACGCGGAAGTCTCAGCATAGGGGTTCCGTTTTTAAAGAACCTAACGATGCAATTTTTAACCGGCTTAAAAAAAGAAGGAGGTTATGTGTTTCATTGTGGTTTTTTTTATGTATGTTCACCGATTTCTCAAAAACGGCTCATTCGATTTGGATGATTTTAATTGTATTCTATTTGAGTTTATTCCGATAGGGTCCCATAATTTTTTTATGATGTGAAAAATGCCGTTATTCAGAAAATTGGAAAAAACATATTTTTTATGCATTTTCGATGATTTCGTCAAAACATATTATTCTGTTTGGGTGTTGTGGGCAGTATTATATTGCTATACTTGTCGAGGTTATCGTAAATAATTTTCTATGATGGGAAATGTGTATGCCGTTTGTGCAAAAAATCGCTAAACCATAATTAATAGATTGTCACTGATGAAAGGTTTCCCGGTATTTGAAGTTATTACTTTTAAAACGGTTGCTTTATGACTGCAAATGTCGGATAGAAAAAATAAAAAAATAAAAAACTTTTAAAAAAAAAATAGAACCGACTTCAGAAAAAACAAGAGGCACAAAAACGTGAAAAATAACTCAATTGTGGCTTTTAGAGACAAAAATACGTTACATTTTAATTAATTTAATTTAATTATACCTTACTATAGACAAAAAAATTACGCTATTAAACAAAGTTGCTATATTAAAATATTTACTTTTTATTATAATTATTATAGTTATTATAGTTGTTATAATAGTTATTATATTTTAAAAATTATCTGTAGTACAAATCTGTTCGAAGTCGGTGCCACATTGACGAAAATTCGACTAATATGTCTCGGGCTTGGCACCGATTTCCAACAGTTTTGTACTACAAATAACTTTTAAAATATAATAACTATTATAATAACTATAATAACTATAATAATTATAATAAAAAGCAACTATTTTAATATAGCAACTTTGTTTAATAGCGTAATTTTTTTGTCTATATTAAGGTATAATTAAATTAAATTAATTAAAATGTAACGTATTTTTGTCTCTAAAAGCCACAATTGAGTTATTTTTCACGTTTTTGTGCCTCTTTTATTTTTTCTGAAGTCGGTTCTATTTTTTGTTTAAAGTTTTTATTTAAATAAATTACTCTTTCAAATAACATTCCCCTTGACTGAGTTATAAATATTGTTTTTATCCCTCTTTATTCCACCGAACATTAAAAAATAAACAATTGAAAAATTTCACAGTGGATAAATCACTCACTTGATACAGTTAACAATGTACTCGATGGCAACATTTGACGACACTTTTGTATTGTAATAGATGACTTTAATATCGATTTCAATCAATATCCTCAAAACTGCCCGATCAGAAATTTTTTGTCAGGGCCAAATAGGGCCTTGATAAGGTTAGTTCTAGTTTGATTGGGCCCTGATCATGAGTGGAACGCTTTTGCCCTATCATGCCCTAATTGAGATAGTCGGATCAGACCCTGATCAAGTACGCCGTATACAATTAAATAGGGCAAACCCTAGCAAGGCATTTTGAATCAGGTCCTGGTCAGATTGCCCAACTATAGGAGTCAAATACGAAAAACCAAATTAGGGCCGGATGTATTCAAAGAAGGATAACCCTTAAAGGGTATTCTAAATCAGAGCCGGAACATCATATTATGCCCATGCCGTGACTGTATTCAACCCTTTTCTAACCAATTTCTGCTGGGGTGGCTATTTCTAAAAAGAAATTTACTATTTTTATTTACTTGAATTTAATAATTCATGAACCAACAACAGTTAACGCTAAACCAATTGATAATGTCTTTTCCAATATATATATATGATTCAGAAGCTGGCAATATTGAAGTTTTCCTTAGAACCATATACTATAATGAGTAAGCATCAACCCAATGTAAAACTATATTAAAAAAAATTGTTTTTTTATAAATCATATCGCGGCACCCTCGGCGTACGAGTTATATTTGCACTTGACCAACCATTTCTGCATAACTTGAAATCGGACATTTTTTAAGATATAACTGCATGTCATCAATGACCGATTCTTAGACCAGGGCTAAACCGATATTAAATACCAGAATTCATAAAAAATTCTTTACAGTATTTAGATGGTTAGAAAATTTAGTAAATTAAGAAAAATCATCTCAACTCTGTAAAAGTTCCGGAAACGGGGTGGGGGTAGCTAAATATACGTTTTGAGGGTTTGATGTTGGTTTTTATACGATTTGTGGGTGTAATATGCATCCTATCGGGAAAAAAACTGTCAAAGTTGTAGATAATTTAAAAATCTAAAACTTTTGTGTCGATCATTTTTTAACATAACCTCAAAATTATGGAAAAAACCGCTTAAAACCTTTATGTTTTACACTGAAAAAAACATGTCCTATTTCCAATCGAAATGCAATTGTCTCAACCTCACCGTGCGGTCAGATATGGCGAATCAAACTACGAAATTGCTTCAACAACTCTACAATTATAAATCGATTAAGTTGAGACAATCACACGAAATATTTATGTGAAAATAAAATATAGTTCAATTAATCTCAAATACTTAAACTTTAAAATGAAAAATTCATGATATATAGCCAAAGAAAATTTTTTTCAGGGAAATAGCTATTATCTTTATTCAACTACTGTTATATTGGATATAACACTTTATGTTTTAAATAAACCTCATTCTGTTGTTAGGAAAATGTTATCGTGTAGTTGTCCCAATCACAGTGAAAGTGTTTGCAAATAATTTTTCTTTGCATGAATAATCAACTGCCAACTTCGAGATGAGGTTGTCATGAACTTCATTTTTTTTTTCAGTGTACTGATTTATTATAAGTCGTTTAGACCTAAGTTACCGAAATAATAATGACATTCTTAATTCCCAAGGGAATTATAAGAGGGAGTTATGGATTCATAATAGACCTAGTTTTCATTATAAATTTTTGTTTTGTGTATTTATAAACAACATTATTTACATAAAGCCATAGTAACGAATAACAATACCCTAGCAATACAATTTGAAATGAAAAATAACTAACTTGATCAATTAAAACGAAAAATCATGCTATCAATTACTTGATAAAAATAAATGTTTTAGGTAGTAAAACATAAAATTATTTATGTATCACGTGAATTATTAGATGTCAATTACCTTGTGAAACTTACTAACCCTCGGGCCAGAGGCCCTCGGATAGTAAACGTTTCCCTCGGTAATTAACATCCTTATAATTCCCTTGATACCTAAATAACTATTTTTCGCGTTTTATTTTTATCTATTGCAAAAACATTTTTTTATAAAACTTGGTGAAAACGTTCGTTCTTGTGTGTTAAATAAGTTCTAATTTTTTTAAAGCTAAATAAGTATGTATTTATTTTTCGATTTTATACGAATTTAAAAGTCAGACAAGTGCGAATAAAATTCGGTCGCCAGGGGTTCCGTAATTGTAAAAGTTCACAATATCAAAACAAAAATTGACATAAAGATGTGTTGTAAACTCTTTATATTGCCAGATCATAGACGCATAACAAAATAAATACTCAATCGTTAACGTACATAGTAAATGTCAATCACATCTACGTCCAGGGTAAGAAAAAGCTAAGGAGCAAAAGCTATGCTAAGCCCACCTATCCCAAACCCCAAAAGCTGCTAAGCCAGCTTTTGGGGCTTGAGCCAGGCTTAACATTTTCAAACGATCCTTTTTCCACCTTAAAATTGAGGTTTCTACGAAAAATTAAGCGTTGATAAAGCTAAAATATTGGAAATTTTCTAGCCAACTGCTCCGATTGAAAATTAGGCTTTTTAGGGTTCCGTTTTTTATACGGAACACTATTGGTGAGAGGAAAACAAGTTTTTCACATTATATCGATTATCTCGTAAACTATAAATGCTATAGACCTGAAATTTGAGGTGCGTATAAAACTAATCTGTCCATTTAAGATGACAGATACATTTAAAACTAAAGTTGTTTTCCCTGTTTGGTTCACAGAGTTACGATGTGAAGCCTCTGAGAAATTTTTTTATAGATTCAAGTAGGGTATCATATGAAAGGGCTTCATTTCAGTATTCCTTCAAAATTTATTTTGGAATTTTGCACCTCACCATTTTTTGTATAATTTTGAATAATGACGTTTTCTTAAAAAATTAGTAAGTTTATAATAAAAAATATATAAAAGTGTCATATACTCATAATTAGATTTATTAAGGGGGTGGAAATGAGAAGGGGTAAACACACTATTTAAAATGTGGTCAAGTGGGGTGTCATTTGAAAGAGCACCTAATTTAGAAAACATTGCAAATTTTTTTAGCATTTTGCGATGCACAGTTTTTGAGTTATTATCAAAAAAGTGCGACTTTCAAACCGTTCCCCCTCCCCCTACGTTTCGACACTGATTGACAGAAAAATTTGAAAAAATTCACAGATTTAGGAAATGCGGTAAATGTTGTATGAAAACTATAGCGAAGTCTCAAATAATTATATTTCTGTGTGTCTATGGGACCGGTGTAGAGATGGAAAAAAAACCTTTTTTGGCCCAAGCAAGTGGGGTGTCATTTGAAAGAGCACCTAATTTAAAATTCGTTTAAAATTTTTTTAGAATTTTGCGGTGCCCAGTTTTTGAGTTATTGTCAAAAAAGTGCAAAATTCAGACCGTTCCCCCCCTACGTTTCGACACTGATTGACAGAAAAATTTGTAAAAATTCACAGTTAGAAAATTTGGTAAATTTTGTATGAAAACTATAGCGAAGTCTCAAATAATTATATTTCTGTGTGTTTAGGGGACCGGGGTAGAGAGGGTAAAAAAACCTTTTTTGGCCCAAGCGTGAGGGGTGGCATTTGAAAAATTGAGGGGTGTCATTTGATAAATTTGTTAAAATTTACAGAGCTAGGAAGTTTGGTAAATTTTGAATGAAAATCATAGCGAAGTCTCAAATAATTATATTTCTGTGTGTTTAGGGGACCGGTGTAGAAAGGGAAAAAAACCTTTTTTGGCCCAAGCAAGTGGGGTGTCATTTGAAAGAGCACCTAATTTAAAATTCGTTTTAATTTTTTTTAGAATTTTACGGTGCCCAGTTTTTGAGTTATTGTCAAAAAAGTGCAAAATTCAGACCGTTCCCCCCTACGTTTCGACACTGATTGACAGAAAAATTTGTAAAAATTCACAGAGTTAGAAAATTCGGTAAATTTTGTATGAAAACTATAGCGAAGTCTCAAATAATTATATTTCTGTGTGTTTAGGGGACAGGGGTAGAGAGGGTAAAAAAACCTTTTTTGGCCCAAGCATGAGGGGTGTAATTTGAAAGAACACCTAATTTAGAATTCATTTTAATTTTTTTTAGAACTTTGGGGTGCACATTTTTTGAGTTATTGTCAAAAAAGTGCAAAATTCAGACCGTTCCGCCCCCTACGTTTCGACGATGATTGACAGAAAAATTTGAAAAATTTCAAAGAGATAGGAAGATTTGTAAATTTTGAATGCAAATCAGAGCGAAGTCTCAAATAATTAGATTTCTGTGTATTTAAGGGATGGGTGTGGAGAGAGTAAAAAAAAACCTTTTTGACCCAAATGAGTGGGGTGTCATATGAATGAGCATTTAATTTAAGAAACATTACAATTTTTTTTAGAATTTTGCACTGCACAGTTTTTGTGTTATTAAAAAAAAAATATTTTTAGTATGTAGCTTCTCCACCCGCCCCCACCCACCAATTTATTCGCACTTGTCTGACTTTTTTTTAATTTTAATTCGAATAAATTCGAAAAATAAAAATTTAGCTTTAAAAAGTTAAAACTTATTTAGCACATAACGAACTTAGAACGAATGAAGCTTAATAAAAAAAAAATTATTTTGCGGTAGATAAAAATAAAAAACGAAAAAAAAGGCTTTAAGCGTTTTTCTCCATAATTTTGAGGTTATGTTGGAAAATAATCGACACAAAAAATTTAGATTTTTAAATTATCTACAACGTTGACATTTTTTTCCCGAAAGGGTGCATATCACATCCACAAATTGTTTGAAACCAACATCAAACCCTTTTAACGTATATTTAGATACCCCCACACCCTTTCCGGAACTTTTACCGAGTTAAGTTGATTTTCATTTATTTTCTTATATTTTACCCTAAATTTTCTAACCATCCAAAGACTGCAAAGGATTGTTTTTGTTTTAAAACTGATTGGCCCTGATCTATCTGTTGTAATGCAAAAATTAGTTTTAAGTGAAAACTTCAGAATTTTGAATCGGTTTTTTCTAGAAATGGCATTTTAAAAATAGTCTTACTGTTAAATGGTTTTTATCTTGTATGAAAAAATAACTTACAATAACCGTTACTGATTTTGCCTTAGATATATGCCGAATAAAAAATGGATTTAAATTTATTTTATTTTATTAGACTACGTTTAATGTTTGTAACGACGGACTATTTTCAATTTTTACTTTACATATTAATATTCAAAGAAATTCGATATTCGAAATTCCAAGGAATTTTCTTCAACTGTAATAAGCGTAGGAACATTTGTTTGTACTACTGTATTTTTTTTGTTTCAATTAATAATACATTGCAAAAACATGTTTTGCATAAATGATTGTTTGTATTAGTGAAAATTGCTTGGAAAGGGAAACAGAAAATCTATAATATACAGTAAAATAATATACAATAACAGAAAATCTATAGTATATAAAATTAAATCGAAGAATTATATGAGTTTTAATTATAAAGATAAGTGACATTATGTAAATTTAAATCCTGAAAAGAAAATACTATCGATTTTTAATAAAAGTTGTCAACTTTTAAATGTGCAATAAGAAAAAAATTAAAGGCTTGTAAATAAATTGTATCAGCAAATTTTATTGAAATATTTTTAATTTGTGCTGTTCTTTTGGAATACAAAATATTTTTAAATTGGAAATTGGAAAGATTTGTTCACTTATCGCGAATTAAAATATTGTTTTTGCTACAAACAATACAAGTTGAAATTTATAAGTTGTGGACTGTGGTTCGAACAACATAAAATGCTAATAAATTAAAATGCATTGAAGGGTTGGCTGTCAGCTGTTTTGGAGAATGGGAATAATTAACGAGAATGGGAATTTACCGAGGGAACAATGGATGATAGTTATAAGTATGGAGGGTTTGGGATTGCTTCTATCAGTGGACTGTCAATATTATTATAATAAGATGCTAAACATTTACATGTGAAGTGGATCAACATTCAACAAATTATTAATAAGCTCTTTTGATTTGATTTATGTAATGTTTGTTGATTTATTTTTATACTGATAAATCATTTTCTATGTTAGCTAACTAATAGTTTTTTTATATTATTCTGTGATTCATGATAAGAGATTTGCAAGTTTAATTCGTGTTTGTCATAGATTCAGTTTTCCGGCTTAATATTACGGTTTAAGATTATATATTCGTTATTAAAAGTCCAAATTATTATATGTTTTATGAATAATTATTGGCAGATATTACAAATTAAACAACGTCATTTGCCTTTGATTATTATATAAAAACGGAAATGTTTTTCTAGTCCCTGCGGCCATGGCCCAGGGCCTCTCTTAATCGGCACTTTTCGGAGATTGCCGAACGAGAAAACGGCCGAATCGAGAAAAATGGCAGAACAAAAGTTTTCGGGCTCGTCAAGGACAGGTGCCTCATGAATTATAAAATATGTGGTAATCATCAAATGAAATCGGCGTGGGCCCAGGAACAAAATATAACCTTTCTCTGTCTTTTCATTATGCTTATATTGTACTTTTGGATACAATCCGACATATTAAATGTTTTTTTTAAATAATATATTATACTGTTACGTTTTTCCAAACTTTCTTCGAATTGGCCTTACTCACAATTCGATAAACGCAATTCCCAATCTCTTCCGAGTTCGATCACTGATTAGTTAGCAAACACACCAGGTTTTATTAAATATTCAACAACTTAATTGTTTCACAACAACAGGAAAACAATACAGCAAACAATATTCCTAACTAGAATATTCTTTCAACAGCTTCAAAAGCTCCAACGGTTTATTGTAAAAATTTCCAGTACACCACGTTCAAAATAGTACACAAAATATTTCTTCTCAATAACACTTAAAACTTTATTTACAAAAACTTATTTTAAATGTCACTTTTATAATTTTCACTTTACTATCGCAGGCTTAAAATAAAACTAATTCAAAACTACAAGAGATAATGTTCTTATATACCTTCTGCAATACTTCTAGATAATTCGACATCACTTTACAGAAACCTTGAGAAAATATTAGAATATTCGATTATTTTACGTTATGTTGATTTGATTCATACGGCATGATGAATGCGATTTCATCCGAGCATTGTAAACAATGAGATCCACAACACTGCGACAGCGCTTTTAAGCGCAGGGAATCAAGATGTGATGTTAAATTTCGATCACCCACAACTCGTATAGCACGCGTTTAAACAGAGTCCACAAGTTCTACGATGGAAACAGATGCAACGTCCCAATCTTGACAACAGTGCTTTATTCAGGAACAAATATTGGAATTATATATGTGGAGTAATTGTAACGGAGTAAAATATTTTTTCATTTTTTTTTTAGTTAAGTTTCCTTTATAGTTGACATCGTATCTTCGGATATTCAAAGAGTCTAAATAATGAATATTTTATATTTAGTGTGCTAAACATATCTAACTAATTAATAAAAATAAAAAAACTGATTAAGAGCGATTTGATTATGAAGACAACTTAGGTACCTTTTGGTTACTTTATGGTGCGTGGTTAAATTATTGATTCTGAGAAATTAGAATTCTTTTATTCTACTACTTCATTTATTCACCTGCATATTAAAGTGTTACTTTATTACTGTAATGTGTGGCCTTAAAATGTCACTTTTTGCTGTCACTTTTTGCTATTTGTTTAAATTCTATAAAAAATAGAAATTATTATCAAAGCAACCTTTCGATTCTAAATTTCCTAATCCAATTAAAATATTTATTAGTCTTTGTTGTCATAGTTATACGATTTGTTTGAAAAGAAATAACAAATATATTTGTCAAAGGCTACTTGTTCAACATCGTTTTATTTAAAAATTTATAAATTTTTTAATTTTGATTTAGATTTAGATTAAACAATTTTTTTTAAATATTTTGCTTGAGGCGAATAAAAAATAGTATATGGTGCACGGACGTAAGTCATTTTGAACTTAATGTGGGTGCAAATCTCGGCTGGCGTCTCGATTCGCAAACTCCACATACGCCCAAAAACCTTAGCTTTACGTCCTTGCATCATAATGTACTATTAACATCTATTTAGGATGCCGAGTTTTCTTGATATGCTTTTTATCATCAGCCTTTATATGATCGTTCCAGAGTAAGTCATTGGAAATTGCCTCCCAATAAGCGAATACTTTCACATTCATCTATTTCTTCATCATACATTCTAAATTGAAATTTTGTTGAAGAACTCGGTCTTTGATCTGGAAACATTCAATAGCTGTGTTTTTATGGAATCGAAATTCAATTTTTGGAATTAAAATTAAACCAAATAATAGAAATAAGTATCCGTCTTTTACATTATTATCATTCTTAATACTTTTAGTAACTGTGCATTCAGAAGAAGTATCGAAGTATTCATGAAAATGTTAACAAAATCATCCACTTCGTTTTACTTTTTGTAACAATTTTAATTTTATTTTTATTTTTATCATTTTGTAAAACGTATAACTCCTATAAACCGTCAGTTATCGTAAGATAACATTCAACTTAAAAATAAGATGAATAAGTTTGTAAGTTTTTAAATAAATTTACTTTATTTTTTCTCGTAGTGAATTAAATGATATATTATACCAACATAAAAACTTTTGATGGATGTATTTTGTTCTGCTAAATAAATATGCCAAGAGTATCTAAGATCTCTTTTAATTTTAATTGATTTTTTACTCGGACAAATGTTTAAGATACACACAAATGGTACAAATTCAAAAGCGCAAGATACATTTATTGTCATAATTGACAAGTTTTATTAGTCAGGACGATATTCGGGGTTTGCTTCTTTTAAGACAACAACCGACGCAAATTTGACAGCGCTATTATTAATATTTATAACCAAACACAAATTTACAACGCAATATTTAAAAAATAAAACATAAAAGACTTCTGAAAATTTGATTGATTGTACTACCATACCCAATTATCTTGAAATGTTTGGAGAAAGTGTGTGCAATATAATACAATAAGGAACGATTAAACTTATCGTCAATACAATAAATACTAAGGACCAGCTTGGTTCTTTCCAGCATAGAATAAATACCGTTTTAATGATATTTTACAAGAGCAGTGTACTACAGCACATTATGCTAGAATTTATTTTCACGGTTTAGATGTCTTCTCACTTTAAGCTAGGTTTGTCTTCTAACTTTGGATACTCAGAGACGTCAATTTAAATTTCTAATTTCATGTCTAATTTCGTTTGAACAAAATCCTAAAAGTGACATCTGTGTGCAAACCATAGATTATGCACTTTGGAATGTTTTCGTCAGATAGTTGTCTAGTTGTCTGTCCCAAATTCCTAAGCTTAACAGACATTCACTGGTTTTGTTTATTTCTCTGATTATATTTAAGACTTTTCTATACGCTATCCACCAAATCATAATTTTATGAAGTGAAATGTAGGACAGTTATCCTATATTAAGAGTGAAACAGACAGTTGAAGATATAACTAGCTCGAATTGTTTAGTAAAAATTCTCGTTATTGGATATGATGATGTATGTATCGGCAAAATGTACTTAATAAAATAAGTTTTCAATAATTAATGTATTGATTCTTCTAAGAAATGGAAAAAATAGTTTTAAAAAAGTATAACTTGCTAATTGTAATTTATTTATCGACACCGACATAAAAATTATTTCTTGTGAAAAAACGACAATGAAACGACAATCAAACGACATAGAAATTAAATCTTGTGAAAACGTTAATCAGATTTGCTCATTGAGCCAAAAATGCTCATTCGAGTGAAAATTTTAATTAGAAAGTATTTTTATTTAATATTTAAGGGTTCTGGGAACATTCGAAATCGAAATTATCAATAAAATAACAAACTTGGAACATAATATTTACATGTGTTTGTAATTAATTTTTATTATTTATTTATTTGTTAATTTACCAGCTTTAGAGTTAGGCATCCATTTTATGCATATAATTTTGAAAGGATTTTTAGATATCCGGTGAGACTACCGAGCTTGAATCCTATTATAACGGAATGATAAACGTAGATGCTATGTGCTATATGGTATTACTGCCTTCTTATTTGATTTAAAATAAAAACCACAATGTCTATATTTTTTTATAAATATGGTGTCATTCCTAGACCCGTCGTTCGATTAAGCTCTATTTTCAGCATTGCGCATATTTTGGTTTAACCTTTCAATTTATATGTCGTTCGCGAAGATTTGTGACAACTCGTTTTTCAGAATTTCAAAAAGCATAGGCTATGTGTGTTAAGTAGTCTAGTGGTTAATTTAATCAACTGGACGCTTGACTCTGAACTGGAGGACCTGTGCTCAATTTCCATTACCTGATGTAAATCAAATGTTGTTAAATCAACCAATCAACCACGTTAGAATCAAGTCCTAAAAATAAAAATGTTAAGTATCTGCAATCAATATTTGCTCCTTCACTTGAAGGTTTTCTTTTAATATCTACTTCTGCATTTGGGCATATTGATAGAGAACTTATGCAAACACCTGAGATCAGAGAAAATATATTAAAATCTATTCATTAGTTATAGGCTATTTTGTTTTAAAAAATATAAAAATATAAAACCATTAAAGTTAAACGAAGAACCCTTATTTATGGTGAAACTTCGTTGTTCATCCTCCTCGTTCTGTTTAAATATGAGAATAATTAATTTATTTAGATTATAAATATTAATTGCTTAATTTTCTTTCTTTTAGGATATTAATTCAAAAAAAATTTAAAAATATACTTGAAAATTTGCTTTCGATTTTGTGAATAGAAAAGCAGATACAAAAATAACGTTTGGAGTTAGAGTTATTGCATAAAGTAACAAAGAATGTAATTATTTAGGATGGAAATATTGAAAAAACACTTGTTTTCAAAAATTTATATTTTACAAAGATCAGAATGGCATTTGACCTGGTAAAATTTGTGTGCAGTAACATAGTAATATTTATAGTTAATATTTAAATTTTACAGCCATTGCATTCTAGCTATAAAAAATAGTTGATTTAAGTATTGTTTATTAAAATGTTCTTAATCTGAAAGTTGGACTATTATATATTCTTTAATTTAATTAGTTTTCAAAAGAACGAAGGATACATCATTGATCTTATGAATATTGAGAACTTTGCCTTTCTTATATTATTCTTGTAGCGCAAAAAATTACCATCGCAAAAGCTGTAATAAATAACAAAGTAATAGTTAGATTATGATGGAAGAACGTAAAGCTAAAGTTTTTGGACGTATGTAGAGTTTCACCCACATTTAGTCCTTACGTCCGTTAGGGTGTTTCATTTTTACATGCAAAAAATAAAATGTAGAATTTTTTGCCAACTTTGCTCACGCCGTGAGTCTCAGTGATGTAAAAGATATATATGCCAAATTTCAAGAAGATTGGATAATATTTAGAGGTTGCACACTTTGACCAGTTTTATAAAAGTTTATGTAAATTTAAAGTAAATTTCACTAAATATAGCTTAAAGTGATCGATGTGTGCAACCCCTAAACATTATCCAATTTTCTTGAAATTTGGCAAATATATCTTTTACATCACTGAGACTTGGGGCGTAAGCAAAGTCATATGAAAATCAAATCTTTGGAAAATGAAACACCCTAACGTCCGTGCATGATGCTATTTTTATTTGCCACAAGTAAAATTATTTTAAAAATACTTGTTTAATCTAATTCAAATTAAAAATTTTGCATAAATTTTGAAATAAAAAAATTTTAAACGAGTAACCTTTGATCAAAATATTTGTTATTTTTTTAAACAAATTGTGTAACTATGACAACAAGAAATAACAAATATTTTGATTGGATTATGAAATATTGATTTCAAAGGTTGCTTTGATAAAAAACTTTATTTTTTATTTTTTATTTATACAAATTTAAAAGTTTTTTACTTTGACGTAGATATGACAACATAGGGTTAAAAACTGACATTTTACGACTGCAAATTTCAGTAATAAAGACACACAGGCGAATAAAAAATCTTTGTTCTACGTAAAATTTATAAAATATAATTCTCATCCTACATAAAGAATGCCGTTTGTTCGTATATTCAGAATAGTTTACCAGATGGGAGAGTAAAAAATATCGAGTTAAACTGAAAATATCTCAATATGTGATTGTTAAAGATTGTTTGAATTTTGTAATCGCCGGACTCGTATTAAAAGAAGGAAATGACAAGTGCGTGACATAAAACGTGCATCACTTAAGTGTAAACTGTCTACATGGTTAAATTTGTAGATTCAAGGCAAAAAGTATTTCTTTCAATCCATTCACGCAAGGGGGGGTCAGTTTTCGTTCGTTCTATAAATTTCTATGTTTCTCAATTTAATTTTTTAAATTGTTCCTCAATTAAAGTTTTTTTAAATTTTGTTTTAATTTTTTATCTAGAAGTATGATAATCCCGTGTACGCCGGTGTCTGCTTACGAGTTAAAATAAGATATCATATATTATAAGAGGAATAATAGTGAGATAGCACTAGCCAAGGTAACACTTCAGCACCTCAAAGGGCATGCAGACCTACGTAGATCATTAAATACCGGTATGCCGAATACCAAAATACCGTGGTGTCTGGTGATCCGGAAACATCTGAGTTTATTTAGCAAAATCGATTAAATGTGGAACAAAGGTCTGACTGGCCGTTGGGGTCAGCAAACAAGTGGATATAAACATTTACTGGCTTTGAATGGTTTATGAAGCCCAAAACAAAATCTTGGAATCTTTATAGAAGGGTGGAAAATATTTAATGGGAAACCATTATTTATTTGTTAATTAAATCCAGGAGCCCATCCATGGGGTGTGTGGCATATATACGTCTGATGATTTTCTTCAACTTAAAAAGAAATCTCGAATTGAACTAAAAACATTTAAGCATTTGTAAAATTTTGCATAATCCGTTGAATAAGAAACATTATGTTTCTCTAGTTCTGCAATGTTCGCTTTTCAAATTTTTCTGGTTTTTGACATTTGCTCTACTAAACACGCAATTGAAAATAGATCAGCAATTGTTTAAAATTTGTAAAACTTGCGCATATCTTTGAATGTAGAAGATGACCCAAATTTACGCATTTTCTAAAGCTCGAAAGGCGATATTGGATGGATCAATCTCTTAATAATTTAACATTGGTAATTTAACATATATTCCACTAAATGTGGAATATGATTTGAGAATTGAATAGGGATTGCAAATTTTAAGGAAAAAATCAATACCGGGATTTCGAGATTGATTAATCTAAAACCGGAATCCCGGTATTAATACCGGGATTTACAGAAAAATAAAAATCTCACTAAAATAATTTTTTCTGTACTTTAATCGTACATCATGCTGCAAGGACGTAGAGCTAAAGATTTTGTAGCGCCTCGATTTGCATTTTGCACAGACATTAAGTCCAAAATAGCTTACGTCCGAGCATCATATACTATTTTTTATTCACCGCAAGCAAAATATTTAAAAAAAAATTATTTTTCGGCAAACGGCTGTAAAGTTTAACTTTACTACGGCTAGGGAGTTAGTTAAAGTCTTACTTTTTTACTTATAATCAAAGCGGCTGCAAAAGTAACGCCATTTTTATTTCATATTACGGCGGAAGTAAAGTAGCATATGTTATTTGTTATTTTATTATTTTTCAAACAAATTGTATAACTATGACAACAAAAAATAAGAAATTGATTCTGATTGGATTATGAAATTTTGAATTAGTGTATGTAACTACGACAACAAAACATAACAAATAGTTTAATTGGATAATGAAATTTATAATTTATATAATTTTATATTTATAAAAAATTTGAACGTTTGCCGAAAAAATAGTGTAAATAACCTACGGTCGGCCGTCAAACTATAGACTCAGCACAAAAAGTAGCACTTTAGCTCCAAAGTAAATAATGTTCTATTTATTCTAAAGCAAAATTATAAATTTGCATAAAATTTTAAAGAAAAATATGTTGAACAGGTAGCCTTTGACAAAATATTTGTTATTTTTTCAAAATAATTGTATAACTATGACAACAAATAATTCTAATAATTTTAATTGGATTATGAAATTTTGAATTTAAAGGTTGCTTTGATAAAAATGTCTAGTTTTTATAGAATTTAAACAAATACAAATGTTTTTTTACTTTTTTGGATGTAACTATGACAACAAAACAAATGCTTAAAAAGTGACACTTTACGGCCGCAAATTACAGTAATAAAGTACCACTTTAATATGTAGGCGAATAAAAAAATATATTTAAATAATAATATAACAAAATAAAATAATTCAGTCTTTGTAAATCAACAATGGAACATGTTATAATTATTAACAATTATATTGCAATTATATCAACATTAAAAATTTCAATAAAATAATTTGTTCTTTATTTTAAAATATATTTAAATAATAATAATAATTCAGTCTTGGAAATTGCAAATTGGAAATAATCAAAAAAGAACATTTAAATAATAAAATTGCGAATTGCAATCACAATTCACATTAAAAAATAGAAAATGATGTAAGACTTTGATTTTTTTGGCAGCTTCATTCTTTATGATAACAATTTCCACGAACCGAATCAACTTAAAAATATCCTGTATGATATCCTATATGAAATGATCAAGGATTTTTTAATATGTATACAAATAAATACAATCAAATGATATTTCGTTATAGGGATTTTAAAGTTTAGAAATAAAACACTATTTTTCCTTTAATATTGAAATACCGGTTTTTTAAAATGCTAATACCGGGTTTTCGAGGTTGGAAAATTCGTTCGAATCTCGGTATTCCGGGATTCGAAATCCCGGAATTGCAATCCCTAGAATTGAATATGACTTGTGTAGTGCCAATAAAGACGTTATTCGAGCTTTGAAAATTTTCTAGTTAACAAAAAACAAGTTGCATTTGTGTAACATTCAGCCATCGTTGGCAATCCACCCGATTCGTTGCTTTGTGTTAATGGTAAAGCAAAAATTTATACCAGAAAAAGCATGCTCATTGTTACAGATAAATATATTAAAGTACGAAAAGCTCAGAATTTAACTATTCTTTTTTGTGTAGCTTTTCAACATATATGTACGCACTGCCCCAAACAAGAAATACTGAAGATTTAAGAACTGTTTAGTTATTAGTGTTGGTCCTCATAAGACATTTTATTTTAAAAAAAGAATATGTAAATTAAAATTCTTTTACAAAAATTGTAAGCTCCATCTTCTTTTGCTTAGAATTAGAAAGGTGTGGGTAAACGGGTTTTTTGAATAAAAAATAGCTAATCTGAAAAAATAGCTGGATTGATTGAAAATTATGGTAATAGTACAACTAATTTGGGTAATTTCGTATAACTAAAGTTTTCCATTTTGTCAAATTTTCAGTTACTCCTCGCCGTTGCTAATCCGTTTCTTCGAGGTTCACAAATTACCAACAAACACTTGGTCTTATTTATATAGAATTAACGAAATAAAGTGTTTGTCAGTATGTGTGCTGCATTTTTTGGCAGAAGAAGAACATCAAAGACTGCTGACAAGTTCTAACGCTGCTAATTTATATTTTAATGATTTGCCCCTAAATGTTATTAACTATTTTTTTCCGCTTTTTAGGGTTCCGTTTTTTATACGGAACACTATTGGTGAGACTTCGATGTGTTTTTGTCTTAAAATCGATTATCTTATAAACTATAAATCGTATGGACCTGACATTTAAAGTGCGTATGAAACTTACCTGTCCTCTGATGATGACGGATACAAAAAAAATAAAGTTTATGTAAGGCCTTTAATAAAATACTTTTTTTACCGAGTCAAGTAGGGTATCATATGAAAGGGCTTGAATTCAGTATCCCTTGAAATTGTATTTTAGAATTTTTCACTTCACAGTTTTTTGAATAAAATTGGAAAATAACGTTTTTTTCATGTTTTCTTTCCCCATTTAGTTCCGAACCTATTTAATGAAAAAACTTCAAAACTCTTTTGAAATATAGAAAAAGTGGTAAATTTTGAATGAAAAATATAGCAAAGTGTAAAATACTGATAATCATATATATTAAGAGGGTGGGAATCAGAAGGGGGAAAACACAATTTAAAACCCAGGTATGTGGGATATCATATGAAAGAGCACTTAATTTAAAAAACATTGTAATTTTTTTAGAATTTTGCGATGCACAGTTTTTGAATTATTGTCAAAAAAGTAGAACAAAAAGTTGGTTTTCCCCTTCGGTTTCGAGCTTAATTGACAAACAAATTTGAAAAAATTTGACGTTTCGACGTTGATCGACAGAAAAATTTAAAAAAACTCACAGAGATAGTTAATTTCATAAACTCTGAAATTAAACTACAGTGAAGTGTCCCATAATTTTTTTTCTCTATTTTGAGGGGTTGAGAGTGAGGAAGGGCGAAAAAAAGCTTTTTTGACCCAAACTAAAGGGATGTCATATGCACCTTATTTAAGAAATGCTGAAATATTTTTTCAAAATTTTAATTATTATTTAATTATTATTTGAATTAATAATGTATATTTTCCAATATATTACCAGTTGGTTGAACTGAATCTCTTTTAAGTTACCCTAAACTACTTTTGCTAATATTTAACGAGATGTAGCATTTTGTATAGATATAATTGGGATCAATTTTCAAGTGGCGTTGCTACTGACATTTAAGAGGAAAAAATCGTTTTTATGTGCCTATGGTCTGGTAATATAAAAACTACAACACAACTTTATGTAAGTTAGTTTGTCAGTTTGTTCTTCTACATTCACGGAACCCTTGGCGAGCGAATTTTATTACTATTTTTTTATTACTATTTGCACTTGACCGACTTTTTTATAATCACTTGACTACTCTAATATAAAACACGAAAATAATAAATTATCATTTTGTTCGCTTATCAAAGATGCAATAAATATTTCTCATTTACTTCAAATGTATTTTTGGGTGACAACTTTAAATACTACATACATGTTTCCAAAAATTAGTAAGAAACTACATCGATTACTTACTACTCATATAGCGATAAAATATCATATGCAGTGTGAACTGTGAACATAACAAAAATAAGATATAATGCAACTTAATGTAGTCATTTGAGGTATAAAGAGAAGGGTAAACCTAGGAATAAAAGAAAATAAACTATAAACTTGTATAAGGGTAGTTCTACACACGAAGGAAGAAAATGGAGCTAATTACGGTACGACATGTTTTTTGCGTATAAGCTCTGGCAAGTAGTTTTAGTTAAAGTTGATGACGTTCTTTCAACTTTTCTGAATGTGGCCAGTCAAAAAAAAAAAAATTCAAGAGTCAAAATTAAAAAATAACCTTCTTACTCCTAAATTAACTCAAAATTATCTCAATATTATCTCAAAATACGAAATAAACATTTATTTAAGTCAAATCCCGCTTTTAAACTTCCAGGGGGCTGAGACCAGGGGACTGATATTTTATTAGTGTTTCGCTTAAAAATGACAAAATTACGTCTAAAAAAGAAATAAACGGATTCTTTACCAAGGCAATACATATTCACGACGTATAAAACTACAAAATTACCTGTAATTAAAATACTTTTTACGAAAATGCTTGCCTGGGGACTGATAATTTGACTGGACAACACACGATCTTGCTAGTAATGATAACTGTTTTAATTGATAAAACATCGGACTAAGTAAAACACTTGCAATATTATATTTATTGAACTTTAATTAATTCGTGTGACGAGCGATAACTTCATAGAAATATGAATTATGAATATTTTTAATGTGTTTTGATTAGGCAGGAGAATAATAACAAATTCGTGGAACAAACTTTAATAGGATCTATCTTATATGAAATGTAGAGTAATGTTATGATTATTTACACATTATTAAAGCATCATTATTCATAGTATATTTTCCTACAAGAGATGAAAACATTGTCTTTTTCGTGAGTAAACATTTGTTCACGAGACGCGTTAGCGTCGAGTGAGACATGTTTACGAACGAAAAACGTTTTTATCTCGCATAGGAAATGCAATTTTTTCTATGATAGTAATATATAATCGATATTTACTATAAATTATAACGTTATAAATCGACCACAAAACATTCAAAATTCATATTCTATTTTTTCATGGCTACGTTGTTTAATAGTACATTATATACCGAGGTGATAAAGTAAATTTTCTACATTGAGATGGATATTAATTCGCTAGAAACGAAGTTTCGAGCGAATTAAGCACCGAAATGGAGAAAATTTTCTTCACCGAGGATATACTATTTTTTTTACTACTTGATATAAAAAATGCACTAAAACTCTTAATTATTCACAAAATAATAAGTCAATTAATAAGCAAATGGTGAATAAATAAAAATTTTGATTTGGTGAAACATTGTTTATCATATCATTGGATTGCGTATTGGATATTTATTTTTCTAAAACTATATAAAAATCACATATGCTTTGCATTAAAAAATATAGCTTTTATTTATTTTTGACATGAAATTGAAAATCTATTCAATAAAATCAAAACGCTTATTATTTTTTAATTTATTATTATTATTTTAGGAAGAAACTAAAAAAAATCAAAGATGAACTCAGTTAACAAACGAGCAAAAATTATATTTTCATTATTTACGAAGGCGCTAAAATACTTATTATTAGGTGTGGGGAATAATTATTAGTAACCATAGCTGAGAAAAATAATTTTTGTCTCGGGTTTTTGAGTAAATAATTGAAATTTCTCATGCAAGTAGTAAAAAAAATACTTTGTAAAATTATATGAAAAACCATAGCAACTATAATTTGTTATTTTTTTACACTAGTGAGTTTACTTTTCACATCGAAAAAATTTTTTTTTTTTCATATTAGTATACGAAATAAGCAAAGCCGTCCAAAATTCCTATGTTTGTAGAACTATCCATAAACGATTGATTTGCCATTATAAAAGTTGGTTCAAAAGTCTCATAAGATTTCAAAAACAGGTTTTAGCAAATATCTAGTTTCCTATGCCTTTAATGATATTCGCATATGCCGTTTACAATAAAAATTTTAGGGCATAAAATTCTCTACAAATTAGGCTATGTAACTTTTTTTAAGATAGAGCGCGAAGAGTACAGTGTCCAATTAAATTATTTTCATAAAGAAAAACTTATCCTATTTTACTTTGGTCTGAATAACCTAAGCATTACACTCTCGAGTCATAAGTGAACTCTCAAGCCAAATGTGACTTTTTTGGTTTTTATCGACGTTTTAGGACCTAAAGATTCTAAAAAAGCAGAAAACAATGTATGTATGTCTACTGGCCGGCCGTCACAACCGTCGTTACAAAAAAAACCGCTGGAGTGATTTCAAAAAATTTCTAAAAAAGGTTTAACCTAATGGTAAGAGTTGAAAGGACGATGTATTCGATAACTGTACCGGAACTGGGTTAAACAAATAATTAAGCTGTGTGTCAAAACAAGAAAATGTGCATATTTTTGGATTAAAAAGCGCTTTTTTTTCAGGACAAATTTTGTGGACTAATAGGAGCAGTTGGGTAGTAAAATATCGAGTCGTTTATTAAAAATCGTTTTTTCTTAGAAGTTATAATTATTGAAAAGAAGCATTTAAAGTGAATGGAGAGCTTTTCTTAAAACTTATCTGGTCTGGACTAATAGGAACCGTTGGGTTTGAGAATATCAGGTTGTTTTGATTAAGCATTTAGAGCAAATGGAGGGATTTTCTTAGACGGTTTTTTTATAAATAGGAAGAGTTGGGTAGTAAAATATCAGGTAATGTCATATGAAATGTTATTTTTTTCAAAATTTGTAATTATCGAAAAGATGAATTTACGCTAAAGAAAGGGTTGAATTTCCCTCTTGTTATAATTCTGGCTGCATGCCCGACGAATTATTTTGTCTTTTGTGATTGTGACTAGCATAAGGAAAAAAATACGCGTTTTGCTGAAGCAAAATCATGCGATGGTATGGTTAGTGCCAGGCAGATTACTACGTTTTCTAAACAAAGAGTTGGCAAGAAAATAAATACAAGCCAAACTATAACACTGATTACAATATGATGTAAACGCATGGCGGAATCAGTTTTTAGTAATTTGTAAATTTTTTTTGATGTACGGGTGTAACAACCCTACTTGACATATGATTTGGATTTATGGTTTAGTTATCCATTCTTTTAAAAACATAAAAAACGAACGGGATGTTTTCGTGCGACCTATAGGTCTTAAAAGGTTTTTATGTGTTGTTGTAGCACATATAGGGGTTTATGGCACATAATTTCTATTACACTACAAAAAACAACATTTATTTAAAAAAACTAAAAATATAATTAGAAATTAACAGTTTTTGAAAACGAAATACATTAGGTACACATCAGGTTAAAATACTTTTTAGAATTTTAAGAATATAATTTTTTCTAGATTTGATATTTCGAGAATATCAAATTCTTTAGGAATTGAATTTACATTTCTACACGTTTTGGTGCACTTTGTTTTCTATTCCATAATTATTATAAAATATATGTCATACAAATCAACTATTTTGAAAAAAAAAAACAATTCAATATTAATTTTGTTTGATATGAATTACTTCGGTCTGAAAGAGCTAAGTTTTACAATCTCGAACCAAAAGTAAAAATCTTACCCCCACTTTTTTGGCATTTCTCGACGTATTAGGTCATAACGATTCTAAAAAAGCAAAAACAAAATGTCCGTCTGTCTACCTGCCGGCCTACACAGCCGACGAAATCTAGAAAACCGCTGGAGCGATGTCAAATTTTTTTTTTCTAAAAATAGATAGGATTTTGTAGCCCAAGATAGCTGTACCGGAAGGGTATCAAAAAATCATGAAGTGTGTCAAAACACGAAAATTTGCATATTTTTGGCTTAGAAAGCGTTCATTTTAAGTGAAAATGAGTAGTAACATTAAATGTGAAAGAAATCTTGATGGTCGGCATTGTTATGTGAGACCAGGAGCTTGATTATTGATTGATTTGAAGCGTGTCAAAAAAAAAATACCGTCGAGTGTGTCAAATTTTTTTTACCCAATTTTTTGGAAAAAAAATTAATTATTTGTATAACATGAAATGTTACATGGAATATGGTTCCAGTTTCAACCCCGCTCAACTTATAGGAGTAGTTGGAAAATATCAAGTTGTTGCAGATTAAATGTCGTTTTTTAACGAAAATTGTAATTACTAGGAAGATTCTAAAGTAGTTTTTTGTGTGATTCCACGACTGAATAACAGGAACCGTTTGCAAATAAGTTTGAACTTTTGATTATGTTATAACTTTTGCAATATTTTTGGAATTTTGAAAATTCACAGTTTGGTTTTTATTCATTTTTGGAATAAATACTTTTAGAATTTTGGAAAAAGTTTGAATTTTTGCAATATTTTTAGAATTTTGTCTTAAATATCAAAAATTATTTTTGATTTTGTAATAGTTTTTGGAATTTTTTTAGAATTTTGAAAAATGATTGAATTTTTGATTTTATTATAATATCTTTGAATATATTGTAACGTTTCTTGGCCGAGTTACTAATATTTGGTTCGATCACTAAACATGTTCTTTTGGATGTCGAACTATATAATCGTCACAATGCTTAGAATTTTGAAAAAAATTCAAAATTTTTGGTTTTGTTATAGTTTTTGCAATATTTTTGGAATTTTGAAAATATTTTCAATTTTGTAATAACTTTTAAAATATTTTTAGAATTTTGAAAAAGTTTAAATTTTTCAATTTATTATCATTTCTGGAATATATTTAGAAATTTTGAAAACAAATTAAAATTTTTTATTTTATTATAATTTAAAATTCTTTTTGGTATTTTGAAAAAAGTTTGAATTTTTGATTTTGTTATAATTTTTTTAAATCAAGTCAATGCCGAAAACTGAATGAAAATCATCAACCCAGACCAAAGTCTTGATATCTCATTGCCTTGAGATTTCAGCCCCTTCATATTGTTTCCATTTAGAATTTTAAAAAAATGGTAATTTAATTTTGAAATGTAAATGAAATGTGTATTAAACATGGTGCAATTTACGCATACTCTTACAAAAACGAAAGATTTAGATGCTTTATTTTCTGTTCGTGTGAATGTGCGAAATTATACTCTTTCTTGGTCTATTTTTAGAATAGGTTTCGTAATAAACTATTATTAATATATATTAATTTTTAAAAAATTTTTAATGTATTTCTAGTACATAAGATAATTGAGAAAAGCCACTCAATATTAAATGTGAAGTCTCAAAACTAGTATTTTCACAAATAATCCACTGTTTTCAACTAAAAACAAAATTCAATCCGTATCAAAAATATACTTTTGTTTACACTTTCGGTTATCACAATAAGGATCACCCACCATACAGCTACATCTCATTAGTTGATTTTTTCAAAACAGTAATAGTTTTAACTTCCTTAATTTCGTATGCTTGAAACTCTCAAATTAATAAACATTAATAAAACATAACAAAACTTACAATTATGATAGCAAGGTAATAAAACTGTATCATTTTCAAATGTTTTAACTGTTGTCGGCAAGCTGTTAAAATTATCATCAATTGATTTTATTGTAAAATCAGAAACACATTTTTCTATCACAAATAATAATATTAAAAATATCAATTTATTTCCCATAATATTTATAGCACAATTGTAATTCATTTTAAATGTATTGAATATTTTTCACACAAAATCACAAAATTCAGAATCACCTTTAAAACTACAAATTTCCCACGGTTTTCTTAAATTTTTGCAATAACATTACATATAACTGAAACCAATAAAATAAAACAATTAATGTCTTTTCTTAGGCAGAAGATTCTTTGAAATGATCAAAACGTATACGAATACATCAAACAGTAGAATTCATCAAATTTTTCTTAACCGCAACAATAACTAAATCAACGAATAATGATGTCATATAAAGAAAATCTCTAACTAAAGCTAATACAAAATAAAATGTATTTGTAAAAGAAATATTAAATTAAAGACTAAATTAATAGACAACAAAAAATTTAATAAAAATAATAATTTTTTTTATACATATTAAGAGCTTTATGTTTTGTTTGTATTTTTATTGTACTCCTATTAAACGGTTTCACTTTTAAAGTAGTTAATCGTTGTCGTCTTGTTGATTTTTGTATGTTATTTTTTTGGTTTGTTTAAGAGGGCGAAGTGATTCGTTTAATTCAATTGAGATACGAGTAGATATGATGGAGCAAGTTTTAACAATAACATTGTAAATATTTTAACTAATTAAGTTAATATAAAACATACTCGATTAATGTTGACTTTTTGATTAGTGAAACTTTAACATGGGTGTTCTGGGGTTAAACGATTAAATTACAGAATGTGAAACGATTTTTATCGGAAAGGAAAGTTCTTAAACTTATTTACTTAAACACTTATTTATAACAACGACAACGTAGTTGTTCCAAGTGCAAATCAATAATATCTTTGGAAAATCATATTAGCCTTCTTAAGTGAGGTACACGCATTTGATGCAAATGATGTCTGACGAATATAGGAGCATATGAATGGAATCGAGCATATGCATATGCATATTGCATATGAATATTTTTTGTGAATTCTTGATTTTATTTTAAAAAATATTTTAAGCGAGAGTTAACAATTTTATATTATTCGAGCACTCTTTTCACTCCTTAAAATAATATTCATGAGTTAAAATTTTTATATTTTTAATATTGTTCTTACTCGTAAGAGTTAAATTTGTATTTTTTTGATTTCACTCCTTTGGAGTCGACTTCATTTTTATCTTTTATTCCATATGCCAAAAAAGAAAATTAATACTTTTTCGTCAACCTTTTTATTTAATTCCAGAGAAATAATTTATTGTTTTTAAAAACGAAGAAAGCAAGTTTCAAACAGAAACTAATTGCGTGAACAATTGAAAATATTTCAATTTAAGAGTAAGAGTAAACCTTATGGAGTAATTTCTCATCTTTTAAAATCTTTAAAAAAAAAAGTGATATAAACATATTACAACTCTGTTATACTCTGTTAAACACAACTAATGTGATAAATCTATGCTCTAACTATGTTATTTACACAGTTTGACAATCAATCTGCTCTCAATATTATCTTACTACCACAAAATGGATAAAGTATGACAACAACAACAAATGATTGTTCATATCAACCATTTGGAAACAACAAAGGATAAGCTAAAGGATCCAAAGAAGAATCAAGGACAGAAACAGAACGAATTTTCATTTGCATTTTTTGAAAAGACAATCATATTTCTTTCAAAAGGTGGTTCACCATCATCAACATTTTAATTTAAAGTAATCTAATTTAATGAATCGATAAATCAGGCGTTTATCCTGAAAAAAAAGAAAAACAAGGGAGGAAAATCGTTTCCCAAAAAATATATAATATAAAAATCACGTACGTAGCCAATTTTAATTACACCATCGTACATAAAAGTAATGAAAATGTATTTTTGGAAAAATAAATGAATTAGGACAAATAATTGAATTTGTCACTGTTCTAATTTAGAAACTAAAGTGCTTGGGCTTTATTAATTTTAAAGTTTTACTTAGAGTTAGAGACTTCATTCAACCGTTTTTAATTTATATGGGAGATCAGCAATATTGACTAATTTTCGGTTAATTGGAAAAGCGAGGTGTTTATGGTTATTATAGTTTTGATTGAAACACACTTTGACTTGTGTTAGAAGTAACTCCAAATTCTTTATCACTCGGTCAATGAACAATCGGAATTTGTATAATTACATTCTGAAATTACAACTTATTATAACTACAAAATGAGAGGCAACAGGAAGGTGTTAATTGATGTTTTAGTGAAGTGGTGAAGGGTGAAGTCCGGTACGCCAATTAATCAGTTTGTTTTGTTCTCATGGTCGAAGTTAAATTATATTATTATTTTTATTTGTGAAATCAATCAATCAATATATCTGATGAACACTCATTCTAAAAAAAGTTTAACATTTCGTCAATACAAATGGATTAAGGAATGTAGGACATAAGCCTTCAAAGGAAAAGTATTTTGTAAAAATGTCATTGGAGCATATTTTCCGAAATTGTAAGGAATTTCATTATTTTTATAATTTTAAAAATTTAACTAATTATGTATTAACAACCAACATTACTGTTTCTTTTATAATCAAAATATCTTCTATCCCAAGAAATTTCTTTTAATAAATTCAATTACGAATCGAAAGACCAATTAAATTATAAAAATTATTGTACCCTTAAGTGAAGTGAAACACATAATCAGTCTCAAGTATAGTAACACCAATCTAATCGGGTCATTTTTGTGATCATAGCGAATTTTTATTTATGTTTTATGTTTCTCATTGATTTAGCTTACTATCAAAGACAGGATAATAACTTAATTTAACAAAATTTCTTCAACTTTACAAGCTTATGTATTTGCATATTAGAAGATCATATATGTAATTCTTTTATAATTGGTATTTTTCGTTTTTAAAATTAAGCAAAATTATTTTAAACTACGTGCATGTTAACAAAGTCACGAACGCGGTTAAAACCATTCAAAACAAATAAAAACATCAGATAAAACGTTTATACGAGTACTTATAACATTTTATAGAAACAAACAAGAAACACTGCAAAGAATAAATGGCACAGATAACGAATTTCACCCAAATCTTGTTATATCAAAGTCAAAAGTTATTAGTTCATTTCTACAGATCGTACAGTAGTAACTCGCTATAAATACACATTTTAAATTAATTAAAAAGATGCAATTAAAAATTAAGAAAAAACCCATTTTCCTTATATAGCTGATTTTATTTTGACATGCCAAAAAGTAAGTGGGTTCAATAAGTTCAATAAAAAAACTAATGTGTTCTGTTCTTACGATAATGTGGGACGGCAATATTATTTTAGTATTAGTATTTTTCTTCTAAGTTATAATTGGATTAGTTCATATAATTATTTCTTTTGTAGTAATTTAATATATAATAATTGGAAATCTTCAATTATATCACAATTGAAGTTATAGTAAATAATTGGTTTTTGTATAGAAATTAGTTTAATCTGATATGAAATAAAAAATGCGGGAATCTTGATATCATATTTAATAGCTTCGGGGAAAAAATTATGTGGATTGATCGAATTGAAATACGAAATTGAAATATTTCCTTTCAATAATAACTTTTCTTTCGTTACGGTTGAAAAATTGTACTGATGTATAGGGTGAGTTTCTTATACCATAAGAATAGATAATTATCATAGTCGGAGGTACAAACCTAGCTAGAGAGTTATCCATCGTCGTAATAGTTGAGTTTTAAGACCTAGGTCCCCACAACAACGCAAATGAACCCAAACATTTGATTTTATCTTCAAAGATTGGAATATGACCTATATCAAATATTGAAATATGACAAATGCCAATATAAAAGGAGAAATAAAAATAAAATAAAACGATAAAATACAGTTTTTAGAAAAATTTGCATGAACAAAACTAAAATTGGGTTACCAATGATAAAGTTTGTGACATATTTTTGAACATGGGACGCACTGACTTCCTCTATGATTAAAGCCTACGATATAGAGTTGTAGGTATGTGCACGTTCGACTCGTACGGATGACCAGCTTCGACTATCATCTAGGTCAAAGTGTTTTTAAGTGAAAAATTAACAATCATCAACATACCGGTTTTACAATTGACTGAAGTCAAGCAATATGGTTGATAAAGTTAAGAAACACACTATGGACTGATCACCCATATACAATTAATCGATCAAATAAACTCGACCACAAAATTGAGTGAATTTGAGATGAATACGGGCGAGGAACACTTGTTGACAGCCTAACAGTGGTATGTGTATGTGCTGGTAAATTACCAGTGGTATATACCATTGTTAACTCATATGTCAATATCAGGAACTAAAGTACGCTAAAGTAAACTAAATTTACAATCCAAAAAAAACTGAGCCCTTTCAATTTTAGGTCTGGTGGATAGCTCACTTAAACTTTGGTTGACCAACCTACTTACGAGAACATATTTTGATTACTCAAACAAAATTAAAGAAATAAAATCGAGGGTGTCTAATGCCACAACTATGCCACAACTCTTCTTTCCTTTTAGGTAGATTTCATATAAAAATCTACCTATTGAGTTAGGCTTCATCTCGGAATTTCGGAAAAATGTTTGTGACAAACGACTATATATGATAAGCGGAGACGAAAAAACAAAAAAAAAAAAATTTATATATATATATATATATATATATATATATATATATATATATATATATATATATATATATATATATATATATATATATATATATATATATATATATATATATATATATATATATATATAGATATATATATATATATATATATATATATATATATATATATATATATATATATATATATATATATATATATACACGATATGAGATATAACGAAAACGACCGGCACTCTCACGGTCGCATTTGTTGAGGTAGATAAAAAAAATTTTCTGTACATGTGTGTTCTATTAATATCTCGGACGAGTTCGTGAATCAGCAAAATCCGACACGTGGTTAAGAAACTAGAGCTTTTTTTCTAAAAAAATTGATTTTTTAAAACCGTTATAACGGCCGTTTGGATACTAATATTTTTAAATAATTAACAAATTTAAAATCTTTGGAATCTTTTTTGTCAATTTGTTTTAAAAATAGACCTCTGCAGTAAGAGGTTCCTGAGTGAGCGGCTCCAACAAAAAAGTTTGCAAAAAAAAATTTTTTTTTAAACAACCGGCACTCTCACGGTCGCATTTGTAAGGCCAGATCAAAAAACCTTTTCTAAAAATGTGCGTTTTATTAATATCTTAAACAAGTTCGTAAATCAGCCAAATCCGACACATGGTTAAGAAACTAGAGGCTTTATACTAGAAAAAAATGCTATTTTTTAGATCCGTTATAACGGCCGTGTGGATTCTAATATTTTTAAAAACTTCATAAATTTAGAATCTTTAAAACCTTTTTAATCAGTTTCTTTCAAAAAAAAGACCTCTGCAGTTGGATGTTTCTGAGTGAGCGGCTCCAACAAAAAAGCTTGTAAAACACAAAATGCGTTTGAATCAACCGGCACACTCACCGTCGCATTTGTGGAGCCAGATCAAAAAACCTTCCGTAAACATGTGTGTTTTATTAATATCTTGGACAAGTTCGTAAATCAGAAAAATCTTACACATGGTTAGATAACTAGAGGCTTTATACTAGAAAAAAATTCGTTTTTTTAATCCGTTATAACGGCCGCTTGGATACAAATATTTTTAAAAACTTCATAAATTTAGAATCTGTGGAAACATATTAATCCGTTTCGTATAAATATAAACCTCTGCAGTTAGAGGTTTTTGACTTGTTGGCTTCAACAAAAAAGTTTGCAACAATCCATAACTACAATTTTCAAAAACCTTATAACAGTCAATGAAAAAAAAATACAAAGGTTTGAATAGAAGAAATTAATTTTTTTTCTTAGAAATAAGCTATTTTGATATTTTGCAGTAATTGGACGACATATGATATAGCGTAGGTTTGTGTCATAAATTGTCACACACATGTTCTGTGGTAGATTTGATATTTGTTTGTTGCAAAATTGGATAGATATAGTTTTACTTATATGTAGCTAATTTTCTTTTTAAAATTTGTTCGATATCTGTTTTAAATTAGTTTGTATTGTTTAAACTAATCTGATACATCAGATTCTACTGGCACACAAAACTGTCTGATCTCGAAATCTACCTATTTCTTGCGGATATACGTGCCGCTTGGACTTTTTTAATTTAAATTAGCCATTCATTTCTTATGACTTCAGTTAACGACAAATGATAAAGAATACAAACAATCATCTTAGTAATATTAGCCGCAATATACCTGGTGTTATTCGTTTGCACCATCTATTTCTTCAGTTTTGTTGTTGTTATTAAAGTAAAAATTCCTTTTGTTATCTAAATTTCTAAAACAATCTATCCAATCTAATCCAATCTAAGTTGTTGGACAATAAAAAAATCTACCTCTGCTGTGACTAGAGTTTGCAAACTATCCGGTATTTTAGTATCCGCGGATACCGGTTTCTATTCTTCAGTAACCGCGATTAACCGTTCGGATACGGATATTTAAAAAAAAAAATATAAAAATTAAATAAACTGCAACATTTCCGATTAAAATTTTTTATTTACGCTACTTTTTATAAAAATGTTTTAGAAAAACAACAATTTAGAGAATAATCTCACAAACGGGTTCGAAATTTACCACAAAAGTGAGCCGAAACCGAGAACGTCCTTTCAGCTTCGTTTGATTACTCGTTCTTTCATTCATCGTTCGATATTATATTTTAGTCTAGTTTTTCGTCTTTACATTTGTTCAACTTTTTGTACAGAAGATTGAACGTCCCTTTTTCTGTTTATAAAGTGGGGTCGTGTCGTGGTTTACCAATATTTCAACAGCTTGTATTAATTGTTTGATTGCATTCTTTATGTTACGCAGTTTTTCAAAATCTATTCTACAGAAGAAAATTATCGGCAAAATGGGGCACGACTTAAGCTTCAACTTGAGATGCAACACAAATGGAACTTTATTGAATCTATGTTAGAAAAGCTTATCAGAGTTGAAGTCCCAATTCAGAAGGCGCTTATCGAATTAAATTGTATTATTACAATTTAATTCGATAAGCGCCTTCTGAATTGGGACTTCAACTCTGATAAGCTTTTCTAACATTGATTCAATAAAGTTCCATTTGTGTTGCATCTCAAGTTGAAGCTTAAGTCGTGCCCCATTTTGCCGATAATTTTCTTCTGTAAAATTAAATTTTTCACAGTCGATTTTTAAAAAACCTAATCAAAAACATTTATTTCCTAAATTTATTTTTATCCGATAACCGTAATTATTTTGAGCGGATACCGGATACGGTTTTTTATTCAAATATCCGCGGATATCGGATACGGATAATCCGATCCGTCAAACTCTAGCTGTGACATCGAATCAGTAAGCAAATGTTGTTGTCGTATATAGCCTCCTTACGTCTTTATTAGTCTTCCAAAAACGGCACAACGCCCACAGATGAAAACGTAATGGACATCATCTTCAATACAAGCAGCCTGAACCTCATCAAACATTTTATGCTTTCAACGTTAAATATATTTTCACCAAAAACATTTAATTTATCAAATAAAAATACACCAATAGTACAATTTTAATTCCTTGTGTAGAATTTAATTTAATTACAAATTTGGGACTATGAGAAAATTTCCTGTTTTTTCACTTGGATTTTCCTTAAAACTTAAACTAAATTATAATGTTACGATTCTACTTAAACGTAATGAAATACACAACAAAGTTCTATTAAACCTCAATTTCCCTTATTTCAAACGATCAAATAATATTTCAAGGCTACATTATTTTCTAAGTAAGAAAAAGGGTTAAAAGAAAACAACAACAACAAGAAATAAATGATTTTATGAATCAAATCAACATAACGTAAAATAATCGAATATTCTAATATGTGCTCAAGGTTTCTAAACAGTGACCTCGAATATTCGAAAATTATGCAGAATCGTATATAAGGAGTTACCTATTGCAAAACCAATATAGTTTCATTTTAGACCGCGTTATTGTAAAGTTGCGATAGTAGAAATAGTGGAATAAGTGGAATGTAAATTAATTGTAAACGAAACGTTATACTGAGCATATAAAACCGTGTAAATAGAAGAAATTAGTTTGTGTGAATAAGGTTTTAAGTGTTATTGAGTAGTAATATTTTGTGTATTATTTTGGAAGCTGTGAACTGGAAATTTCTACAATAAACCGTTGGAGTTTCAAAGCTGTTGGGAGAATATTCTAATTAGGAATATTGTTTTCTGTATTGTTTTCCTATTTTTGTGGAACAATTAAGGTGTTGAATACTTAATAAAACCTGGTATGTTTGCTTACTAATCAGTGATCGAACTCAGAAGGAGACTGGGAATTGCGTTTATAGAATTGAGAGTAAGACCAATTCGAATGAAGGTGGAAAAACGTAACAATAATAATTATTTACACAGTTTTGAACATTTTCAAACGTTATTAATTTTTCAAAATAAAAATCAACCAACACATTTTAAATTAATTTCATTTTAATTTTAAATCAATTTAATTCAACTCTACGCAACACTGCTCAAATCCCAACTCTTTTTTTTAAAGCAAAATTATTTTAAAACAAAACAAAAGGAACTAAAAGATACATTTCAAAGTCCAACACAAAAAAAAAAATAACAACCCTCAGATCATGGCGATTTTGATTATCAAGCAAATTTCTTGTTTATGAAATTTATCATTTATTTTATAATGATTTAAATTTCACAAAACCGTTACCCAAAGTATAATGTGTGAAAGGAAGTTTTAGTTTTCATACGAAATCGAATAAGAAAATCTGTTTGATAAACATATTTTTACTAAGTTTATACCGTCGATAGTTTAATAGAATAAAAGTTTGTTACTATTAAACTATCGATACATAGGGTGTTTATACTCCAAAATAGTATGTATCTGAAGTGCGTTACAATTTGTTTAGTCCAAAATATGTTCATGGTTTGGTTAAATGAATTCCTTATTGCAAAATTTGCATAGAACTGTCAGGGATAAATACAAAAATATTGGTTGCATGAATTTTATGAGTAGGATCTTCTAATAAATTATGAATCTTTCCAAGACTAATATTTTTGGTAAAGTCATTAGAACAAATGAAGATTACATTCGTATTTTAAGTTGTAAAATGAAAATCTATTGCATTTGTAAATGAGGTGTCCATTTTTTTGCCCTTTTCTAACGATAAAATTTAAAAAAAACAAAAGAATTCAAAAAATTTTAAAATATTTGACTTACATATAAAAAATAATATTAATTTTCCACAATTTTCTTAATATTATAAAATAGCTATTTATGTATTAAGGGCGTAAAGTATGTCTTTTCCGCTAGAGAGTGAAATTCTTTATTAATTTATTTAAAGTGAATTTCTACATTAATTTATTTAAAACATTTTGTTTTTCAGTTTTCAGTTCAAAACATTTTGTTTTTGTTTCATTTGATCTATCGTATAGATAAGTATAGTAGAATTTTTTTGACAGATAGAAGCAAGAGATATAAGATGAGACAAAAAGTAAAACAGAGGTGTATTATTTATTTTGGGATAAATTTGTTTTCAAAACAATTATATTAGTTAAATTTCTACTTCTAGCTCGTACCATTTGTTTGTTGTGATATTTGTTTACATAGGTGTCGTTATTTTTATTATAATTATTTTTAATTATCAAAATTTTCAAAAACAAAATCATTAATATTTTTACTGGTTTTTGGTTTTCTATTATAATTGTTTGAATTTCAATAGTAACTTATTAATTTTATCCGTTTTTTTTTGTCCATTTTAATGGACCCCAACAGGTTTTTTAATATTTTAATTCGAGACACTGAATTCCGCACATGCGCATTTCGCAACATGTGCAGAAGAACCAATTTTTGTATTCGCTGGTAAAAAAATTCTACTACATATATATTATTGTGTTTTGTAAAATGTATTATGAATTAGTACTTACCTGCGGCTGTTCACCACTGACGACCTGGAGATCTTGAACAAGAAGTATTAAAAATCTATTACCCAAGTAAAATTTACCATTAATAGAATGAGATGGGCACTTCAATCTTTTGTACATAATAGCTATCTCCGGATGAGTGATGCTATTATTTACTATTTGCTCCGGTTTTCTTCAAAATGGTTAAATACCATCCTTTTAGATATCTTGCATTTGAAATCAAGCATTCACTATTATACATTTGGGGAAAAGCAGACATTGTGAAGAAACTGAAAGGGACTATTATACTCCAAGAGGTTTCTGTGAAGCATCTTAGAAAACTTACCCGTAAATGGTGAACAATGCGTTATCTTGAAAACAGTCTCTTAGCAGCCAATCGATACTATTTAGCTTTGAATCATTAGAAAAAAAACTCTAGCTTATAACTACATCCCTATTGTAATCTTGGCGTTGTACAGAAAAACAAAACAACTTTTACAAATCGGTATTTGATTAACTGGGATCTTTCCAATATCTTTTATTAGAAGTCATAGTATTTGAAATTCTTAAAACTTCAAAATTAATTTGTTGTTATGTTGACAAATATGTTTTTTATTCGAACAAAATAATTTTTGTTGTAGTTCAGATTACACTTATAAACTTAAAAATTATAGGAATAAAATCAAATTGTATATATATATAGATATTTTTGTCTTAATTAAATTTACATATAATTTCAATATAATTTATCTAATTTTGTTGACTATCTCTTTTCGAGAGAAAACACTATATTATTGGAATGCAATGAACATCCTAACGAATCATTTTCATTAATATTCGTTTTTCGTATTGTTGATGTGAATGTTGTATTACATGTTGCTGCCGCTGATAAACCGATTCGATTCAATGGCGTTGTTGTTCGACAGCATAAGTAGTGATGAAAATGTTGACGAAATACACCAGAAACACAATACAGAGCAACTGGATTAACGCAGGAATTGAGAAAACTGAAAAAAAAATATATTTGTGCTTATATTTAATTTTGTATTTTATGCGTACAACATGCGTTCTGAGGTGTTGATGGAAACAATTTTTTATTAAGAATTGGGTAACTAAACAATAAATGCTATCACATATAAAATATGACATAGGGTAAAGGAAATAAAAAATAAGAGGTAAAATAGGATATAAGGAATTCCTTTTGTTATTAAAGAATTTTTAGAAAATTATACAATTAAATTTTTGCCCTAAATCATAACGAACTATAACATCAATATGATATTTCGTAAGATATAACGGATATGAGCGGATGATATCGCATTCATTGAATTTTTTTAAGTTGATCTACATTAGCTTCCATCAACACTTTAGAACGCATTTTGTTGGGAGACCTTGGTCTTAAAAGGTCTATATTGGTTGTTGTGACACATTTGTAATTCTACTACACAGCACATTTAATGTAAATAAAAACACACATACTTATATAGAAAGTCACACATATGCTCTTTAGTGGATTTTAGATCTAACTTTCCTAGCGGATTCTTTCCCGCTTGGACTTTTTAATACCTATCATTTTTCTGTTAAAAAATTAAAACAATATCAATAAAATATATTCACCTTAAACAAAATCCTATAATTCGAAAAATATGCCAGAAATCATCATATTCCTCCATTGCGTGTGGGTTCAAATGAAACCATAGTTGAAAAATATGAAGCGGCAAAAAGCACACAATGAATACTGTAAAAGAATAACTACATTATTGAAATATATTGATTATGAATTTAAATTAACCATTTTATTAAAGACTAGAGTAAATACTTCCAATATGAGTGAGGCAATATTGCAGTTTTTGCGATAGAATAATAATAGAATAATAGTTGAAGATCACGGCCCGCGGTTCATATTGCAGCCCCACGCGAGGGGCTTTAATTGAAAAAGAGCGTAATCTTCCTTTCAGTCTGAGTGTATGTACAACATTTTACGCACGCACAACTGATTCCACTAATAAATCAGTTTTTGAATTTTATAAACGCGATAGACATTTCGAAAATTTGAAAAAAAATAAACATGCCATGATTTTCACTATAAACTTTATACAATAATTTATTTGCATGTTTTAATATCATTGCATAAAGTACAACTTTCCGCTACCATAACTAGGATGTAAAATGTGTTTTACAATTTATTTGTGTTTACAAAAATTGCAAACAAATTTAAGACTATTGTAGCCAAAGGGATAAAACGAATAATATTGTTACAAGAATCAGCCTAAAATTAGAAAAATATTCATTTAATTTATTGTTTTACGCACAAACGAATCGTAAATAGTAGATTTTTATACAAGTGGTGAAAACGTCTCTTTTTGCGTGACTGAACGGTTTGTCCACGAGACGCGATAGCGTCGAGTTACCACGCGTAGAAAACGCTATTTTTTCTACGCTTGTAAATATAAATGATAATATTTACAAATTCATCTACTAAAAACTTACAAAACGACATATCTAAATTTGACTGTGTAAAAAATAAACAATTATATATCGCATTTTTACCAGTGTAAAATAATGTTATTATTGTGTTCGCCTACGGATGGAATAATAACAGGCGAACACAATAATAACATTATTTTACACTGGTAAAAATGCGATATATAATTGTTTATTTTTTACACAGTCAAATTTAGATATGTCGTTTTGTAAGTTTTTAGTAGATGAATTTAACAATATGAATAATGAAAATAGTTCATATATTTTCTCTAAAACCTTTTACAGATATTACAGATATTTTTTTTACGGACTGGAAGTCATCGTTTAAAGTATAAATTTAAAAAATTGTAGGTAAAGTTTCAATTAAAAACAAATAAAAATAAATTTTTTAATAAAATTTATTTATTTATTTAATAAATTTTTTAAATTTTTTTTTGGCAGAAAGAACTCAGAGAATATATTTTATATCTGACAGTTAATTATCGGAGGAAAAAATTATACGATATATCTGATACAAATTTTATTTTATCGCTCCGATTTCTCCGACATAGAAAAAAAACACACACATTATTAGTTTAATTAATTAATTACACACAATTGATATAATGATTAGTTTCGATTCGATTCGATCAAAATATTCAAAATATTCAATCCCTTCAAAATACTGCGATATTGACAGAAATAAACACAGCGACAGAAACAATAAATCAAATTCAATCTCAAATATTCAATTATTTATTCAATCCTTTAAATAACCACCACCTGTAGGCGACCACCGAAACTTATTTACTTTCAGTCCTAGTGACTGAAAACATTTTCAGTCACTACTTAGAAAAAATTTCCCTTTCACATAGGTTTTACTATATATTAAAATGACATGTTCGTAGCTTGAAGTAGAAAAACACATTTTACGCACAAACGAATCGTAAAACACATTTTTTTAACGACTGTCATAGAAAATAATGTTTCTATCTGTCAGGTTAAAAGAGAAAGTTGGCTTTTGCTGTTTAGCGAGAATTTTTTAATTTTGTCTACTCTTAAGCGGAAAGTAAAAACACAAGTAAAACAAAAGACATAATGGACAAAGACGTAATATTAAAATTTATTAATTTCTTCTCTCCAAAACACTTTTGATTTTTTGGCTCTATAACCCGAGGACTTCTTTTTTAAAAAAGGCATTAATCTGTTATATTTACTAATATCCAAATTTTCTTTAACGATGAATGTTGATTTTAACATTGAATAATTTGACCACATTGTTGACGACTTTTTTTGTCTAAAAATAAAATAAAAATTTCCTGATTTGTTGTTCTTACACCAATTGATAAATAATAGGTAAGCTTTTTCATACCGGACTTTAGATTTTTCAGGCAACAGATTTAAAGTTAAATTTATGACTGCTTCTTTTATATGAGGTGAAGTGCTAATTATATCACTTTCATCACTACTGCTCTTTTTAAATTATTTTTGTTCATACATTTTTTTATCGAGACGAGTAGGGTATCAAATGAAAGGGCTTCATTTCAGCATTATTTAAAAATATATTTTGGAATTTTACACCTCACCATTTTTTGTATGATTTTGAAAAATGACGTTTTCTCGATGTTTTATTGCCCCGATTAACTCCGACCCTACTTCATCGAAAATCATAAAATATATTACTCATATATAGTCATATATACTCATAACTATATTTATTAAAGGGGTGGGAATGTTAGGGGTAAAAACATAATTTAAAACCAGGTCATGTGGGGTGTCATTTGAAAGAGCATTTCATTTTAGAAATATCGCCATTTATTTTAGAATTTTGCAATGCATAGTTTTTGAATTATTATCAATAAAGTGACGCAAAAAGTTGGTCCCCCCTTGCATTTCGAGCCTAGTTAACAGAAAAATTTGAAAAAATCCATAGAGACAGGAAGTTTGATAAACTCTGAACGAAAATTATAGCGAACTCTCAAATAATTATATTTTTGTGCTTTTAAGGGATTGGGGTGGGGAAGGGTGAAAAAAACATTTTTGACCCAAGCGGGTGGGGTGTCATTTGAAGGAGCACCAAATTTCAGAAACTTTGTAATTTTTTTAGAATTTTGCGGTGCACAGTTTTTGAGTTTTTCTAAAAAATGTGCAAATTCCAGACCGTCCTCCCCCCCCCCCCACGTTTCGACACTGATAGACAGAAAAAATTGAAAAAATTCATAGAGACAGGAAATTTGCTATATTTTGAATGAAAATTATAGCGAACTCTCAAATAATTATATTTCTGTGTGTTTAGGGGATGGGTGTAAGGAGGGTAAAAAAAACTTTTTTGACCCAAGCGAGTGGGGTATCATTTGAAAGAACACCAAATTGCCAAAACATTGCAATTTTTTTTAGAATTTTGCAGTGCATAGTTTTTGAGTTATTGTAAAAAATGTGCAAATTCCAGACCGCCCCCCCCCCTTCGTTTCGACACTGATTGACAAAAAAAATTGAAAAAATTCATAGAGACAGGAAGTTTGCTATATTTTGAACGAAAATTATATTGAACTCTTAAATAATTATATTTCTGTGTGTTTAGGGGATGGGTGTAAGGAGGGTAAAAAAAGCTTTTTTTCACCCAAACGAGTAGGGTGTCATTTGAAAGAGCACCAAATTTTAGAAACATTGCAATTTCTTTTAGAACTTTGCGGTACACAGTTTTTGAGTTATTGTCAAAAAAGTAAAACTTTCAAACCGTGCTCCCCCTACGTTTCGACACTGATTGACAGAAAAATTTTTGAAAAATGCATATCGACAGGAAGTTTGGTAAACTTTAAATGACAACTATAGCGAGGTCTCAAATAATCATATTTCTGTGTGTTTAGGGGATGGGTGTGAAAATCGGGGAGGGAGGGAAAAAATATCTTTTTTGGATCCAAACGAGTGGGGTCTCATTTGAAAGAACACTTAATTTAAGAAACATTGCAATATTTTTTAGAATTTTGCGTAGCACAGTTTTTTAGTTATTGATAAAAAAGTGCTATTTTAAGTGAATGTATATATTATACCTCCCTTTATTTCGACGCTGATTTATAGAACAAATATTCCCAATTTAACCCATTAAAATACTGGTTAGATCTTTCTTTAGTTAACATAAGCAGCTATGGATAAGATTTAACCTCAAGTAACATTCCTTATCAATGTAGATGTGATTGACATTTACTATTGACGTCTACGATTAAACATTTATTCTGTTATGCGTCCATAGTCTGGCGATATAAAGACTTTACAACATAACTTTTATGTCATTTATTTTTGATATTGTGTTCTTTTACATTCACGGAACCCTTGGCGAGCGAATTTTATTCGCACTTGTCCGACTTTTTATTTTCAATAAATTACACGTTAAAAAAATTTTTTATTTGTTCATTCCGTTCAAATTATTCGATTGTTTTTTGTTTATCAAAATATTAACAACGTAAACTAAGGACTATAGTGGTCTATAGGACTATAGGACTATAGCGATATTTTTTACAATGTATATAAATAGATAAATATTTAATAAAGTGTACGCAGCACGGAGATTTCTAGTAATATTAAGGAATAAGAACATCAAATCGTACATATATTAACCGACAAACGTCAAACTAATTTCAAATAGAGCCAAAAGTTTGTATACTCAACACTTGGCGCGTATCAATCAGATACATGCGTTCCCCTAATTTAATCAAAACCACTATTCCATTTTGTTGCATATGGCAATGTTTTTTGCATAATATGGTGTCAAACAATCAGCCTTTGACTATATCGAGGGTTTTGTTTTTACTATAGGGTCATTCCATTTTAAAGTCAACCTTCAAGCTAAAGTTTTTTTTCTTCACAAAACTGTAACTGTGACCTACAAATTTTTTTTCATATATTTTACTATAAGATATGGCAACAACTGTGAAAATTCCTATATTGTTATTTTGTTTAGAATGCAATTAAGCGCATGGTTGTGAAAAATGCTTAATATACGAATTAAAATATATCTAAAAAGAATATAGCATAGCACAAATATAATAAACCGAATTGTTTTAGACTTTTTATTTTCTGAGAGCTAAAGTGTGGAGTGTCTGAATTGGACTGCTTTGCTTTCCAAATAAATGAGGTAAGCATTCTAAATACATGAATTCTTTTGTGTTACGTTAGTCACACATCATTTAAATCAAAAGCGTCAATTTATGAAAAACTAACAAATTTTTTAAAAAGTTATTGGCTTTTTTAAAAAATACATTAATTACATTAAAGAAACTTATCAATAAATTTTATGTACATTTTCAACATCTAGAGAATTTTGGTTCCTAATTTAGGTGTTAATTTAATGGTATAAAAAATGTTACGTTAGTCACATTTACATTTTTATTTAAAAAATATCTAAAAAATTTAATTTAAATAAAAAGCTTTCTGATTTAGATAAATAAACTCGATTTACATTTTAAAAAGTCAACAAGTACTTAAAATAATCTTTACAACTTAAGTTATAAGGAAACAAAGTTGTGAATTTCGGTATGAATGTTACGTTAGTCACTTTGGAATGACCCTATAGATTGAAAATCGAATCAAGATGCCGGATGAGATAAAAATTTTAAACCCAACCATTTCCGATTTTCTTAAAACTTCATTAGAATAATAAAAAAACATTATTACGTAATTTTTTCACCAGTTGATATAGAGAGGTTTAAAATTTGTTAAGAAATTTAGAGACAAGAAAAGTTTAAAGTTAAATTCTGTTCGAACGGGTTAACCGATTTTTATATGTTTAGGGTTCCGTTTTTTATTGGTGAGAGTAAAACAAGTTTTTCACATTATATCGATTATCTCGTAAACTATAAATGCTATGGCCCTGAAATTTGAGGTGCGTATAAAGCTAATCTGTTCACATAAAATGACGGATACATAAACAAAACTAAAGTTGTTTTCGTTTGGTTTACAGGGCTACGATGTGAGGCTTTTGAGAAAATACATTTTTTTATAGATTCAAGTAGGGCATCATATGAAAGGGCTTCATTTCAGTATTCCTTAAAAATTTATTTTGGTACCTCACCATTTTTTGAATAATTTTGAATAATGACGTTTTCTTCATGTTTTCTTACCTCGATTAGCTCCAAACCTAACTAATCGAAAATCTTCAAATGTATTTGGAATGATAGAAAAATTAGTAAATTTTAATAAAAAATATATAAAAGTGTCACATACTCATAATTATATTTATTAAGGGGCTGGAATGAGGAGGGGTAAAAATATTATTTAAAACGTGGTCAAGTGGGGAGCCATTTGAAAGAGCTCCTAATTTAAAACACATTGCAATTTTTTTAAGAATTTTGCGATGAGCAGTTTTTGAGTTATTGTCAAAAAAGTGCGACCTGCAGACCGTTCCTCTTCCTACGTTTCGACACTGATTGACAGAAAAAATTGTAAAAATTCACAGAGTTAGGAAGTTTGGTAAATTTTGAATTTAAATTATAACGAAGTCTCAAATAATTATATTTCTCTGTGTTTTGGGGATAAGGGTGAAGAGGGTAAAAAAACCCTTTTTCGACCAAAGCGAGGGAGGGGTATTATTTGAAAGAGCACCTAGTTTAGAACACAATGCAATTTTTTTTAGAATTTTGCGGTACACAGTTTTCGAGTTATGGACAAAAAAGTGCAACTTTCAGACCGTTACCCCCCCCCCCCTCCTACGTTCCTACACTGATTGACAGAAATTTTTTTTAAAATTTACAGAGCTAGGAAGTTTGGCAAATTTTGATTGAAAATCATAGCCAAGTCTTAAATAATTATATTTCTATGTGTTTAGGGGGACGAGGCAGAGAGGGTATAAAATTTGAATTTGAAATTGCACCTAATTTAGAACACATTACAATTTTTTTTAGAATTTTGCGGTGCACAGTTTTTGAGTTATTGTCAAAAAAGTGCAAAATTCAGAACAAACACCCGCCTCCTACGTTTCGACACTGATTGACAGAAAAATTTGTAAAAAATTCACAGAGTTAGGAAGTTTGGTAAATTTTGAATGAAAATCATAGCGAAGTCTCAAATAATTATATTTGTGTGTTTGGGGGACGGGGGTGGAGAGGGTAAAAAAACCTTTTTTGACCCAAGTGAGTGGGGTGTCATATGAAAGAACACCTAATTTAGAAAACATTGAAATTTTTTTAGAATTTTGCGGTACACAGTTTTTGAGTTATTATAAAACAAGTACAACTTTCAGACCGTTCCGCCCCCTACGTTTTCACGATGATTGACAGGAAAATTTTAAAAAATTCACAGAAACAGGAAGATTTGTAAATTTTGAATGAAAATCGTAGTGAGGTCTCAAATAATTATATATCTATGTGTTTAGGGGAGGGTAAAAACAAGTTGAGGGGAGGGTAAAAAAAACCATTTTTACCCAAATGAGTGGGGTTTCATATGAAAGAGCACCTAATTTAAGACCCAAAACATTACAATTTTTTTTAGAATTGTGCAATGCACAGATTTTGTGTTATTGTAAAAAAAAATTTTTTTAGTATGTAGCCTCTCCAATTGAATCTTTCTTGATTTAACATAAACAGCTCTGGATAAGATTTAACCTCAAACAATATTTTCTGTGTCATTTTTGATCAATGTAGTATGATTGTATAATTGTAATTTGCTATTGACACTTACGATTAAACATTTATTTCGTTTGCGTCTATGGTCTGGCAATATAAAGACATTACAACACAACTTTTTGTCAATTATTTTTGAAATTGTGTTCTTTTACATTCACGGAACCCTTGACGAGCGAATTTTAGTCGCACTTGTCTGACTTTTGTTATATTATTAGAGATTAATTATTTACTCAAACATACAAAAATTACAAACAATCGTTATTTTTTGTTTCTGAGACTTTTGTACTTTTGTTAAAGTAAAAACAATTTTGCCGATTTTTTTACAAAACCTTATTTAATCCTTTTAAACAAAAGAAGTTCAATAGTATCGGAAAACTTGTTTTAGTAAATTGCACAACAAATTTCAAATTAATAACGTATTCTAATAGCTTTTTCTCAAAAACAAAAAATGTCGTACCCGACAAACATTACGTGGAGGGTGCACATTTCGTGCACTTTTTTTTACTAATTTTAATGTTTTACTTCGGTCTGAAAGGACCATTCATGAGCTCAAGGTGAAATTCTTACCTCCCCTTTTTTGGCATTTCTCGACGTTTTAGGACCTACTGATTCTAAAAAAGCAAAAAAAATGTATGTCTGTCTGTAGGCCGGCCGTCCGTCATTACCTACGCTGCAGGGAAAACCGCTGGAGGGATTTCAAATTTTTTTTTTCTAAAAATAGGTATACACAAGGGACAGGTCCGAAAGGACGCTGTGTTCGATAACTGTACCGAAAGTGTGTCAAAAAAATCAATATGTGTGTAAAAAATAGCAAATTTTCATATTTTTGGCTTAAAAAACGTTCATTTTAAGTGATTACGAGTAGGAACATTAAATTTGGAGAAATCTTGATGGTTGGGATTGGTATGTGAGATCAAAAACTAGATTATTGCATTATAAGTTTGTCAAAAAAATGTTGTCAAGAGTGTCAAAAGATTTTTATTTAGTTTTTTACCCAATTTTTTGGAAAAAAATAAAATTGTTTGTTTTAAATGAAATTTTATTATTATTATTGAGAATTATAGCATTATAAGTTTGTCAAAAAATGTTGTCAAGTGTGTCAAAAGAAAGGTTTTTATTTATTTTTTACCCAATTTTTTTAGAAAAAAATAAAATTAATAGATTGTATGACATGTTATTTTATTATTATTATAGAGAATTATGGCATTATAGGTTTGTCAAAAAATAATGTCAAGCGTGTCAAAAAATGATTTCATTTGTTTTTTTAGCCAATTTTTTGGAAAAAAATGTAGCTGTTTTTATGACGTAAATGTAATTTAAAATGAAATTAGACATGGAAATTTTTGAATTTGTTATAGTTTTTGAAATATTTTCGGAATTTTGAAAAAGTTTGTATTTTTGATTTTGTAATAATTTTTGCAATATTTTTAGAATTTCGGAGAAAGTTTTAATTTTTGATTTTGTAAGAATTTTTGGAATATTTTTAGAATTTTGAAAAATTTTTAATTTTTGATTTTATTATAACTTTTGGAATTTTGAAAAAATTTTCAATTTTTGATTTCGTAATAATTTTTGCAATATTTTTAGAATTTTGGAAAAAGTTTGAATTTTTAAGAATTTTTGAAATATTATTGGAATTTAGAAAAAGTTTAAATATTTGATTTTATTCTAATTTTTGGAATATTTTTGGAATCATGAAAAAGTTTGATTTTATTTAATTTAACAATATTTTTGGAATTTTGATTATAATTTTCCGGTAACGTATTGCTGTTTCGTGTTAGTTTGTAATAAATTTTTAAACAGAGATAAAAAATACTTGTACTTTAACAAAGAGTTATGTTTCATATACATCGCTGCCCAAAACTAAAAAACATGTCCTCATAAAAGTATTTTGCCGAAAACTATATATACAAATCCTTAACCCAGACTGAAGTCTCGATATCTCAGAGTTGTGAGATTTCAGCCCCTCCATATTTCAAAATATTCTAGTGTATATGTTAAATTTAGTTTAAGTTTATTTGAGTGCTCACGTTATACATTTTTGTTGTAACTTCACATTTTTAAATCTTGAAACCATGTATACAAAACGTACATAGAACTTTCGAGCATAAATATAAAAATGTTTAATGCATGTCTCGTATGAATAGGATCTTCTGATACTTCATGAATCTTTCCTATACTAATATTTTGGGTAACGTTATTACGACAAATTTAAATCGCAGTTGTATTTTTAAGTTATAAATTGTAAATTTATGTGTGTGATTGCATTTGTATATGATGCCTTTATTTTTTCAACACTTTTTTAAATGGAAAAAAATTAGAAATCAAAACATTTAAATATTTGTCTTACATATTAATTTTCCATAATTTTCTTAATATTATAAAAATTTTTTATTTAAATATTAGTGTCGGCTTACTGATGAAACAAGGCAAAACAAAAATATTGAAAAGATATTACAAAAAACACTTCCAAAAAATATATTAATTTTTGTTCAAATTCTTCAGTTTCACAATACAAAAGTATTATTTCATAAAAAGTTAAATGAAACCAGCTATTTTCAAAAATATAAAAAAACTTTAAATGGTACAATCCTATTTTATCCCCGTTAATAAAAAGTTGATTTTAGATAAATAGAAAGATTAGGTCCCCTGCAGCCTTATTATGAAAAACAAAATTGCGGAAATGAAAGGATAAAAAGTTATAAAGGATCAAACTTTCAATTTTACCTTGGTCCCCTTTGATTATTTTTTAGTTTTTTAAAATAAATATATAAAATATATATTTAAAATATATATTTAAAATATATATATAAATTATGAAAAAAAAAAAATTTGCGGAAATGAGGGGGTCAATTGTTACGAAGGATCAAACTTTCAATTTTACCTTGGTGAACAGGGTTATATAATTATTCGTTTTTATTTTGATTTTATTTGACTCGCTTCTGTGGCCTTGCAGACCTACATGCCGCCCCCCCCCTAAGGATGCAGAGGACCTAATCTTTCTATTTATATAAAAAAAATCAACTTTTTATTAACGGGGATAAAATAGGAAAATGCCCTTTAAATTTGTCAACTCTATTCTTTTATTTATTATATTATCATTAAAAGAAATTTAGTTTCGCTTCGTTTTTTATTTTTCGTAAAACGTGCGTCTGATTTGTGTGTGCATATTTGTGTTAAGGCGTTTTACGACATGTGCACGATATGATGCACATTATTGTGGATGACATGTGTTATGCACAATTTTGTGCACGGGTATTTTGCAATTAATGCACATTAATGCACATTTCATGCAATTTTTGCATAACTGTTTAACGGAGCATGTTTGTAATTTTAGTATGTTTTGGGTAAATAATAAATCTTAATTTAAAAAAAAGACAAAACAAAGGTGCTTTTTAAAATCAGTTAGGTATAGACAAAACGTTTTCTCATAATTCTAACCTTCAAATATGTGTGCCGTAGTTAGCAACATCTTAACATCTAGTTAATGCAGTTACCACAAGCTACCATATAACCATAAAATTTAATATTATTATAATTATCATCCGAAGTTAACACTCTTTGAGTTAGAATTCAAATGCTAAACAATTTAGTCTGCAATTAAATTATCAGAAAATCAAAAATATGTGGGTTACTAGGATGCCGAAGGCAAACTATTTGGTTCATAAATATTGTTGACTCAAGCATGCATTAGTTTTTTTATACCTATGACAAATGTTATCACCATTTTCGCAACATGCTTTCGTGCTCTAGCTTGCATTCGACTTTGATTACCAGCTAATTCTCCGGGCATTTCTTTTGCACTAATATGAAGCCTTCGTGCCATTAATAAATAAAGAACTCCAATTATTGATAAAGGAAATAAGTAGTAGATGATAGCCTTTGTGACAACGTTATATCTGTAATAATTAAAGATGTTAAACAATTTAACGTAACCATTTATTTGTGTTATACTTTTTATAGGTATCATTGAATGCATCAGGTGCTCCAAATGGTGTGCAATAAACAATCGATCGATTTGTTATATTATTTAATATTGCTGGTACTGCATCTGAAATAACTGCTGCAGGTGTTGCGAAAAATATCGCTACTATCCAAATCATTATAGCTATGAACACTGTTAGTGGCTTTGTCTGTAAGAAAATATAATTTCCTTAGTGTTTTTTATTTATTTTATATATATATATATATATATATTAAATTTCGTCGGAAAATCATTTTGGTTAGGATATTTGCATACTTCTCACCGTTTACTCAAGATATGTAAATATTTTATTATTTATCATTTTACCAGAACTAAATTCATAATTCTCATTATCCTTTACACTTCCTCCCTTAAATGAAATGTTTTAAAAACTGACATACCAATTTGATAGGATTTATTTAGCTTGATTTTAATCCCATTCGTTTCCAAGACAATAGAAAACCTCTTGGCATAAAAGATTACCAAAAGTATTTTACCCTAAACATAATTTATCCTATTTCATAGAATTTATATTTCGAATTATTTTTTCCTTTTATTTATCAAACTGATTTTAACTGTTCACTGAACATTATAAATAATCGAAGTTCATCAATAAAAAAAAATCTGTGTGAATAAAATGAATTGGAAAATATTTTAAACGAGATGATGATGATGTCTTAATGGTGGTTGCGGTTTGGGATTAAAAAATTTCAGTTTTAAGGAGTTTAGATTTTTAAAGATTTTCATCGAATCAATAATAATTCGATGTTTTTTTTTTTAATAAAATGTGCTGTGTAGTAGGAGTTATAATATGTGTCACAACAACATATGAGTTTTTGAATGGATAAATAAACAATGAATTCTAAAAATGTTTACAAGTCGAACTATGTATATTTAACACGGTCACGAATCACAATAGATATATTTTGTGAACGTTCACACTCATATGAATTAACAAAAAAAAAAATTGAAATGTACCCTACCTGAAACTTTCGTAATGGCCTTACGATAGCACAATATCTTTCAGCAGATAATGCAGTTAATGTAAATACGGATACTCCGATTGATATGTCCTTCGCACATTCTGTAACACGACACAATGTGCCACCCCACGGCCATGCTTCAAATGTATAAACAATCGAGGTTAATGGAACACAAATAATTATTACTAATAAATCAGCTAACGCTAATGACAATATATATCTAGAACAATAATATAAATATGATTATCCAATTAGACTGTAAAACATATTTTTAAATTACGTATTTGGTATGTTTCGCATTGCCCTGTGTCTCATAAATATTATAACTAATGTCCCATTGCCAAGTACACCCACTATAAATATTATTGCAAATATAATTGGAATAATATATGTTTCTGGTCGTTCAGACATCGGTGTATAACAGTCTTGTAACGTTGCATTACATTCTGAATTATTGATAATTGCTGATTCTGTTTTATTTTGGATAGTGTTGTTTGTTACATTTAGAAGTTGATAGGTTTGCATTTAGAAGTTGATTGACCCCAGCAGTAATCTGTAAAAAAACGTAAAAAAACTGTTCATATAATTTGGTTATTTTTAATGTTTTTGAATGTAAACAAATGAATCGAAAAGTTTGCTTGATGTAATATATGGAAATTAATCTAAAATGTGACACAAATGATTATATTTAAATTATCATTTATGCTAATATGGATATGAACGATTTAAACGGTTTAAGAATTAATGTTCTCATAGTATAATCATTAGCATAACGTCTTATTAGACGGTTTTGTCTGTTTAATTTATATCAGGAATGTCGATTAAACAACATCAATTTTCGATAACGTACCATGAAGTTATTTTTAATATATTAAAATTAATAAAACTTTACACATTTCGTGGGTACGTGATTTCTTGTCAGAATCATTGGCAAAGTATAATTTTGTTTATCAATGTTTGAAGAAAGGGTGCATATTTTTAAAGTGTAAGAAGATGTTTATTTTTGATTGCTCAAATATAAATTTATGGTTCTTACTTTAAACATTGGAAATTTAAATATTTCACCTAACATTCATAATTTTTCATATTCAACAAAAAATACACTATCTGTTATTTTTGACATCGTGACATCGAAAGTAGTATAACAACGGGGAAAAAAATTTCAAATTGAAAATACGAATATTCATGTATGATCCTTACGATTTCATTTCATTTATATCAGTAATTCTATATTACAGATTTTTGTAAAGGGGATCACTTTCAGCAACAACTGTTAGTTAGTTATGATATTTAGTTATGATATTTATCAAAAACAAAAAATTCGGTTCTTTTGCAACGGTGTTGTAAGGAATGAAGTTTTGATAAAATGTTGAAGGATTTATAAACCTAGCTTTGGCATAATCCGTCAAGAATAAGAATTCAGAAGAAATTGTTGGAATTTTTCATCTTTCACTCAAAAGTGTGGTTTGCTAGCTTTCTACTTACTGAGCGTAAAGGAATACTGAATTTTGACAAATACGACAAACGCACGATTTGGACGGAACCGGTCGGTGACCGTGAAATATAGAAAGAAAACATCAACCCGACTGGAAATTAGTTCAGGGAACCCGGATTATGATCAGATCCAGATCAGATTTTCCGTAATACGACCATCTGATCAGTTCCTGATCAGCGTACAGTACCGTTTCCCTTGATCCGGCCATCTAATCAGTTCCTGATCAGCGTTCAGTACCGTTTCCCTTGATCCGGCTATCTGATCAGTTACTGATCAGCGTGCAGTATTTTATCCGTTGATCAGGCAATCTGATCAGTTACTGATCAGCGTGCAGTACTTTATTCGTTGATCCAGTCATACGATCAGTGTCTGATCGAGAAAACTCATCTTATCCGATGTCCTAAACTGGATAATAATACAAAATTTAGTTTTTTAACTGATCCATTCTGTATATAATATTGCCCATTAAACAATAAATTCGTTATTAATGGTATAACTTACTGTTTAAATATACAAGCATTTGAAGTGTACTTGAAATTGCCCGAGCAGAAATTAGTTAGGGAAAACCTGAATACAGTCAGGGCGTGATCAGAGCCTGGTCAGTCCTACAAGGGCAATCCCTATTAGGGTAATCTGATGTGGGCCTGTTCCGGGCCTGATTTAGAATACCCTTTTAGGGTTAACCTTATTTGAATATATCCGGCCCTGATCAGGTTTTTCGTATTTGATCCCTAGCTGAAATTTAAATGGGTTAAAATTCACTAGAGTATTATCCATTTTAGAAATATATAGCTAAAATCGTTTCATGTATATTTTAGTTGTAGCTTCTCAGCTGGACGACTATAATAATAGTTATTAAGGTGGTATGTATGTTTTAATTTTTTCCATTGTAATGTTTTTATTTTAATCTGATTAATTTATGTATATGATATATAAATATATATCAGGGTCTGGTCAGGATATCCCAATCTGGACCTGATCCGATTATCGCAATCAGGGTCTGATCCGATAATCCCAATCAGGACCTGATAGGGCAAAAGCGTTACACTCATGATCAGGGCCCAATCAGGCTGCCCTACCAATGCCTGATCCAGGTTAGAGCAAACCTGATCAGGGCCTTACTTGAGCCCTAACAAATTTCTGCTCGAGTATGAATAAAATTAAGGAAAAATGGTAATATTTTTTTCATTTATTTAATGTCAAATTAATATTTAAGAACAAAATTAATTCTAAACCTTTGAACGGATCTGGTATGGATCTCTTGCCCAGACCGGACATGAAACTGTTGAATGGATCCGGCATGGATCTTTCCGGAATAGATCTTTTAAATGGATCTGGAATGGATCTTTGAAATGGATTCGGAATGGATCTTTGAAATGGATCATTTAAACGTATCCTGTACGGATCATATATGGCGTGATGATTTTTAATCATGTCCGGATCAGGAGGCCTGATTCATCCCTGATCAGTCTTCAGGCAATCCTGATCCGGATCGGACCATATACTGATCTAATATCTAGTCGGGAAGTTTTTGAAGCATGAATTAAACAACGGCAAATGTTTATTTATGTTTATTATTTATGATCGGAATACTTTGGAAAACTTATTGCTAGCTTGCATTACACTCCTAGGGACCATGTGGAAATTATATTTTGTGCATGGAAAATGATTCTTTTTTGGATTTTTTTGAGATCAATTAAACTCAAGTAAGTAAAGAAGTAATTGGAATATTTTCAATTCAAAGGTATGGTTTGAAGTTTCTCAGAAAAAAACTACAATTCACATTTTTTACGTGTTTCGGATCGGATTCGAACCTACCCTCGTCAGTGCCCGGCTCGAATCCTTAGGCAGACACGCTATCGATTACGCCGTTGAGGCGATGACAATTTCAAAGTTGAAACTTCTTCATCACTTAATTATTTTCTACTTAAGTTGAATTTTTCCACTGTCATTAGACTCCATATTATGGAAATGCTTTTACATTATATGGGATTTTTTGCATTAAATTTCTAGACAATACTTTTGTGTGAATTCATAGAATGGGGAACATTTCTATTCTAATTAACATCCTAAGTCACGATTGTATAGTCATTATTGGTTGTTTCCAATCAATGTGAAATCAATGGCTGACACTTGGTCAATTTGTAGTTCTATATGTATTAACATTAGACTACATTAAGGGAATTTGAAATTTATTTTGGATTTTTTTGAGATCAATTAAACTCAAGTAAGTAAAGAAGTAATTGGAATATTTTCAATTCAAAGGTATGGTTTGAAGTTTCTCAGAAAAAAACTACAATTCACATTTTTTACGTGTTTCGGATCGGATTCGAACCTACCCTCGTCAGTGCCCGGCTCGAATCCTTAGGCAGACACGCTATCGATTACGCCGTTGAGGCGATGACAATTTCAAAGTTGAAACTTCTTCATCACTTAATTATTTTCTACTTAAGTTGAATTTTTCCACTGTCATTAGACTCCATATTATGGAAATGCTTTTACATTATATGGGATTTTTTGCATTAAATTTCTAGACAATACTTTTGTGTGAATTCATAGAATGGGGAACATTTCTATTCTAATTAACATCCTAAGTCACGATTGTATAGTCATTATTGGTTGTTTCCAATCAATGTGAAATCAATGGCTGACACTTGGTCAATTTGTAGTTCTATATGTATTAACATTAGACTACATTAAGGGAATTTGAAATTTATTTTGGATTTTTTTGAGATCAATTAAACTCAAGTAAGTAAAGAAGTAATTGGAATATTTTCAATTCAAAGGTATGGTTTGAAGTTTCTCAGAAAAAAACTACAATTCACATTTTTTACGTGTTTCGGATCGGATTCGAACCTACCCTCGTCAGTGCCCGTCTCGAATCCTTAGGCAGACACGCTATCGATTACGCCGTTGAGGCGATGACAATTTCAAAGTTGAAACTTCTTCATCACTTAATTATTTTCTACTTAAGTTGAATTTTTCCACTGTCATTAGACTCCATATTATGGAAATGCTTTTACATTATATGGGATTTTTTGCATTAAATTTCTAGACAATACTTTTGTGTGAATTCATAGAATGGGGAACATTTCTATTCTAATTAACATCCTAAGTCACGATTGTATAGTCATTATTGGTTGTTTCCAATCAATGTGAAATCAATGGCTGACACTTGGTCAATTTGTAGTTCTATATGTATTAACATTAGACTACATTAAGGGAATTTGAAATTTATTTTGGATTTTTTTGAGATCAATTAAACTCAAGTAAGTAAAGAAGTAATTGGAATATTTTCAATTCAAAGGTATGGTTTGAAGTTTCTCAGAAAAAAACTACAATTCACATTTTTTACGTGTTTCGGATCGGATTCGAACCTACCCTCGTCAGTGCCCGGCTCGAATCCTTAGGCAGACACGCTATCGATTACGTCGTTGAGGCGATGACAATTTCAAAGTTGAAACTTCTTCATCACTTAATTATTTTCTACTTAAGTTGAATTTTTCCACTGTCATTAGACTCCATATTATGGAAATGCTTTTACATTATATGGGATCAACGGCGTAATCGATAGCGTGTCTGCCTAAGGATTCGAGCCGGGCACTGACGAGGGTAGGTTCGAATCCGATCCGAAACACGTAAAAAATGTGAATTGTAGTTTTTTTCTGAGAAACTTCAAACCATACCTTTGAATTGAAAATATTCCAATTACTTCTTTACTTACTTGAGTTTAATTGATCTCAAAAAAATCCAAAATAAATTTCAAATTCCCTTAATGTAGTCTAATGTTAATACATATAGAACTACAAATTGACCAAGTGTCAGCCATTGATTTCACATTGATTGGAAACAACCAATAATGACTATACAATCGTGACTTAGGATGTTAATTAGAATAGAAATGTTCCCCATTCTATGAATTCACACAAAAGTATTGTCTAGAAATTTAATGCAAAAAATCCCATATAATGTAAAAGCATTTCCATAATATGGAGTCTAATGACAGTGGAAAAATTCAACTTAAGTAGAAAATAATTAAGTGATGAAGAAGTTTCAACTTTGAAATTGTCATCGCCTCAACGGCGTAATCGATAGCGTGTCTGCCTAAGGATTCGAGCCGGGCACTGACGAGGGTAGGTTCGAATCCGATCCGAAACACGTAAAAAATGTGAATTGTAGTTTTTTTCTGAGAAACTTCAAACCATACCTTTGAATTGAAAATATTCCAATTACTTCTTTACTTACTTGAGTTTAATTGATCTCAAAAAAATCCAAAATAAATTTCAAATTCCCTTAATGTAGTCTAATGTTAATACATATAGAACTACAAATTGACCAAGTGTCAGCCATTGATTTCACATTGATTGGAAACAACCAATAATGACTATACAATCGTGACTTAGGATGTTAATTAGAATAGAAATGTTCCCCATTCTATGAATTCACACAAAAGTATTGTCTAGAAATTTAATGCAAAAAATCCCATATAATGATTCTTTTCTTTTAGATTGGCATACTCAATATATCGCACTGCTAGTGCTTGCATTGGGGTAGTTGACCAATAATAAGTCTCGGGTGAATTGGCGTCTGAATTCCAACCGTTCCGTCGGTTTTTGTCCCTCCTTTTTTGAAAGTAAGCAATATAGTGTTCTGCCATCGACCATTATATACGAAATAGTATTAGTGAAAATTGTTCACCTTTACCTCTTTCCCCGTATACCGAATCGATCATTTACGAATGCTTTGTCGCAGAGATCACTCTGGCCATACCTCTATTGTATTTCTTCATCATTCGCAGACCATTTATATTCATGTGTTTTTTGCTTGCCAACGTAACGTTGTTGTTTTAAAATGTGGTTTAAGAATTCTTCCATTTGGAGTTTCAGTTATGTGGAGTGGTAGATAGGTGGGGGGAAAATTGCGAATTAAATTCGATAGCTGAGTGGTGAATGTGATGTATTTCGCATTTTGAGCACTTTTTTTATACTAATTGTTAAGTTTTTTAGTGTTCCGTATTATGAAAAAGTCAAAATGGTATCCTATTGGTGAAACTTCGGTGTCCGTCCGAATTTCTATATTATCGATTTTCTCATAAACTGTAAGAGCTATCAACTTGAAATTTTCTACAGTTATAAAATTTCTGTCCACGCCTACTGAAAACAAAAATAGCAAAATATTTGGTTTCATAAATTATCGACTATCAATTTATCCCTACCCAACCCCCAAACCCCCTTAACAATACAAAAGAAAAAATTTAAAAAAAGTCACGGTTATAGCAAATATTGTAAAGATTGAAAAGACTTATTGTCAAAAAAGTGAAAAATTTTGCCTGAAAAATTTATTTTTGACCTCGGAAAGTGGGGCGTTATATGAGAGGTCAACTTTTTCCAGACCAAAACCATTTTTCTTGTAATTTTCGAAAGCACAGTTTTCGACTTATTTTCAAAATGTGAAAAGTTTTTCCAAAAATATTTGATGTATGACTTATATAACTAGGATCTTCTGATACGTTACAAGCTTTCACTAGTCTAATCTTTTTGGTAACGTCATTGATAACGGACACATGAACGTAGTGGTCGTATTTTTAAGTTGTAAATTGAAAATGTATGTATTTGCAAATGATACGTCCACTTTTTCGCCATTTTTTAATGTTACAATTTCAAATAAAAAAATGAATCAAAAAATTCATATATTTGACTTACATATATAAAATAATATTAATTTTTCATAATTTTCTTAATATTATAAAAATATGAAAGTTGAATATCAGTAAACCGTCATTACACAAAGCAAACAAAAAATATTAAAAAAATATAATAATTTTTTTAAATCATTAAAATTAATTTTTCTAAGTCGTTTGTTTTTTGTGTTTGCTTTCATTATTTTCACAGAAAAGTTTTTTTTTCGCACATAGTTGTAGATTTACATAATATAAAATTCATAAATTTAATACAACGCATTGAGTCATATTATATAATAAAAAATTAAATGAAACCAGTTATTTTAGAAACTTTAAAAAAACTTGCAATTTTTCCATTTTATTCTTTTGTTTATTATAATTATCATTAAATAAATTTCGGTTTGCTTCATTTTTTAGTATTCGTAAAACATGCGTCTTAATTGTGTGTGCATATGTGTGCAACGGTGTTTTACGACATGTGCACAATATGGTGCACATCATGCCCATGCATGTGTTATGCCCAATTTTGTGCACAGTGATTTTATATCATGCACAATTAATGTAAATTTTATGCTTTTTTCAAAATTGTTTTATGGGATTTTTGCTTATCTGTTTATTATCTTTTTTTTAGGGTTCCGTTTTTTATGATGAACCCTATTGGTGAGAAAAACGAGTTTTTCACATTATATCGATTATCTCGTAAACTATAAATGCTATGGCCCTGAAATTTGAGGTGCGTATAAAACTAACCTATCCACATAAGATGACAGACAGTTGTTTTCGTTTGGTTTACAAGGTTACGATGTGAGACATTTGAGAAAATACATTTTTTTATAGATTCAAGTAAGGTATCATATGAAAGGGCTTCATTTTAATATTACTTAAAAATTTATTTTGGAATTTTGCACCACACCATTTTTGGTATAATTTTGAATAATGGCGTTTTATTCGTGTTTTCTTACCTCGATTAGCTCCGAACCTAACTGATCGAAAATCTTCAAATGTATTTGGAAAATTGGAATGATAGAAAAATTAGTAAGTTTTTAATAAAAAATATATAAAAGTGTCTTATACTAATAATTATATTTATTAAGGGGGTAGATATGAGAAGGGGTAAAAACACTATTTAAAACGTGGTCAAGTGGGGTGTCATTTGAAAGAGCACCTAATTTAGAAATAAGTGCAATTTTTCTAGAATTTGGCGGTGCACAGTTTTTGAGTTATTGTCAAAAAAGTGCAAAATTCAGAAACTAACCTACGTTTCGACACTGATTATCAGAAAAATTTGAAAACATTCACAGAGTTAGTAAGTTTGGTAAATTTTGAATGAAAATTATAGCGAAGTCTGAAATAATTATATTTCTGTGTGTTTAGGGGATAGGGGTGGAGAGAGTAAAAAAACCCTTTTTTGACCCAAGCGAGTGGGGTGTCATTTGAAAGAGGACCTAATTTAGAAGCCATTGCAATTTTTTTTAGAATTTTGCGGTGCACAGTTTTTGAGTTATTGTTAAAAAAGTAAAACTTTCAGACCGCCCCCCCCCCTACGTTTGGACACTGATTGACAGAAAAATTTATTAAAATTCACAAAGTTAGGAAATTCGAAAAATTTTGAATGAAAATCATATTGAAGTTTTAAATAATTATATTTCTGTTTGTTTAGAGGATGGGTGTGGGGAGAGTAAAAAAAACATTTTTGACCACGAAAACGACATTTATTATATAAACGATATGAGATATAACGAAAACGACGGTCGCATTTATTGAGGTAGATCAAAAAAATTGTCTTTACATGTGTGTTCTATTAATTTCTGGGACAAGTTCGTGAATCAGCAAAATCCGACATGTGGTTAAGAAACTAGAGGCTTTTTTCTAAAAAAAATTGATTTTTTAAAACCGTTATAACAGCCGTTTGAATACTAATATTTTAAAAAAATTAACAAATTTAGAATCTTTGGAACCTTTTTTATCAATTTATTCTAAAAACAGAATTCTGCATAGGGTTACCAGCTAGAAAATACACTCCAGAGGACAAATTTAGTTAAAATGAAGACATTTTGGATTTTCAAAAAGAGGACAAAACTAGGACATCTTCAAATTCCTGTACAGTTTTTTCTGTGGTATGTGGTGCAAATTTTTTAAAAATTATTGCTTATGCCTTGGTTCTTCCGCATGCTAGTTTTTGACAGATTGCAGAATCTTTGAATATATAGTTTTATAAAGTGCTACAGAGCAATCATGAGATTTATAAGCATCACCAATTTTTTAAATCTCATGATTGGATAAGCTATGGTTCCCTCAGCAGCTCGTCTATATTATGAATGTGAATCGCTTTCTGATGTAATGAACTTTTCTAAAATATTTGAAATACCTGATGTTGATTGTATATTCTTCTTATGTTTCGTAGTGCTAATATGTTCTGTAATATCTAATTTTATTTTGTTTGCAATTGAAATATAATTATTGCAAAGATTGCAAAAAACATCATTCGCAGTTCTGCCTTGCTTAAACGACGGAAGTTCTTTTATCATCCACAGACCGACAACACATTTTCTTTTTGGAGCCATCTGTTTTACTAAAAAAACAGTATAAATAGTACGAAATCTTTTTAATTAATATCAATTTAACCATTATTTGTATTTTAGAAGTGAAAAACTTGTACAGCAATTAATAGAAGAAGAGTGAGTAAAAACACAACAGATTCGAACAAATAAACTGACAGTTTTTTGAAATATTCATATCTTAACATTGATGCAAATATTAAATTTTTGACTAATTTAAAATGCTAATTTTCGATTGACAAACAGTTTTCCGTTCCCATTTGTTACATAAAATAAAAGCGGGTGACGCATACATTAATATAGAAAAGGAACCAATGTATGCTATATTAATCTCTAACAAGAGAGACTACCAACGTTTATTCCCTTTCCTTTCTGAATGCGCCACCCACTTTTATTTTATGTAACAAATGGGAACGGAAAACTGTTTGTCAATTGAAAATTAGCATTTTAAATTAGTCAAAAATTTAATATTTGCATCTATGTTAAGATGTGTTAAATACCATTTAAATATTTTTTCTTCTTACAATTTCAACGAAAATATAATTATAAAAGACATAACGCTGGTGTTAATGCAAAATTTATTTTCTACTTTTTAGTTCGTTTTTCAAAAAGTGTGTTTTTTAAATTTTTTTATTTTAGAGTTTTTAGTTATATAATTTTACCTACAAATAAGTTAACCAAATTATTTCACAGAAAATACACCATAAGTAAAACTAGCAATTAAATCACTTACCGAAAATTTAATATTCTTTGAAATTTAACAACTGTAATTATGTTATTTAAACATCCAGTGTAAAATTTTCGTACGTTTCTTTGCTCATTGTATTATAGAGCTTTTTCCTTAAAATTCGAATCGTTATATTACTGTATGTAATTGACAGATTACATACAGCAATGATAATTAGAAATCACTAATTATGTATTAAAATGTATTGAAAAAATAATAAATATGCAACTTTAGTAAAAAAACCTTAACGAGAACACAAAACAATATGGATTTAGAAGAAATAACAATTATTTAAAATTTTCGAAATACAAATCACTCCTTATTTACAATTTAAGGCCATTTTTTCATATAAAAATGACAAAAATGTGTAATATGTCCTCTATTATAATGAGATACTCAGTATGAACAAAATTTCAGCGCGGTAAATGGGTCATTCAGTTCTTATGGATTTTCATATTTTCATAGATAATAACTGATTTTTAATTATCATTGCTGTATGTAATTTGTCAAATACACCAAAATAACGATTTGAACTTTAAGAAAAAAGGTCTATAAGCTTTGAAATTAGAACGAAATATCATGCTTTTATTTTTTTTTGTGTTCATTATTTATAATGTAAGGCCTTTTATCCATATAAAATGACACAAACATGTATGATGTCTATGATTATAATGATATACACAGTATTACCGAAATTCCTTCGCTCAAAATGAGTCAACCAGAGGATGAGGATTTCAGTGCAATTCTTTAAGGTCTTTCAGAATGAAGAAAAATTTGATTTTTTTTTCTTCAGATTTATAAAGTTTTTTGCTTTAAAAGTTTTAGAAATACGTACTGACTGCTTCAACAAACTTGTCTTTTCAATTTGGGATCAATCACATAATTGGAAGTTACTGAAAAATGAATCACAAAATTCCACAAATCAAAGCTCTCAAATTTCAAGTTAAATAAAAGTGTGTAAAAACGTGCATCGTTCTCGTAAAGAACTTTGTTTTCAATGTATGATACAAATCGTTTCATGAGAAGCTGTTGGAAAATTAATTTAATCCTTGAACCACCCCAACAATCAATTGAAATAAAAGTGCGTAAAAACATAACAAAGAAGGCAACAATAACAAATGTGTGTGGATTTATTTTATAAATTAAATTTATTCTCTTCCATTCAATTATATCAGCTTTATTTGTATGTTTTTTCGATAATAATAGTATGTATTATTGTATTGTTTTCTAACCAATAGCCTAATGAACTTAACCTATTGTCTAATGAAAATTTTCCTATAAAAAATTATCAATATTCAATTGGTATGATTCCAATTGGTCAAATTGTTTTGATTTCATTAAAATTATTTTCAAATTATAATCACAATTGCTTTGATAAGTTTTGTTCAAAAATCAAATTTTAATTTAAATTCTCTTATTTCGTTTAGTTGAACTTGGTTGATTGTATGAGAAGGTCGTTTTTTATCATCAGGTTTTTTTTATTAAGAAATTTGATTTATCAATTAAAACAATAAAGATTTATTGTTTTAATTGAAGAAAATGTTTTTATTTTTTATAATACACAATTCTTTGTCAGAGAATAAAGTATTGTAATCGATTCGTGTTTAATGAATTTTATTCTCTCGCAAATTAAAATTCTCGCTCGTGCCTCGCTCGAATTTTAAACTTTTGCTTGAGAATAAACTACTTCATTATTCACTCATTGATTAAACTACTATTATAAGGATGTCTGTATCTAAAATATGGTAAATATTGTTCAATGAAGCAAGGATTTAATTGGACTCATTTCGTTGATGCCATATTACCATTTTTCTAAATTGGGTAGATTAGCAAAATAATAATTAACCTTATAAGTAGTTGCAAAAGCTATTTGTGTTTAATGGCTCATTGCGGGAAATTTAGAAAATAAAATTTTTATTTCAGGTTTATGTCAAACAAAATAAATCGATTTTTTTTAATTTTTTAAATTTCTATGCTAAAATTTTCGAACCCTAAAAACAAGCAACAATTTAATGATCAATTTACATAATTTCAATAACCCCACTGTGATTGGTTTGTTTTGTAACTTTAGATAATCTCAAAATAATGTTTAATCATTTAATAAAATGCCACATCATGTATTAAGAAAATCTGCTTTTAATCATTTTGGAAAATACGAGTTTTTCTTTCAATGTATCATTAAGTGATGAAGAATTGAAACTGAAGATCAATTTTTTAAATATAGTTTTGTGATGGAATTGCAATTCATTAATTTGAAACTGAATAGGTTTGCTTAATTTAATTTGCTTTGGAAAGTGAAAAATCTTTAAGAAACTCCTGTTATATAACAATTATTCGAACTAGTGGACTCTGATAGAATATTTATAGTTAACTTAAGCTAACACGATCACCAACGAGATATTTTTTGAGTTTTATCATCATACCTGGATTAGAAAGAAAATTACTGACTCGTTAACAAAATACTTTTAGAGAACAAATCTATCCACTAATGACAAAATGATTGTGCGGTTTTAAATCCGTAACGTTTAATATATACATCGAAATTCTATGTAATTTAAATTTGTTGATGAACTATTAACTTTTACAGACGATTTACGTGAATAATTTATATTTTAACATAATAAAAAGAGTGGAAACTGGAATGGTGTGATTGACGGATATTGAATAATTTAATGTGTTTTTCATAAAACAGAAAATATGTAAATTATGATACTGATATGTCTGTGTACTGTTAACTAAAAATTTTTGTACATAGGTAAACATTTCCTATTTAGATTTTGCAATACAAAAAAGCCCAACAAGTACTATGGAAAGAAGATAATTAGAGCTATAGTATGACCAAATTGTACTGGAATGTTTGTAACAGGAATGGGCGCTTTTGTAACAAATATTGAATTTTGTTAAGCGTGTTAGAACATGAGCTTTTTATTTGCAATGTATATCGTTTTATTATATTTGATTATTTCTCTTATTATCGCGTAAAATCACTTTCGAACTTTTTTTGGGAAACTTTTTTCTTATAAACCAGGTCCAGGCAATTGAGTTCAGCCATTACAACATGTATAGGAGTGGAAATTCGAATTTATTTTTTGAGATAAATATTATATGATAAAATTAACATCAAAAAATCAAAGACTTTCAATTCCCATCATGCCATTTAGCCTATCATTTAACAGTTATAGACTTAAATTTTAATTAAAAAAAATGCATTCGCCGAAGCTGGCGTGTAAGGGGTTAGCTAAAGTGTTAATTGTTTGTTTCAACAGTCACTACCGAAAATAATGCATGACAGAAAATTCTCAATATACATCACCATAGGTGAAATCTGGCAACTGAGGTTTATAGAAAAAGCGAACAGCTGAGTATGACACTCTCAGGGCAATTATACATGTAAAAGAATTGTCTTGACATAAAAAATTTCGCATCCAATTGGAAAAGGGGCGGTAACAATTTTTTATCTGAACGACAATAGCAAAGCCCGCGGGATACCCCCTAGTTCTTAATAAAAATACATTTTATTAGAAAACGTGCCCAACTCTTTTTTTAAACGGTTTTTTTAAACGATTTTGAAATAACACGTTTCACCAAATACACCCAACTTTTTTTTACACGACCTTTTTTAAACGATTTTGAATTAACACGGTTCACAAAATATACGTTTTGCACGAATATTTTGTTCTTGCACGAATAACAAAAAAAATTTGTTTAAACTATTTTTGATAGTGTAATCAGAAAACGGTCAATGTTTGCTCAGAGATGTGTGGGTGACTGTTTTATGATAAACGGTTGATCTTTGGCCAGAGATGTGACTGTTTTTAATAAAAAGTGTTGGTAATAGGAATTATAATATGTGTTGCAAAAAGACGTAAATTCTTTTAAGGGCTTGCTCGCACAACAGAATGCGTTCTGAAGTGTTGATAAACGTTTTTTTTAAACCTTTAAAGGCGTGAAGGGATAAAAGAACTATGCATTCTCACTAGTTTCACTATAATAGTGACTGATCTCAACAACCTGATTTTTTGCACAGGGAAAACTAATATGATAGAGGCAAGATTAATTCGATTACATCCGAGCACTGCTGGTGACGACATTTATTAAAAACAACAAGTTCAGCAACAGTACGATGGCGTTGTAGGTAATCAAGATTTGATGTTAAATTTTAATCTTCCACAATTCGTATAGCTTGTTTTGAGTAGGGTCCAAAAGTGCCAAGTTGGGAAGAGAAACAACGCCCTAAACTCTCTTTTTACAACAATAAACTTGACAACAATGCTCTATATAGGTTCATATATAATAGTTACAAATGGGGGTAGTAAGATAGATTAGAAAATAATGGACAGGTTTCACGAGATGGAAACTCTAACTCTACACTCAAACTCTATGGTTTGTAGATCCATGAAGCAATTAATGCGGTGTAAATTTTTGATATCTATTGATGAGGCTTGAGATTCCTCTGTCTGTGCCATCGCGATTATATGATCGTTCCAGAGTAAGTCGTTAGAAATTAAGACACCTAATAACTGAATGCTTTTACATTCGTCTATTTCTTAGTCACATATTATACTAATTAAAATATCGTTTGAAAGCTTATTGTTTGATCTGGAAAATGGCTGTGTTTTGGAAGAATTTAAATTAGGGCTGCACCAATTAATCGGAAGGTAATCGGTAATGGGCAATTTTGCCGACTAATCGGTATTGGTTTTTTGTCCGATTAATCGGCCGATTATCAACACATGCGTTTTTAATTGTTTGCATTTTAAACACAACAAATTATAAATTATAAAACACCATAGTCAGCCATACTTGAAAACCTTTTTAAATAAGTTCAAAATTGGGGGTTGTTTAAAAATATGAGAATTAAAAATGTTTATGTATTTCTACATTTTTTTGATAAAAATTAATTTAAAATAATGCTGTTTTAAATAAAGTACTACAATTACTGCCATCGACATATAAATTTTTTTAAATTTGCCAAACTTTCTGCCTCTGTAAATAGTTCTTTTTGAAGTTTCTCGTACGGTTCACAATGGCAGTGTGATTCTCGAAGTTTGCCATCCATGACTTCTGTCTTATAAATACGTAAGTTTTTATTATTGCCATACCAGAGTAACCATGCTTGAAATAATGACAAGAAATTCGTTCCTAGATACTGTTAGGAAATAAAAATCCCCTTTATCCCTATTACGTGTTACCCTATGGTAACAACCGTTCTCACACCATCGTCACTTGCATTTCTTAAATCCAGTCCAAAACCTTCGTGTTCTTATTTCTTTTATTATTTTTTCCTCAAAATCATAAACTTAGAAAAATAGAAAAATTCAGTTGGGAGTGAACTAGACTGATGGTTAGAGAGTCTTATCTTATTGTTAATTAAAATTAATGAGTTGTGTACTCCTAAATTAATTTGGTGGTTAAGTAGTAAAATTCTGTTAAGAATAGTAAAGTGAGTTGTAAAGAATTATCAAAAAAAAAAGTTCTAAGTTTGAATAAGTATTAATTGGAAACTTAAAGTGGATAAATTTTGAAAAAAAAATAAAAACTATTCTAGTTTTGTAATGAAAACATTCAATTTTGATAAGAATGTTTAACAGTTAAATTGGATGGAAAATTTATTATGGAGAAGAAAAAAAATTTATTTTAATGTTAAAGAAGTAGTGATTAATAAATATTAAGTGGATAAATTTTAGAATAAAAGAAAAAGATTACCATTTGGAATTGTGAATATAAAATGGACTAGAATTAATTGTTTGGTGGATAAGCCTATAAAAATAAGAACTAAACTAAAGATACATATAAAATGGCACCGTTTTAATTATTATAAAAATTTGTTAAAATATAAAGTCAATAAAAAGTGAAAAAGACAGATTTTGGTGTGAAGTATTTTATTTCTACGAGAATTGATCAAAAAAAAATTGAGATAAAATTAGTACGAATGTGATAAAGATTATACGAACCAATTGCTAACCAGCCCGGAGCAAGCCGACTAAGGAACCTCTACATTACTAAGTGTAAGTAATAATATTTAGTTCTTTTTGGTGTTTGTTGTTATGGTTCTTCCTTTAACGATACGGAAATGAGAGTATGAAATGAAGATAGGTAGTATCTCGAAAATGGTTATTTAAACTCAAAACATACGTGTTGTGTGTGTGTGTGTGGATCGGGCATGGGCAAGTCCAGGAAATCCCAAAGATGATTGGGGTCTTCAACCCTCTACCGGCACTTTTGATGTATGTTTCAAAGTAATAGCTTCCGCTATCCCCAGCTATTACAAATTGGCGCGAAACAAAACCTGATTTTTATTTATAAAAATAAAACAGAATGGACCCTTGGAGGATCTTTTAATATAGTTTAGTAATTATGTAGTGAATTTTTTTCGATTAAATATTAAATTAACTGTGTAACACGCGCAGGAGTGGATGAGTTGGTCTTCAACTGACCATTCAACGAGTCTTACGAGCTCGCGCACTCCAGTTAGGTGATGGAATTGACTAAGGGGTGGTTTGACATCGTCAGCAATGACTAGCTGAGAAAATATGACACAATGGTCGAGAAGATCATAGTGTTAGCCTACTAGTTAAAGCTGAATAGTGTACAATTCAACACTTAGATCAATTACTATCATATACGTTCATAATTTGAGCCCCGTTTTCTGATTAATTTATTGTTTTAGAACGTATTCGTTTAATGTGTTTGGTGGGAGTGAACGACTCAAGGTATGGTACTGACTGATCATAAGAGGGCAAAGGTTAAATTTGCATCTTTGATGGTCTAGTGAGTTCTTATGGCTCTGAGACTGGTTAACTCTTACAAACGATCATTTCCTCTCTTAGCTCTCAACACAGGTTCCAGGTTGTGATGGAGAAGCTGAAGTTACATCAGCTTAGAAAATACAGAGTGCAAGTTGGTCATCTACCAACTTGCTCTGGCTAGTTGTTGTGATTTTTCCGGATTCGTCATAAAACCTGAACACCTACTAACTTCCCAACCGTAGAGTAGTATACTTTTGATAGTTTAAATTTTTGTTCTTAGTTTTTTCTAAATTTATTTTAGCATCATTTTTGGAAGAGTACTGCCTAGCGCATGACTCGGACACACACACAACACTCACACGTATATTTTATAAATAAATAAAATAAATAAATAGTAATAGTAATAAAACAGTTTACTTTCAGTTGATAAATAAATAACACATTCAGGAATTTTAGATCAACAGTTTTATTATAATTCTAATTAATAATTAAATGGCCTAGAAATAATTTTTGACGTATAGTTTTAGTAAATAAATAGATTGAATAAAAATATTTTTTGCTTATAACTTTAATAAATAAACTTTTGCGTATAATTTTAATAAATAGATAAACTGACTATAAATAATTTATGATTATAATTTTAATAAATAAATAAACTGCATATAAATAATTTTTGATTATAATTTTAAGAAACAATTAATGGGCCTTAAAATAATTTTTGCGTAAAATTTTAATAAATAAATAAATTGCCTATAATTTATTTTAGCTTATAATTTGAATAAATAATTAATATGCATATAAATAAATTTTGCTTATAATTTTAATAAATAATTATTTTAATAAATAATTGAAGGTCTATAAAGAAGATCTGAATTGATAGAGTGTTAACAAATAAATACAACATAGAACATTTTGTTGCTCAATATAACGTATTCTGTTCAAATCACTGATTCGAAGATTAGTATACAGTTTTTCGAATTCCCTGTGTACATACAGTACGAATTTGCTATTCCCTTGAAAGGGAACCACGTAATTTCCTTTACGGATAGTAGATTGGTAGATAGAGAGATAGTGATTAAGCAATTATACCTTCCCATTCAACCTTTTTGATGATCAAGTGTTAATTTTTTTTGGTTTATATTAAGTTTAATTAACCTAAAATTGAATCAACTAAGGGATAATACTTTTCTCTTGGGAATTCAGTTTAAATTTTACGCATCTCAATACTTCAAAAGTGACATTGCAAAATACCGAGAGAATCAGAAATGAATATTTATGAAAATATTTACAACAATAAATGTTTCCTCTGCACTGAAAAACTGAATTCAGACAAGTTGTTGGTAGAAGCACCCTGCACCCATGTTTTCCATGACAGTTGCATTGCAAAGTGGCTAGAAGAGGAGCCACATTGCCCCATTTGTAAAAGAAGCTGTCAACAGTCTGATGTGCATCTCTTGCCGGAGGATCGACGTCCCTTTTCCCCGATTTCACAAACAAGAAAGAATAAGGCACAGCCACAAACACCTGTGGTCAATCGGCAACCAGAGTCTCTCGGTGCTATACCTAAGACGTGGGCTCGACCGAATACTAGGGCTGAAGAAAAAAGGCGACAAGCTGAACGTGCAGGTATAAAAGCATCAGAAATTGTCGCTAGTTCGCCAAAAGATAATCCGGGAAGACAAGACCAGCCAGCAGATAAGTCAGCAACGATGATCGATTTTTCCGTGATCCAACAGGCCATGGAAGAAAGCATTCGAAAAAGTGTAGAACAGATGCAGAGAGCCTTTGACGAAAAATTTGCGAATCAGTTACTCTTTTCGGAGGGGGTGAAAACAGCTAGTCACCCGCAAAATCCCTCCACATTGTCTATGCATGCACCTAGGGGAAACCAAGGACCTCTTCAAAATTCCAGGAACCTAGGTAATATAAATCCATCCTACGTAGCGAATCCTGCAGCTTATCGTCATCATTCCTTAAACGAGAAACACTCCACCATCATTCGTAGCTGGAATGTCTCTTTCAGTGGAAGACCAACGGAAATGGAGGTGGGAGAATTTATATATCGAGTGAGCACTTTAAATAACATCGCTTTCCCAGGTAGTTATGATGCGGTTGTGGCTCATGCTCACTTATTATTCACAGAAAGAGCTTCAGAATGGTATTGGAGATTCCATCACCGTACTCCACGTTTTAATTGGCCCGAACTGTGTATGGCTCTACGTACTGAGTTTGGTGATCGTAGCACCGATGAAGAAATAAAAGAGAGAATGCGATCCCGTAAACAACGTCAAAATGAGAACTTTGACTCTATGTTTAATGACATTTTGAGGCAAAGTGATCGGCTCAGTGTTCCAGTAGCTGATAGAGAATTATTGAATATACTGTTGAACAATCTTCGCAGTGAAATACGAAGAGAATTGTGCTACGTTGAGGTATTTACAGTTGACCATCTTCGCGACCTCTGCCGTAAACGGGAAAAACTTCTAGCTAGTCTACCGCTGCTAGAAGTCTACCGTCTACCTCGTAACTTTCCTCATCGCCCTACACAGACAGTATCCGAAATAGCTCCATCTACATCATATCATTATCCTGCGACTGAGGATACGCTTTCTTCATTACCTGATACTATTCCAACCAACAACCTACTGCAGATTTCTGATGACCCCGTAATTTCCGATGTCTCAGCTATTCATAATTCCAACGGTCATCGTGAGCCAAACAGAACTTTAATTTGCTGGAACTGCAAGCTAGAAGGACACCGGTTTAAGGATTGTCTACAACCACCTCGACTTTTCTGTTGGAGTTGTGGCAACGAGGGGGTTTACAAATCAAATTGCACTAGATGCTATTTAAACAAGACCGGGAGCGTGCAGAACACCCAGTCACGCTCCCAAAAGCCAACCCAATTTTAAAGTCAAACACCTCACTTCACTCAACTCCACCTTTAAGAATGCGTTGCCCAGAGGAGTTGGGAAGTAAAACTATTTTGAAGCGAGATTCATCAGCTTGTACTAAATCGTCTATGCCTCATCACTCATTTAAATCACTTGAGCAGAGACTCAAAGAATATATGGCACTAAGAACCAGTCTTGGAATTAATGCACTTACAACATCTCGTAAGTATACTCGTTCAGCATTGCGTATTAGAAATTTCTGGAAGAAACGACGATCCTTTCGGTCATCGATTATATCCTCAATCACATCAGTGAAAGATGATCTCCGCGCTTATGCTGAGGTTCAACTTTTAGGCAGCACAAGAGTCGGATTACTAGATAGCGGAGCGTCACTTAGTGTAGTGGGAGGCACTTTCGCACTAGAGCTTCTCCGTACCCCAACACTATTTACACGTTCATCGGTAAAAGTTAGAACAGCGGATGGCGCTAGCCAGAAAGTGGTAGGACATCTGAACACTGAGACAAGGTATAAGGTCGGACAAAGTCTCTAGATCTCGTAATTATACCATCTCTCACACAAAACCTCTATCTAGGTATTGACTTCTTTCGGTTGTTCAACCTGATTCCACCGTTAACCAATCAGATCCCGAAAAAAACCGAAACCTCGGTAATATGTACTTTGACAGCTGACGAGGAAGGGAAACTGCAAGATGTCATTCAGCTGATTCCGTCTTTTGCGAAAATGGGATTGGGCAGGACGCATGTATTGACTCATGTCATTGATGTTGGCGATGCAACCCCTATCAAACAACGCCACTATCCAATATCTCCTGCAGTAGAGAAGTTAATGGGGGAGGAGCTGGACCGCATGTTAGCTCAGGGTATCATTGAGGAATCTGAGAGTGACTGGAGCTCGCCAGTGGTCTTAGTTCGAAAGCCAGGGAAGCTTCGTCTATGCTTAGATTCGCGTAAGGTGAACAGTGTAACGAAAAAAAATGCATACCCCTTACCACAGATCGAAGGAATACTAAGCCGACTCCCGCAAGCTAATTACATCTCTAGTTTAGACTTAAAGGACGCCTTTTGGCAGATTCCCCTGGATGAGGGTTCAAAAGAAAAAACAGCGTTCACAGTCCCAGGCCGTCCTCTTTATCACTTTGTTTGTATGCCTTTTGGTTTGTGCAACTCACCACAGACGATGTCTAAACTGATGGATCGAGTAATACCATCAAGGTTGAAGACTCAGGTCTTCGTATACCTAGACGATCTTTTAATTGTGACAGATACGTTTGAGTCACATCTTCATATATTAACAGAACTGGCAAGCTGTTTAAAGAAAGCTAATCTCACAATAAACATTGAGAAGAGCAAATTTCTGCAATCCGAGATCAAATATCTTGGGTATGTCATTAGTAGAGCAGGGATTAACATCGACCAGGAGAAAGTTGCAGCAATATCAGAGTTCCCAGTTCCTTCGTCAGTGCGTCAGGTTCGTCGATTTTTAGGGATGTCAGGATATTACCGACGGTTTATTTCCGACTACTCTTCGATGGTGACACCTATTACTGAGTTATTAAAGAAATCTCATGGTAAATTTAAATGGACTGTTGAAGCCGATGCAGCTTTTGTCAACATCAAGAAAGCTTTGACTTCAGCGCCAGTGCTGGCCAACCCAAACTTTTCAGAACCATTCATATTACAGTGTGATGCAAGTAACGATGGAATAGGCTGCGTGTTGACTCAATTAGGAAAAGATGGCAGGAACATCCGATTGCATACATGTCTAAGAAATTAAACCCAGCCCAAAGGAACTACTCCACTAGCGAAAAGGAATGTCTGGCAGTAGTTCTAGGAATAAAAAAATTTCGAGCGTTCGTTGAAGGGCACCCATTTAAAGTAGTAACCGACCATTCTGGTTTAAAGTGGTTGATGAGTCAGAAGGACTTATCAGGACGACTGGCGCGCTGGAGTTTGAAACTTCAAGGGTACACCTTTGACATTGAGTACCGAAAAGGCAGTTTAAATATAGTTCCGGATGCATTGTCAAGAATAAACTCCGTAGACTTGATTGATACCGTGACCGATAACTTTTCCCAAGCAATTGATTTAGATTCACCAGCATTTCAGTCTACCAAATATCTAGAGTTAATTAAAATCGTCGAGGATGGGAAAGAAGTACTACCAGATTTACGAGTGGAAAAGGGTAGGGTTTATAAGAAAGTTGGATTCACTTCGTGTTTAGAAGGTGAGCCGTGGAAGCTATGGGTTCCCGAAGAACTAACCCACAACTTGATCGAAATAGCACACGCAGCACCAACGGCAGCCCATGGCGGAGTAGCTAAAACCTTACATAAGCTACGTCGTTTTTATTTCTGGCCGAGAATGTTGTTCCAAGTACACTCGTTTGTATCCCAATGCAAGATATGTAAAGTAGTTAAAGCTCCCAACCAAATTTTGCGTGCACCAATGATAGCTCCTCTAAGAACCGAGAGGGTAATGCAACGATTATATATTGACTTACTGGGCCCGTACCCCAGGACAAAAAATTCTAATATTGGACTGTTGGTGGTACTAGACCATATTTCCAAATTCGTGTTCCTGTTCCCCCTTCGCAGTTTCACTTCTACTCCAATCTGCAATCTTCTGGAAAGTCAAGTATTTCATGTGTTTGGTTGTCCAGAGATTGTGGTTTCGGATAACGGAACGCAATTTAAATCCAAGTTATTCCAACAATTCCTAGCGAAGTATGGTATAAAACACACTCGCACTTCTTTATATTCACCCCAGGCAAATGCTTCCGAGAGAGTGAACAGGAGTGTGCTCGCCGGAATCAGAGCTTTCTTAAAGGAAGATCACACCAAATGGGATAAAAACTTGAGTGAAATTTCTTGTGCTTTGCGCAGCTCATATCACTCTACCATCGGCTGTTCTCCTTACTACGCTTTGTTTGGTCTCCCCATGATCACGCATAGTTCATACTACACTCTACTAAGGAAGTTGGATTGCCTGGAGGAGTCCAGTGACTGTTTAGATCGCGCTGACACTCTGTCTAACGTTCGAGCGCGATTAAAAGATCTAATAGCAAAAGCTTTTGTGACCAGTGCTGCGCGATACAACCTGCGGGCCCGTAAAAATTTGTTCCAACCGGGTGAAACGGTTTTTCGACGAAACTTCATTCTGAGTGATGCAGGCAGAAATGTCTCAGCTAAACTAGCACCGAAATTTGTAGAGGCCAAAGTACTCCAATTGGTCGGAAATTCATCTCTAGAGCTCGAAGACATAGCGTCCAAACGGGTGGGAATTTATCACACCAAGGATGTGCGGAAATAACACATGTTAGGCTTCAGTTTTTATTCCATGCCTAATAAAATTCCACCTTATTAGATCTGATCTAACTGGATCTTTCGTGTTATTACAGGTCATTACAGAATTGCTGTTACAACGTCACAATAATTAATTTACCATCATGCAGAAGAGTAAAATTCTGACCTTCATCCTAGGTCTAAGCGTATTGGTCCTCCTTGAAGGCAAGGTCATACATACAACAGAAGGCAAAATATGGAAACTACTAGACGCCGAGTGCGAGGTACTCATTGACAATACATCTAGAAGGGCTAATGAAACCAAACATCTGTTAGTATATGGCTTATTAACATACAATTGTAGCAAGGAACAAGGACACATCGTGTCAACGGTGAAATGCCAAGCATGTGGGATATATTGCTCCATTAATGAAATCATCCCGGGTTGTACTCAACGTAGTGTACATATTATCGTAGGAATAATCACGAGTATTCTACTCGTGGTGTGGTAGCGTTGAGTTTGATTTTCAGGAAGTTATGCGACAAGTCGTTTGAGTCCCTAGAATATCGGATTTTCAAAAGACAAATTCAAAGACTAGATAATAAGAGACTAAAGAGAACGAACCGCCTAAATGCGTTATCATCCTTCAGACTCGTTCCGAGATTCAACTCTCTAAACCCCGAACTGCCACCCAGAGTCAGAGAAAAGGTTAATCGAAGACGATCCGCCATTCGTTTAGAACATTCCCCGCCTGTAAGAGCAACGCCTCCTCCTTTACCACCCCGCTCACGCACAAATACTGGTGCTCCATTACGTCCAGTCCATGTGCTACTGACCATTTGTCTTTTAATTACATGTATAAATAGCTGTGACCAAACCCTATTTTTGGAGTCAACGGGAAGAATATGTTCAAAAGAAAAGTGCCATGCTAGTAATATGTATGCGTTTAGTCTAAAGTTTGGAGAGAGCATCTGTTTTCAGGATCGTACAAAGGACGTGTTTAGGTTGAGCATATGGAGCGGGAAGCTGCTGGAACGGGGCATGTCAATTATATGAAAAGAAATGGAGAGACACTGAGTTCAATAACAGTACGATCGTGGGTCAAGGTTGTAACACAAATACCCTAGGGTGCGATACGTTATGCTTTTACCAAACTTCTTGTACTTGGTACGCCTGGTCGTTAAAGGAAACGGAAGACTACGCAACGGTCTACCAACGGGATAGCTCCATATGGGAAATCGAAATATCCGTGGAGTACAAAGGTATCATCAGGATGGTGAAACTAAACTCCAACAAGGTAGATTTTGATCTGTCAGACACATCAGATGTTGGTAACGATAAACTGCCCATGCTAGTGACTTCACTCATACATGAGAGTTATTACACCTCACAATTCGTGATTAGAGACCGTTCCGTTGTATATGCCGTAGATGCAAATGACCTAAATACGTTAACTTCCGGGAAATTTGGTGATTATCAAATATCATTAGATAATAAGTCTCGAGCGTTCGAAGCCCTGAACGTCCATTGTTCAGCTAGGTCCTGTAGAGCAGGATGTATTATACCTCAACCCGGGCTCGCGCGATTTAGAAAAGATAATTTAAAGACCTGGAAAGAAAAGAAAGTGGTTACTGTTCACGATTCCAAACTGTGGGTAAGACGGACTATAATGGCTGTGGCAAACATTATGTTCGGGGACATCGACCTCATGAACCTATATGTTGAGCCTGCTCATTGTCTAATACGCCAGATTACATCCTATGGGTGTATAGGTTGTAATATGAAACCGTATGTGGTGCTTCAAGCGTACAACATTAAAACCCCCGGAATATTGCCTTTCACTTCAGACTGTTCGTTCCAGACCCATTACGTGAGCTGTAATCCTAACCCGTATATTCTGGAACACGACAACACTGAACGGTCGTGCAGTTTGTATATAAAGAGAACGAACCAAACGGTCAATATCACCATCCATTACCAATTCGTAGGGGTAGTTAGGGTTCCCACGCCACAGGTGCTAGACTCCACCTTCGGACAAATGACTAAAGATTTGCTGACCGCGCCTGAATTTATTAAATCCCTAAGTTTCTCCTTCGCCACCTTTACTCTTGCTACCGTGGTGGTAACCTCTGTCATCCGAGTTTTTAAAGTCTTATTAGTAAGTAAGTTTAATGGTGAGGTGGAACGGGCTACGGCCCGCAATTGATTTGATGGACCCACTGCATAACTAACTATCTACCAATGATATAAAATTTTAGCTTATTTCTTTCTCTAAATCTGATTTAAACATCTTTTCTTCTAGTACGTTCCACTTAATGGGATTTCCTCTTTCAGATCAAAGCAGCTGTATGCTGTAGCTATTTGTTCTGTGTTGTTAGGAAATAAAAATCCCCTTTATCCCTATTACGTGTTACCCTATGGTAACAACCGTTCTCACACCATCGTCACTTGCATTTCTTAAATCCAGTCCAAAACCTTCGTGTTCTTATTTCTTTTATTATTTCAAAATTTTTCTCATGATATATGAAGTTTTCATGGACAATTACCTCAACGGTGATATTTGAATAAAATAACCTTCGTTGTTCCTATTCCAGTCTGCAAGTGGCGGAAATGGTTTTCTATTTCCATAAAATTATAAAATTTATATGAGTTTTTTCCCATCAAAAACTGCAACACTTGCCATTTTTTTCGTTTTTTTTTCCTCAAAATCATAAGCTTAGAAAAATAGAAAAATTCAGTTGGGAGTGAACTAGACTGATGGTTAGAGAGTCTTATCTTATTGTTAATTAAAATTAATGAGTTGTGTACTCCTAAATTAATTTGGTGGTTAAGTAGTAAAATTCTGTTAAGAATAGTAAAGTGAGTTGTAAAGAATTATCAAAAAAAAAAGTTCTAAGTTTGAATAAGTATTAATTGGAAACTTAAAGTGGATAAATTTTGAAAAAAAAATAAAAACTATTCTAGTTTTGTAATGAAAACATTCAATTTTGATAAGAATGTTTAACAGTTAAATTGGATGGAAAATTTATTATGGAGAAGAAAAAAAATTTATTTTAATGTTAAAGAAGTAGTGATTAATAAATATTAAGTGGATAAATTTTAGAATAAAAGAAAAAGATTACCATTTGGAATTGTGAATATAAAATGGACTAGAATTAATTGTTTGGTGGATAAGCCTATAAAAATAAGAACTAAACTAAAGATACATATAAAATGGCACCGTTTTAATTATTATAAAAATTTGTTAAAATATAAAGTCAATAAAAACTTGTGCAATGTGCTATCATCTGCGAATATATTTATTGGGTTACTGGTGATTGTCAACAGTTCGTTGATATTAATTAAAAATAGAGAGAAAAAAAGAAGAAAAGCCATCTATAGATACTGAAAGAAATATCAGTATCGGTCCGTCGGTGAAAGCTATGAATCAGAATGCACGACTGCGGTGTGATATTAATATGCAACGAGCTTATTGTTTAGATTGGCACACATGATTCAATGAAATGGTTTTGAGATGTGTAATACGATAAGTACGTTTTACCACCTTTTTCAGATATGCTATTCCAAAGATGGGCTAGATCGGTTGTTAATTTTGTATTTACAATACCAAACAGATGTCTTTTAAAAATTTTGATATGTGTGTATTATTATAATCCTCATAAGGACTGAGGCAGAAAAAACATTAACATTGAAAAACTGGGATAACTTTGGAAACGCTGGGCCAATTTTAAAAAAAATCTCATTTTCGGATACGTATTTTATTACCAAATGATCCACAATTAATATTATTTTAATCAGACTTATTAACACAAAATAGCTTGATTTTTTCCAGGAATTCCCAACATCTTGGATTTTATGGTGGTATTCGAGACTTTTTTGGTCGCCGCGATCCACATTTTCCTGAAATTTGCAATGGTTTTTGCTTCCTTGTTTGTTAACTTATAGTTTCTTTTGACTAAAGCCCAGTAGCGCTCGACAGGCCGGAGTTCTGGACATTGTGGTAGGTTTGCCTCTCTTGGCACTAAAACGATGTTGTTGTCTTCATACCACTTCATGGTAGCCTTGCTATAGTGGCACGAAGCTAAATCCGGCTAAAAGCAAGTAGATACATTGTGTTATCTCAGAAAAGGCAACAATCTATTTTGGAGACATTCTTTTATGTTAATTTCAGAATTTATAGATCCAGATGTTACAAAAGATTTGCTTCTCTCTCCACAGCTGCATATTGCCTTTTTTATGGGGAACTTCGTCATCTTTTTGATCCGAAATTCTTTGGCTACATTTTCTCGTCCACGAGAAACATAAAACTCTTGGCCAGGCAATCTTTGGTTTCAAAGAAATCGACTCTCAACTGTTTAGCTCGTTTTTTTGCCACTGTGATATTCTCTGCATTTCTGTCTGAAATTTTTGCACTTTGTACGATTTGAAGCTGCTCTTGATTTTAATTCTGCGTACTGACTTTTCTGACAAGCTCACTTTTGCCTCACTTAAATGAAATGTTTCCCAGACGAGAGGCTTTGTTGATATTTCACTTACTTGACTTGACACTTAATAGTGTTTCCACAATTTTGGGTTTGAAATGAAGTTCTGTCATATTAAATTCGTTTTCGTTTTCATTTATCTGTTTTGATATTCTGTTGGCCTTTAGCTATTTTAATCGATTTATAGGATTTTTATTATAAATCCAAATATTAAACAATCTATGTTTGTTTCTAATTAGTGGAAATAAAGCACAAAAATATGCCAAACCTAAGCAAATTGGCAGAGTAAGATGGATCGAGATGCGTTTTTTTGCATTCGATTCAGTAAGCCGTCAGAAAAGTTTGTAAACATAGTCACTTTTCGGCAAAAAATCTCTGGAGTACCTAGGGGTCAGGGCGGGTTATATACACCTCATCTCCTTGAACTTTCCATAAATTCAGCTCGAAATTGATCGAAGCTCGTTACTCGGGGGTTTTTGGGGTCGCTGAACACGAATATGATGTCGGCGATGACCCTCGGAGTACCTAGGGCCCAGGGCGGCTATGTCTAACTCATCTCCTGGAACTTTCCCTTAATTCAGCTCAAAATTGATCGAAGCTCGTTACCGGGGGAGCTTTCTGGGGCCTCTGAACACGAATATGATGTCTGCGATGACGGTCGGAGTACCTAGGGGCCAGGGCGGAGACATACAGATACAGTTGGTAGAGACATACAGATACAGGATGTGTTTAACGGCCGTTGCAAAAAATAAAAAAGTTAACATCGGAAATATTTTACCAACAGTAGATGTTTTTACGAAACATTTGAAGCGGGTGTATTTGCAGGTCCAGAATTGGTTGTATGGAGAAAATTTCCTAAATCCAACCGACTGGGCATGGGAGCTGTTCGACAATTCCTTGGTTCCAGTAAGAATTACTATGCAACCCGACCCACCCCATATTATGAGCTTAATATTTTGTTCATGCAAAACAGACTGTGGTCATTCTTGCGGATGCCGAAAGCACGGATTAGCTTGCAATATTGCATGTAAAAATTGTGCAGGGTCAAACTGCACGAACATGGAAAAATTTACGGAATCATAATCTTCAGAAAATCTGGATGAAGATTTTCTGGATGAAGAAAATAAGTGCACGAACTTCGAAGAAAATGAATAAATTGTGTAAATCGAAATAAATAAAACATTTGTATTATAAGGACTTTACGGCTTTTTTTCCTTTATTACATTCGTCAAGTAAATAAGATATAAATAAATAAGATTGTAACAAACAAATGGAAATTCTTTACTCCAAGATTTTTAAGGTCACTGAAGTTCGCGCCCTAGGTACTCCGGGGTCATCATCAACATAATATTTGTGTTCAGCGGCCCCAAAACCCCCCGAGTAACGAGCTTCGATCAATTTCTTGCTGTATTTATGGAAAGTTCCAGGAGATGAGGTGTATATAACCCGCCATGGCCCCTAGGTACTCCGAAGGTCATTGCAGACATCATATTCGTGTTCAGCGGCCCCAGGATGCCCCGAGTAACGAGCTTCGATCAATTTCGAGCTGAATTTATGGAAAGTTCCAGGAGATGAGTTAGACATACTCGCTCAGGGGCCTAGGTACTCCGAGGGTCATCGCCGACATCATATTCGTGTTCAGCGACACCAAAAACCCCCGAGTAACGAGCTTCGATCAATTTCGAGTTGAATTCGTGGCAAGTTCAAGGAGATGAGGTGTATATAACCCGCCCTGGCCCCTAGGTACTCCAGAGGTTTTTTTTTGCCGAAAACTGGCTATGTTCACAAGCTTTTCTGACGGTTTCCTGAATCGAATGCAAAAAACCGCATCTCAATCCATCGTACTCTGCCAATTTGCTTAGGTTTAGTGCTTTATTTCCTCGTCTAAAGGGCCAGTTTTGCCCGTCGAAAACAAATACTTTTGTTAGGGTTTCATTATTGGAAAGGGAACGAATTTATTGATGTCGAATTGAATAGTATCAGGAATTCAGAGTTTGTAATCAATTAAACTAAAGTAACTTTGTCATCCCTTTCCTTTTCAGTAAAATTTTGAGCAGAAACCTTTACATCGTCAGTATAAAAACCATAACTATCGAAAGGGAAGCCTTTGAAGATACTTCGGGAACGATTGCACTAAAAGAAAAAATTCAGTCACTACAACCTGTTTTGTTCCAGCCGAATGTTTCCTGATTTTTGTTTTATGTATATGTAATATAGTGTTTACTTTTATTTTTTTTGCACGGATTTTTGTGTGAGATTTTTGAAGTTACACGATTTTTAAATGTCGTGGAACGTATCCCCAAATTTACCATACGTCTCATGTATTTTTTTAACGATTTTTTTTTAAACGTATTTCTTAGGAACGCATCTACCGTTTAAAAAAAGAGTTGGGTGTATTTAATTCGTTATAATAACATAAAAATATTGATTTTAACCATCAATTTATAGCAATTTACTCAAATATAACGTCCACATTAATTAAAGGTATCTCAATTTTTAAAAAAACAGATAAATATTTTATAAGAAATTCATTATGGTTTATTTTTAATATTACTGTAGAGCGCTCTAACTAAGTATAGATTGATCTGATAATGCAGAAGAAAATGACTTTTCGGACTCTCGCTTGCCACTCATGCGGTTTCTTAGTAACCATAAACGACGTTTTAATATTTTCTTTCTGAAAGTTTTCTTTCAGTTTTTCTTTCTCAAAATAAATTACTTATGGGGAGCTAATTCAAATCTTTTTTAGACTGCTGTACCGAATTAATTAGAAATTATTATTAGAAATTAAATTCACGTATCTAAGAAAATTCAAACCTTCTATAATAATAATAATAATGCTTTATTTTACTTCGTTTTTTTACAGCTCGATACTTATACAAAAAATTTTCTATATATAATGCAATTTCCAGGATATTTTTTCTTAACATACAATGACAATGGCATTTTGCCGTCTGCCAGATTAATAATTATATTTTTCTTCCATTAATTGGTTGTAATTGCAGTTTAAGTAGCGTAGAAGTACCAAACTTAACGTAGAAGTAACTTCATATATGCTATCTTAAATCAAATACAAAAGAACTGAAGATAGCTTATACGGCACACAATTTTTTTTACATATAAAATTAGGAAAAAAAAAATTAATATTTAACATTTGATTATAAAATTTCTAAAAATACTAAAATATCAATTAATTAAATATATCAAATGCTATCTTATATTATATTAAAAAACTTTTTATCGTTTCATTTTTTTTTTGTTGTTACTTTTCATTTCTATTTGACTCTTATTCCTAATAAATTCCTACTCATATTTTTTTTTTGAAGTCTGATACTTATTAATAAAATGTTTAAGATTCCATTTAATTAGAGAAAAATAAAAGTATAAAAATAGCAAGGAAAAATAAAAATACAACAACAAGCTATTATGTGCTAACAGTTGTATTCATTAACGAGAGTCCGACGGTATTTCCAAGCGTATGTAATATATTGGTAAAGTTTAAGAAAATTTTTTCCATTCAAATATAGTTAAAGAATTCTGAATTTTTAAGAGTAAGTTTGTTAAAAAACTGTTTTTGCTGACATTTGAATATTGGAATATTGGACACTCCGCAATAAAGTGGAAAGTATCTTCAATTTGATTTAAATTACATAAGGAACATAAACTATTGCTATTATTCTTTCATGCGCGACCATTTAAATCCAGTAATTCTCGTCTGGCTTTAAATCATTTTGGTACTACAACCATCATTGAAATAATGGTCAATGGTACCAGGGTACTATAACTTACAATACTGATGATGATGTATCGAGCTACGAGCCATATCCATACATTGAGACTTGTATTGATCTTTCAGATTTTCTAGCATTTGATACCCAGGTAGCTTGCTCCCATAAACTGATACTAAATTCATTTAAATTTATTTATAGTTATACGTTACATTTAGATGCAAGGGTTTTCCATTCCAATGTCCACGATATTTTCTTTCTAATTATTTCTTTAGCAAGATATGTTGGTAGTCTAAAATCTTCGAATTTAGAATTTTGATGATAGTCAAGTGCATTTTGATAGTCAAAGTGCATTTTGAAAGTAAAAAAATATACTTTAAGAAGCCCGAATTCAATAGCTAACATATAAGTCGGAGTGTTCAAAGGTAAGCCTAACAGTTTTTTTAACAAAAAATTTGTGTATTTTTTCTACTTCTTCATATTCACTATAGCCCCACACCTGTGCTCCGTAACATACCAAAGATCTAGATATGGCTTCAAAAAACTTAGTTTTTCCAGCAATTGTCACTTCATCCTTATATTTATAACTATTCCATACACTATTTATTCCCATTTTAGCAGATTGCAGTTTTGATTTTAGATGCGATTGTATATGACAGACGAGGCGTCTATTCTATCCCTAAGTACTTAAAAGTTTTTGGTACTTCAATAGTTTCTTCTTGATATGTCCATTTTTCGTGCTCTGCCCGTTTACCACCTCTGTTAAACATCATAATTTTAGATTTGTCTCTATTTACCACCAGATTCCATCTGCTACATTAATTTTCCAAATCAAAAATCATTTTCTGTAGTTTAGTTCGTGTATCTGCCAATAAAACATTGTCATCAGCGTACATCAAGATTTTAATACAACGATCTCGAACATATTTTTTTTATTTTTATTTTTATTGGCGTGTCTCGAAGCTGAACTAATTAGCTAGCTAGTTCGAGTAGCACTGCGACCTAGATATCTATTGTGCTTAATCTCGAACATATATTCCACCTTCTAAACAATCATTAAGGTCGTTCAAAAACAGCGAAAAAAGTATTGGACTAAGAAGACAACCTTGTCTTACACCGATTTTTGTTTCAAACCAACTTGAAATATGTTCGCCATCCCAAACAGCACTTAGTGTACTCCTATAAAGTTCCTGTAACATACTTAAACATTTTTGATTAAGGTCTTTAGAAGCTCTCTTTTAATAAATTTCCGTATATAACGCGCATACTTCTTCTGAAATTTCTTGCAATTTTCCAATTCTGATATTAAGACCTCCTATGATAATAAAAAATTTTATGTTCTCAGTTTGTTCCAGTAGCGTTTGTATAACACTGAACTCAGAATCCCATTTATTACAATTCAAATATATCGGAATTATTTTTAAAACATTACCATTTCTATATATGTGTTATTATGGTTTTCCATATTATTCACTGTTTGTGTGCTTTTGTCACTTATGAATTAAAATGCAATATTTAAAAATATACTTTTTACTGTTTATTTTTAAATTTATTTATAATAATAAAAACTTCCTTATAGTAACAATTTGATTTTTAATTTTTTATTTTAAAGAATATCGATTTCGACTTACGTCATCCTCAGTTCTTAAATTATTATTACAATTTTCGCTTAAACTATTACTTATATACTATTTCAACTGCTGTTTTTTATTATTATGTCATATATTTTGTTAGTTTTAGTGTTGATTTTATAATTTAAAATATTGGTACTGTTTTTATGTTTATATATTTCTATTTCTTCCAATCTATCTAGATTTTGTCCTTTTCTTTTTTATGTAATATGGTTAAATTTGTGTTGATATTGGTGTATTTGTGTTTTTCTATTTTCAAATGTTGGGCATATCTGGATTTTGGATCGCTTCTGTTAATTTCATTGGTGTGTTCGATAAATCTTTTTTTGAAGGACCTCCCCGTCTGGCCTATGTAAAATTTACTGCAGTCGTCACAGGTAAGCTTATAAACACCTGTGTCTAAGCTTTGGGTTTTTTTAGTTTTTAGGTAGTTTTCTATTTTATTTTTGTTTTTGTAAGCCGCAATATATCCATATTTTTTTAAAGTTTTTTGCATTATTTTGAATGTGGTTCTATTGTATGTTACGCCTACGTATTTTTTACCTGCTAAGTTTTCTTCATTCTTCAACGTTGTTAGGGTTTGCAAATTTTTCTTGTTTTTATGTTTTCTATTTAGTGTGTCAATCATTTCATTTTTATATCCATTTTTACTGGCTATGTATTTTATATTGTTTAGCTCGTCTTCATAATTTTCAGCGTTCATCGGTATAATGTTCAATCTATTGATCGTGTGGTTGTAGGCAGCTAGTTTATGTTGGTATGGATGATGTGATTTGATATTTATTGTTTGATCCGTTTGGGTTGGTTTTCGGAATATTTTGAATGTGTGTTTTGAATCTACATTTTTGATTGATAAATCCAAAAAGTTTATTGTGTTGTTTTCTTCATTTTCTAACGTGAATTTAATGGAAGGTTCTATGCTGTTTATGTATTGGTGTAATAGATTAAGCTGTCTATTTGTTCCTTTGAATAATAAAATTATATCATCAACGTTGCGATAGCAATAAATGAAATAGTGTGGAAAAGAAAATAGTGTGGATTTGAGTTATTATGTATATATTTTGTTTCAAAATCGTTGAGATATATTTCGGCTAATGTTCCAGATAGTGGGCTACCCATAGGTAATCCTTCTGTTTGTTGATAATACTCGTTGTTATGTGTGAAATAGTTTTGTTTTGTTATTTCGGTTATTATGTTTATTATTTCTTGTGTATCTGTTGGGTTTAAACCATTTTTTATTAACATATTTTTTGTTATATTTATTGTATCTTTTATTGGTATGTTGGAATACATGTTGGTTATATCAAACGATGCTAATTTTGCGTTGTGAGGTATTATTATTGGTTCTATTCTATTGATTAATTCTGTGTTGTTTTTGACTGAATAACTGTAATCAAATTTTATGTGGTATTTCAATAGTTTGTTTATGTACTTCGCTATTCTGTATGATGGTGCTGTGGTGAAATTAATTAATGGTCTTATCGGTGTATCTGGTTTGTGTATTTTTGGTAATCCTCTTATACTTGGTGCTGTTGGTTTTATCATTTTGTTATACCTTATATTCTTGTCACTTAATATGTTGATAGATTTGTTAATGATAGTTTTTATTTGTGCATTGAATTCGTTCGTTGGATCTTTTTTCTTAATTTTTCGATGTTGTTATTAGTGATGTATTCATCTATCTTATTGTTGTAGTCTGTAGTTTTTAAGATGACTAATGTATTCCCTTTATCTGCTTTGGTTATTGTAGCATTGTTTTGTTTGATCTTATTGGAAAAAGGATTAAAATACGGCACACAGTGGGATTTTTTGTTCAATAAGTAATTTTTTCGACACATAAAATTTAAAAATGTAATGATGTAGTTTTGTAGAAAATTGATTCAGTATGAAGAATCCATAAATTGTATCTCAAAAAAACGTTTATTTGTCTTTGAAATAATGAAGTAAAGTCACATGTAAATTTTGGTCCAAAATATTGAAAACTGTTTACGCACTTCTATAGTGTTTGTACGTAAGATAACTTTATTGCTCTAATTTAAATAGTGATTATTTTCAAATATAGCCTTTTCTGCGTATTTAAAAAAAAATTATAATGATCGCTCATATGGTTTAAAAGATATGATAGAATAAAATTGGTTCTATAATATGCCGTGATTGCAAACTTCCTTGGAAGAAAAAAAAGGTTGCTCGGTCGTGCTAGGTGCTCCCGCTATAATAAAATGAAAGGTAAGACTCCATACTATCAATTAAAAAAAAAAAAAGCTTAAATAATTAATAATCTTTTATAAAATCATAAAATTTATAAAATCATAAAATCATGAAATTTTGGGTTCTATGGGCGGTGGGTAGTGGGCGTGACCAATTTTTATGAAACTTTATTTTGTTCTTAATTGAGGTAATAAAAGGCTCTGTGCCAAATTTCAAAAACTTTGGGCCAAAAATAAAGCTTGGGTTCTATGGGCGGTGGGGTAGTGGGCGTGGCCAATTTTGATGAAACTTTATATTTTTCTTAATTGAGCTAACCAAAGGCTCAGAGCAAAATTTCAACATTCTACGAGCACTTCTTATATTTTTTGCCAAACATTGTATGAACAAATCCCACTATGCGGCATACAACCAAACAACACAACAAAAGAAATAAATGAAAATCTGTTAGAAATAGAAAATTCAATTTTGAAAACTAACATTCACCACCAAAATGAAATCAGGACAAGTTAATGAAATATCAGTAAAAAATAACAACTTAAATAATTCAAAAACCAACAACAAAAAAGAAATAAAAACAATACGAAGTATACAAAACAAGATTAAACAAAACAATGCTACAATAACCAAAGCAGATAAAGGGAATACATTAGTCATCTAATGTCAACAGTCAACATCTATAGTCAACACACATTCAAAATATTCCGAAAACCAACCCAAACGGATCAAACAATAAATATCAAATCACATCATCCATACCAACATAAACTAGCTGCCTACAACCACATGATCAATAGATTGAACACTATACCGATGAACGCTTAAAAATTATGAAGACGAGCTAAACAATATAAAATACATAGCCAGTAAAAATGGATATAAAAATGAAATGATTGACACATTAAATAGAAAACATAAAAACAAGAAAAATTTGCAAACCCTAACAACGTTGAAGAATGAAGAAAACTTAGCAGGTAAAAAATACGTAGGCGTAACATACAATAGAACAACATTCAAAATAATGCAAAAAATATGGATATATTGCGGCCTAAAAAAACAAAAATAAAATAGAAAACTACCTAAAAACTAAAAAAAACTAAAAAAAAAAACCCAAAGCTTAGACACAGGTGTTTATAAGCTTATCTGTGACGACTGCAGTAAATTTTACATAGGCCAGACGAGGAGGTCCTTCAAAAAAAGATTTATTGAGCACACCAATGAAATTAACAGAAGCGAGCCAAAATCCAGATATGCCCAACATTTGAAAATAGAAAAACACAAATACACCAATATCAACACAAATTTAACCATATTACATAAAAAAGAAAAGGACAAAATCTAGATAGATTGGAATAAATAGAAATATATAAACATAAAAACAATAACAATATTTTAAATGATAAAATCAACACTAAAACTAACAAAATATATGACATAATAATAAAAAGAGTAAAAAAAAATAAAAACAAAAGAGGAGAGTCGAATTTTAGCTTTCATTGTGTTCAGTTGAAATCAAGAGCAATAAATTAATTAATTAAATATTTATTAAAAGTAAAAAGTTGTGAGATAAATTTTTTACAAACAATAAATCAAATTGAATTCAAGTTTTAAATAAATAAAAATTTTTCCTGGGCAAACGAATGATGGGTGCATGTCCTTGACATGTACAGATAATACTAGTTACAAGAGATCTGCAGATGATTTAGATCTGGCAAATCAGGAAAAAAAATCAAAAATGTATAAGGTACCGGTAAGTAATCAGTTTCAACCACTGATTAATCAACAATATGACACAAATACATCTTTACCTATTCAAAATAAGTCAAAAATAACGCCCGTTATCTGCCAATTAAAATATACGGATATTCATGAGTTAATGAAAAAACTTAAAATAAATCAATATAACGTTAAAATACAGTCAATTGGAACAAAAATTTTGTGTTATTCGATAAACAATTACAATTCATTGATAAACGAGTTAAATAAAATCAATGGTACTGAATATTTTACATTTGCACTTGAAGAAAATAAAATAACCCGTTTTATTCTTTTTGGATTATTAATTGTAGAAGATGAGTTAAAGGCGATTGGTTTAAATCCTCTGAAGATCTTTAAAACTCAACCAAAAAAATCAAGGAATTGTGATGACTTCATATATTTTGTCAGTTTTAGAAAAGGAACTGTTACTTCAAACAAACTTAAAGAGTGTAAATATATTTACCATACCGTCTGCAAGTGGGATATTGTAGCTCCATCAAACAACACAGGCCCAATACAGTGTATTAGATGTTGTATGTTCGGTCACGGTATCAACAACTGCCATATGGTTCCAAAATGTCGATATTGTTCAACTCATCATCCAGGTGATCAAACTGAATGTCCATTTAAAGAAGACGAAACCAAATATAAATGTGCAAATTGTCAAGGACATCATGCAGCCAACAGTGTTATTTGTCCAAAAAGAGATGAGTATATAGCGATGCGGAAGAAATTAAACATAAGAAATTTTGTATCACAAAAAGCGGATCATAATTTTAATTTTCAACAGTTTCCACTTTTACCACAGTCACAAAACACTAATCAAACAGTACCTTTACACGAAACACTTCCAATTAATTCAACTCAACAAAGAACTAGTTATAATAATCTTAATTTAATTTCAGCTCCACAGGCGAATCATGACACTTTGTTCACTACATCTGAACTTTTTGGTATTTTCAATGAAATTGTCACAAGTTTAAGAAACTGTAGATCTCGCGAAGATCAATTTCGTACTATAGCTCAAGTTGCTATTAAATATGCTGTTCAACCATAATAAATTACTTGTTGCTACGTGGAATTGCCGGAGTGTTAAGGCCAAAAAATACGAACTGTCAGAATTTTTGTGCAAGTACAATATAGATATAATGCTGCTCACTGAAACCCATCTAAAAAGCAATATCTCATTTTTCATTCAGAACTATAACTTTTACAGAAGAGACAGGGAGTTCCAATCCAAAGGTGGGGTAGGGATTCTAATTAAAAAATCTATATCACATTATCTACTTCCAGATTTAAAATTGAAATCAATAGAAAACATGGGTATTCTACTTAAAACTCATAATAACATCTGCCTCAAAATTTTTGTATGTTATTGCCCTAAATCTAGCGATAGTAATCTACGATCTGATTTGGTACGTTTGACAAACAGAGATGAACCATATCTTGCAGGCGGAGACTTTAACTGTCACCACAACCAATGGAATTGCTTACGCAATAATAAAGGCGGCAGAACTCTTAGTAACTTATCGGTTAGTAACGATGGTTGTAATATAATGTACCCAAACTCACCAACTCATATAAGTCCTATTGGAAGATCAAGTACCATCGACATATTTTTAACAAATGGCCACGTACCAGTTAGCGATATTAAGTGCCTAAATGAATTAAATTCAGACCATTTGCCTGTTGTTGCAACGGTTAACTTTTGTCCTACTGTTATAAGTATAAATAACAAAAAATATAACTACAAAAAAACAAATTGGAAGATGTATAAGGATCATATAGAGAATCACAATAAAACCTTAATCGTTAATTCTGATTTGAGTTCAAATTGTGGTATTGACAAAGCTATCGAAGGTCTGACGGAAGAAATAATACTGGCAAGAAATTTATCAACACCATTAGTCCCATTTCATTACAATGAAAGAATCATCCTTAGTGACGATGTCAAGCTACTTATCAGAATAAGAAACACTCGTCGAAGGCAATGGCAAAGGCTGAGATATCCATTTCTGAAAAGCATAGTTAGTGAATTAAACGAGTTGATTAAAACTAAAATTCACGAGCTAATTATTGATAAATGGCAAAAGCAGCTCGAGAGTCTCCAAAAGGGTTCCAAACCTTATTGGCGTGTCGCAAAAAATCTAAAAAAAAAATACCAACCGATTCCTCCCATCAAAAATGAAACTGCTTTGGTTTTTAATAATAAAGAAAAATGTGAACTAATCGCGGAAGGATTCCTTGACGCACATAAATGCCTAAACACAAATTCTAATTTAAATATTGGAAACTCAGTTAATGATACTGTCCATGAAATTGATTCACTAAACTGTGTTGATTTAGCAGCTCCCCCTTTAATTACGCAAGATATGTTAAAAAACGTGTTAAACTTTCTTAAACCGTTTAAAGCCCCAGGAATCGATGAGATACCAAACGTTCTTCTTAAAAAACTGCCCGATATTTCTATTTCATTTATTGCAAATCTATTTAACAGCTGTCTCAAAATCGGTTATTTTCCTCAATGTTGGAAGTGTGCGCGCGTAACACCTATTATTAAGCCTGGAAAAGATCCCACAATACATACAAACTACAGACCAATAAGTCTACTATGTACATTAGGAAAATTGTTTGAATACCTTATCAAAGATAAAATTATAGAAATAGTAGAAGAAAATAATATCCTTATTAATGAACAGTTCGGTTTTCGTAGTGGTCACTCTACAGTTTCGCAAATTCATAGACTTATTGATTATATCAAAGCAAATAGAACTTTAGGGAAATCAACGGGACTAGTACTTATTGATCTGGAAAGGGCATTTGATACAGTCTGGATCAAAGGACTCATTCACAAGCTCAGAAATTACCGTTTTCCTATATATCTTCTCAAAATTATATGGTCATATCTAAATAGTCGTTTATTCTATGTACAAATCTTAGAAGACAAATCATCATTTCACAATATTCCTGCAGGTGTTCCGCAAGGGTCTATACTCGGACCAATTTTATTCAATCTGTTCATAAATGACATTCCAAAGATGAATAACTGTGAAATAGCTCTATTTGCGGATGATACTGCGATTTATACAAGTGATGAGTTGTCCTCACCACTTATATATCGACTTAATAGTTATATTAATATGATTATTAAATATTTTGATGATTGGAAACTTCGAATAAATATTTCCAAGTGTCAAGCTATTTATTTTACTAGATGCAGAGCCACCAGAAAACTTCCACAATCGCCTATAATAATCCAAAACGACCCATTAGAGTGGAGCAATTCGATAAAATATTTGGGATTTTTTCTTGATCCACGATTAACAATGAAATTACATATTAACAACACTCTGGCCAAATGTCAAAAACTATTCTTTATGTTTTACCCACTATTGTGTGCTAAGAGTAAAATGAATTTTGAAAACAAGCTGTTGATATATAAAACAATTATACTATCAGTAATTATGTATGGTTGTCCCATATGGTGGCGAGCAGCTATAACTCACAAAAAAAAATTTCAAGTAGAACAAAACAAATTTTTAAAGCTAATTCTTAAAGTACCAAAAAGGTTCAGTACACGATTACTCCATCACAAAACAAACATGAATCAAATACATGAAACTGCCAACCAGCAAACTTTTAATTATCTATCAAAATTGAGCTTATCCGAAAATGAACTAATTCGCAACTTAAGTTTTATATAGCAATAAAATGAGTGAATAATATGGAAATAAAATATTAGTAAGTTAGAATATAGGTTTTAGTTTTAGTTTTGTAGTTATAAGAAGATCAAATAACCTTTCTAAATACCAATTATTTATTTTTTTTTTCCAAATAATGTACTATTTTATATTTAAATTCTGTTGTTGTAAAGTTTAAATTTAAACTCATCTCAACAATTTCCTTTTATACAGAAAATAATTATATGCGATCAATAAATAAATAAAAAAAAAAAAAAAAAAAAAAAAATAATAAAAAACAGCAGTTGAAATAGTATATAAGTAATAGTTTAAGCGAAAATTGTAATAATAATTTAAGAACTGAGGATGACGTAAGTCGAAATCGATATTCTTTAAAATAAAAAATTAAAAATCAAATTGTTACTATAAGGAAGTTTTTATTATTATAAATAAATTTAAAAATAAACAGTAAAAAGTATATTTTTAAATATTGCATTTTAATTACCATTTCACTTAAAAAATTACCGCGCTCTCAAAACTACCGAGGTATTATGACGTTCAAATTTAAATGAATATTATTTAGCTATATTTTGTTTAACCCCAAGGAGACACCCTCCACTTGCACGTCCAAAATTATTTGATTTACACGCCCCTATCCAACACAAATCATAGCCTGGAAAATATTTTGAATACTCTGAGAATTTATTATCCATTAACCAAGTTTCAAAAAGAAAAAAATATGTCATAATTTTTAACAACAGAAAGTAAATTTAAAATTAGTATCTTATTTGCTAATCCATTTATATTATAAGCTAATAGTTTAAATAAACAGTTAGGTTGGCAGATGGTTTCTATTTGCTATTTATGGATGTTGGGCTTTATTATAGCTGACAAAATGTTTGACGCGTGGAATTTTAATATTTGACTTAATCGAATAGTTCCATCCTCTCAAGCCACCGTACTCAACGTGCCTTCTTCTGCCATTATAAAGTTCTGACCCTCGATTTCCAATTGATCCATTCTGATTCTGATATTTCTATTTGCATCAATGCCCAAAATGTTTTTTCTCAATGCATACATAAACGATTTTTTTGCGCAAAGATTTTGAATAGTCTCGGTCGACTGACATTTTTTTTCCACTTAATTTACTGCAGTTCGAAAGTATGAGTGAGATATCTGACATTTTGCAAAATTCCACTAGCAAAAGTGTTTTGTTTTTCGTTATTACTATTTGCGAGATGTTATTTTTATCAATTTTTACTTGCAGAAAAGTTTTGCAAAGGTTTTCAATATAATCGAAAGCGTCTTCTTTCACTTCTGTTATTACTTTGAAGATAAGGTTATGTCTTCGATTGTTGTTGTCCGGTTTATCTACTATAGCTAAAAGCTCCGTTTCTTTTTTTTCAAGTTGACTGATCTTATTTTATAAAACGTGATATTCTGCACGCAAGCTTTGAATTTCGTTAGTGAGGTCCTGTTATGTTACCAAACCAGCCATCTTTTCGTCTAGGAGCTGACTAAGAATAGTTTTAGAAGCTTTTAATGGTATTACCGACATTATTGCTTGTTCAATTACTTCAATTTGAGATTGTTTCTTACCTCCTGGTCCCGTCTCTGGTGATTTTAACTCCCGTTTATTATTTTGAGTTTTCATGCACAAGTAAATTAAACCTTGTTTGATCAGCTGTGTTTTGCTATCAATAATTTTTAAGCAATTTATTTTTACTTCCTTTGTTTATGTTTAAATTAATTTTTTATTATCGTTTGATCAAAATATAAAAAGCGGTATCAAGTACTGTTAAAATAAATCCAAAGCAATTTCTCTTCATAATATATGCATGTAATGTATATAAACTGTTATTTTTTTAAATTTTTTTGTTTGTTTTTTTTTGTATTGATTCGATACGTTTATAGTTTTTTAATATTATATCTTCAAGCTATAACTATTAAACTTACAATATTAATTTCAAAATACTACAAGACAACATAACTTTAAAAATAAAACTTTTTTTAACTTAACAACTTATATACACAAGATTATGGCAAATTGTGAGTTTAAAACTTCGAAATTATTTTGTCAATAAAAGTTGTATAAAAAATTATTTTGTCAGTAAAATTTTATGCGAAAGGAACCGTTTGTTATTTGATATTCAAAATTGAAAATTTCGAATTTTTAATTGTATTCAAAACCCAATACTAAAAAATTATGCGTATTCATACACAACTTGATGTCACAATTTGTGAGTTTTTTCACAATTAAAAAACTCCATAATCGCAGCACTGATTTTTTTTTTAATGTTTGAAATATTTTATTTTAATTTATTTTAAAGAGCACAATCACAACACAACCTTTGTTAACCAAAGTCGAAATATCAATCCCGAACCTTCTATATCAGTACCGTGATTCGAATCCTATACCGACAGATAAGCTTATCAATTACGCCACTGCAGCTTTGAGTATTTAACTATCGCAACTTCATTATCATACGTCAATCCTATTATCAATTTTTTAAACTTTTGTTAGTCCGAGTTCATGTTGCAAACAAAATATTAAATAATAATACATTTTTTTAATAATCTCACTAGCAGTAACTGGACGAACGAAAGCGAGGACGGCTATTACACAATTTTTGACAAACCCATACGCTTTAGTAGCACGCAACAGTTTTTGTAACAAATGGCAAAAAATTTGTTTTTCTCAAAAATTAAAACAAACTAAATATCAACACTTTCAAACAAAAAAAACAATTTTTTTAATTCAAAGCAACCTATATTTTGGTATGATATTTGGTTTGGTTGGCTTGGTTGTCATGGTTAAAAATTTCATATTTTTCAAATCTAAATTTAAGTAAAATTACAAAACCTACTTGATAAAAAATGTATTACTTCGGTCTGAAAGACCTAAGTATTACATTCATGAGCTAAAAGTGAAATTCTTACTCCCACTTTTTTGGCATTTCTCGACGTTTTAGGACCTACTGATTCTAAAAAAGAAAAAAATGTATGTCTGTCTGCCGGGCGGCCGGCCGTCAGTCACAACCGACAAAATCTAGAAAACGGCTGAAGGGATTTGAAAAATTTTGAATTCTAAAAATGGGTACTGTCAATAGTAAGAGCCGAAAGGACGATGTGTTCGATAACTGTACCGGAGGTGTATCAAAACAAAGAAATATGCATATTTTTTACTTAAAAAACGTTCATTTTAAGTGATAATGCGCAGGAACAAAGAATGTGGAGAAATTTGGATGGTCGGGATTAGTATGTGGGATCAAAAACTAGATTATTGCATTATAAGTTTGTCAAAAATATGTTGTCAAGTGTGTCAAAAAAATAAAATTAATTATTTGTTTGACATGAAATTTTATTATTATTATTGAGAATTATGCCATTATAAGTTTGTCAAAAATATGTTGTCAAGTGTCTCAAAAGAAGGATTTATATTTATTTTTTTACCCAATTTTATGGAAAAAAATAAAATTAATTATTTGTTTGACATAAAATTTTATTATTATTATTGAGAATTATGGTATTATAAGTTTGTCAAAAAAATGTTGTCAAGTGTGTCAAAAGAAAGATTTTTATTTATTTTTTACTCAATATTTTGGAAAAAATAGAATTAATTATTTGTTTGACATGAAATTTTATTATTATTAATAAGAATCAGATTGTCAAAAAAATGTTGTCAAGTGTGTCAATAGAAAGATTTTATTTATTTTTATACCCAATTTTTGGAAAAAAATAAAATTAATTATTTGTATGACATGAAATTTTATTATTATTATTGAGAATTATGGCATTATAAGTTTGTCAAAAAAATGTTGTCAAGTGTGTCAAAAGAACGATTTTTATTTATTTTTTTACCCAATTTTTTGGAGAAATAAAATTACTTATTTGTTTCGACATGAAATTTTATTATTATTATTGAGAATTATAAGTTAGTCAAAAAAATAATGCCAAGTGTGTCAAAAGAATGATTTTCATTTATTTTTTCAGAAAAATAAAATTAGTTATTTGTATGAAATGAAATGTATAATGAACATGAAATTATTATTATTGAGAATTCTATTGCATTATAAGTTTGTCAAAAAAATATTGCCAACTGTGTCAAAAAAATGATTTCATTTATTTTTTTAGATAATTTTTGGAAAACAAAATTTAACTGTTTGTTAACCTAAATGTAATTGACAAAAGGAAATTTTTGAATTTGTTATAGTTTTTGAAATATTTTTGGAATTTTGTAAAAGTTCCTATTTTTGATTTCGTAAGAATTTTCGGAATATTTTTAGAATTTTGAAAAATTTAAAATTTTTGATTTTATTATAATTTTTATAATCTTAGAAAAAGTTTCAATTTTTGATATTGTTATAATTTTTGCAATATTTTTAGAGTTTTGGAAAAAATTTGAATTTTTAAGAATTTTTGGAATATTTTTAGAATTTTTAAAAATTTTTTATTTTATTACAATTTTTATAATTTTGGAAAAAAAAGTTACAGTTTTTGTTTTTGTTATCTATGCAATATTTTTAGAGTTTTTTAAAATAGTTTTAATCTTTGATTTTATTTTATTTTATGATCTGTTATAATTTTTCCGACAACGTATTGATGTTTCGTGTTAGTTTTGTAATACATATCTAAACAGAGATATAAAATACATGTACTTTAACAAAAAGTTATGTTTGATATACATCGCTGCCCAAAACTAAAAACCTTGTCCTCATAAAAGTTTTTTGCCGAAAACTATATCAAAATCCTTAACCCAGACCGAAGTCTTGATATCTTTTAACCAATATATGATTACCAATATCGTTGTGGTGTAATACCCGAATATAATATTATATAATTACTAAATAATACTTTAATAAATAATAAATACTTTAATAAATTACTTGGGGAGACTAAAAAAGTTGTGTGAACATGAATTTTACGTAATAAATGCACACCTTACGAATTTCAGTACGAATTACTAAAAAAATATATGTATTTGTTTTTAAACCTGGTTTTAATAGGGGCAAAACCATTTTTTGTCAAATGCAAATTTTTCAAGCACATTCTATTATTCCATCAAGATTTGCCATTCCAACTGTATGGTATTTCCGTGATCGACAGGAGAGAACGCAAGTCTTTTGTAAAATTAGCAGAACACTAAAATTTGGTTGCACCATTATACTTTAAAAATATCAAACCCAGTGCCGTAGTTTAACTTTTAGCGGCCCTGTGCACAGCATCTTTAAGAGGCCCTATGCAGTCGCAGACAATAAAACATTTTTTTTTTAAATGTCATTGAATTCATATTTATTGGTTTATACTTAAAAAAAATATGCAGAAATTATAAAGGAATTTTTCTAGCTTTTTTGCTGGCAAAGTCATCAATTATGTCATTATAATTAATTGTTCTGGCTGTTGCATTTTCAATTGACAGTATTGCTAATCCAGAAAGCCTTTCTTGTGACATTGTTGACCGTAAATAATTTTCAAATAATTTCAGTTTTGAAAACGACCGTTCACAACGGTTATTGGTATTGTTAAACTTATTCTATAAACGATATATACATTTCGATATAATTCTTCCAAATTCAGTATAATTATCTTTTAAAATATATCTTAAAATAGAAAGTTCAGTTTTGAACTCCATGTCTTCAATATCCCTTTCTTAGTGTTTGACTAGATATGTACAATTAGTATTAAATTCATTTGTATTCATAGTTTTTAGCTTCTCATTATTGAAAAGAAAATCAAAAATTTCATTTAAAGAACTATACGATTCAAATCGTTCTTGCAGTGAATTTATCACTGTATCGATTAAATTATTGAAATAAGATTGTTTGAATTTATTTTCAGCAGTAAGGTTTAGATGGCTACATTCATTGTCAATTTCAGGTATGAGCTCACCTATATCAATATCAACACAAAATTGAATTGGTTCAATTTCTTCTTTTGGGAGTTCAATTCCTTCATTTTGTATATCATCTGTACTAATAGCATCTATATTGTCATATTAATCATTTGCTTTATTTTTTGGGTCTGTATAATAGCAATAGTCGCTAATCTTTTGAGAATACGTACTCGGCTAGGTTCTGGTGATTTATCCAAACATTCTCTGTTTCTACTTGTTAGTATTTGGGTATCACGTGCAGGCCGTTCGGTTAACGGTGCTATTACATTTATTGCTAACGATATTTCTTGTGCTTCTTTTATAAGCTCTTGGAAATTGTTTTTTAAGTCAGCAAGCGATAATAACATAGCCCTTGTATGTTGTAATGCAATATTGATTGCCATATCTTTTCGTTGAAGCAATTGGCTGAAGATGTGAAGCTTTGATAACAATTGATACCAAATTGTTGTCAATACAATAAATTCATAAGAATTTATTTGTTTTTTTAGAGATACAGCAACAGTTTTGCAATCTGGATTACTCTTTTTAAGTTCATCTAATGCAAGACTAATTTCGTTTATCTGATGTTTCACGGCTTTTATACTGTTGAAGCGATATTCCCATCGAGTATGGCTCGGGGTCTTCAAATTAATTTTTAAATATTTTGCTTGAATGGCTCATCGCGTTGTCGATGCAGCAAAAATCTTGTATAAATTATTTAATGTAGTGAAATAATTTTAACTTTTAATAATGTGTTTAACACTATCTCCTATCACTAGATTGATGTTGTGTCCACCACATGGCGTATACCATTCTTTGTTGTTAATTTCTAAAATTCGACTTTTCACTCCCTTATATTCTCCTTTCATATTGCTTGCGTTGTCGTACGACTGACCACGACAATTAGCAATTTCGATTCATAATATTTTTAATTCCTCAATAAGGATGTGTGCTAAATTTTCGCCGGTTGAGGACAATATATTTACAAAGCTTAAGAAACTTTCCTGTACAGTTGGCTTTTGGTCCACTATTTTACCGAATATATATATACCGAATAATAATGGACAACTGGTTTTTTTGCAAACATCCGGTGTAGAATCTATCATTACGGAAAAGTGCTTCGATGATTTAATATTACTGACTAATATATGTAAAACTCTAGAAGCTAGTTGCCAGATAATTTCGTTTTGAACCATCAGTGAAAAATATTATGGTACTTTTTTTCCGTTTCAGTTACTGACTGTAAATGCAATTTTCAGTTCTAGAACAAAATCAGCAATCAATTCAATTACTCCCAAAAAATTACCATTATTCGGTTCAAACAGTTTTTCGTTGCTTCCTCTAAATGCTTCCTCGAAAAAGTTCCTCTAAAACAAACAGCAAAAAAAGCAACTGAATTTTATGTATATTTGTTTTAAATGAAATCATAGATTTAACTAGATTTGTTTGAAAGTCAAACATTTTGAATTTTCATCTTTGTTTTTTCTTTCGATTCTTGGTATTTTTTTGACTATTGAAGAAGTTTTTCTAATGTATTTACTATTTGGGGCCCCAAAAAATAAGGGGCCCAGTGCGATTGCACCTGTTGCACTTGCGTAACTACAGCGCTGATCAAACCATGTTAATTATGCTACTGTTGCGAGTGAACTTGATACAAAATTTAAGGTAAGCTACGAGTTTTACTTAAACATCGAGCATTACGTGCCTTTACTTTAGTAAAATAAAAATTCTTTCATGCCATTTAGAATAAAAGAAAAAAGAAGTAACAAACATTAAGTTGGTTAATAACATCCGATAATAAAACAGCTGTGATACTTATAGAATAACAAATAACAATAACATTCAATCCATAACGTTTTCAAAATATTATTCCGGTTTTTGAATTGAAATCAATTGAATCAAAACAAAAAACTCTTTAGAAAACATTTTTGCCTAAAAAGTTTTAACAATATTGATCGATTTGAAAAGCTACGTAAAAACAATATATCTATGCAACCTGTCAAAACAATATTCCTTTAATCTAAAAAATTTGTCTTATTTACTTAAATAAAATAGATTGTGAAAATTAAGACAGATATACTTTCAAAGTTCAAAGAGATTGAAAAAAAAACCTTTACCTTCATCACCTTTTACAAATTTTGTTATATTTTCCAATATGTACCGAAATTTGAAACCCCAAATCAAGAAAACATCTTTTTCCATGATTTTCGTCTTGTTAACTTTTCCGTATAATTGAGAAAGGGTTTGTTTGGTATGATTTAACCAAAAGATCATCAATGTTAATAAAAAGTAGTAAAAATTTGTAATTGGAAAACTTTTTCAAGAGAAAATATTAAAAGCAAATAATTTTAGTTGATTAAATTAAAAAAATGTCCTATCAATTTAATTTTCTTTGCATACCATCAAGTTTTTCTTTAGCAATTTATTTTATTATAATCATCTGATTGCAACTACGTACTACGAAACAGAGGGTAAGATTATGATTAAGAAAAATTTTATCTCATTTTCTATTCAAAGAATTTTAATTATTTTATTTATTACTATAATTAAATATTATGACCAAGCATTATTGTTTGTTTTCATTTTTGGGATTTAAAAAAATTTAACCATCCATGGTACAAGATTAATGATTATATAATTATAATAATTGAGAGTGGTAAAAAAAATTGTTAAATTGCAATTTAGATCGGATTGGATTAGGAAAACATGAAGGTCAACATATTTACTTTACTGATTATAAATCGAAGACTTTTATTCCAGTGGCGGATTAACATAGAGGTGGAAGAGGCGGCCGCCTCGGGCCCCACATGCACAGGGGCCCCCTCGCTACAAATAGTATTGATATTTTATAGGTATTCAAATATCAGATGACTGCGTTCATTCAACCAAAGTTTTTAAACCTAAAGATTTTTTTAATATTATCCCACATGTAAAAGTGTTAGGTTGTCAATTTGTATTACTTTTTTTCATGTATGTATTTATTTTAATAATTCTAAGTTGATAGTTTTATAATTTTTTAATGTACAAATTCGTTTTCCAATTTGTATAGTAAAAAACCATTTTGTTTTGAAAAGTTCCACTGTTACGAATGAATATTAATACTAAAACTTTATTTGCAATGGGCTGTTATTATATTAATCGCAAAATTATTGATAAAAACAAAATCCAGATAAGTATTTTTTGGATATTTGAAGTATATTTGAGTTTTATGTTTTCATCAATGATTTTGAATTTTTTTAAGACCTACAATTTATTGAAAGCATTAAACTGAAAACCTCAATTTTAAGCATATAATTGTACATATTTTAGATTAATTTCATATATAACTAAATAAATGAAAACTTTTTAACGTGTAGAATTGAAATATATTATTGTATGCTTAAAATCCATGTATTTTTTATACAATACATGCTAAATTCATCATTTGGATTAACGTTTGAAAAGGGTTTCCCTATGATATGATTGATATAGTATAGGTGTTTTAGCTTTAGTTGTATATTTCGTTTTATCAACGTTGATTGGAAAAAAGATTGTCTAAAAAATTTGTTTGAAAAATTTGAAAAAAGATTGTTTGTAACTGGACGTATTGATACTCAAATAGCTCGTGAAATTGAAGTACAACAAAAATGCAGGCGGGAAGTTTTAAAAAGAGTTGCAGCTACAGTAAAGCTATTAGCTACTTTGAGTTTAGCATTTCGTGGTCATCGAGAAGATATTAATTCGAACAGAAAAGTAAATTTTATGACATGCATTGAATACCTATCCCAATTTTATGATTTTCTTAAAAATCATTTGGAGAGGTACAGCCATCCAGGAAAAGGTAATGTAAGTTATTTATCACATACCACATGCGATGAATTTATAAATTTAATTGGAACTGAAGTAAAAGAACACCTAATTCAAGAAATTCAGGACTCTTTATATTATTCAATTATTTTTGATTCTACGCCAGACGTGAACCACACTGACCGACTAAGTTTTATATTAAGGTACATTGATAAAGTGAGCGGTGCGAGAGAACGATTTTTGGCTTTTTACAAGTTGAAAATCACAATTCAGAATATCTAGCACAACTTATTTTGAAAGCTTTAAACGATTTGTCTTTGGATATTAAAAATTGTCGCGGTCAAACATATATGGCCGGAAAATATAATGGTTTACAAGCCAGAATTAAAACTCTAAGTGAGACCTCCATTTTTATTCCTTGTACAAGTCATACGCTTAATTTAATTGGAAATTATGCTGCAGATGCCTATTCTACTGCGGTGTATTATTTTAACTTTATCCAAAATATATATGTATTCTTTTCTTCATCTACTCACAGATGGAAGTTGCTTATTGATAATTTTTCCGATCCTAATTCCAAACATATTAAAAAATTAAGTGACACAAGTGACAAGATGGTCTGCAAGAGCTGATGCAGTATCCGCCTTGCGGCTTAATTACAAAAATATTAAAAGCGTTCTTTTCCAAATTAGCGAAAATGAAGACGACGTTCTATGGGATATATTATTGCAAAGAATCAATAGTACTAGAAAATCATTTCAAAATATTCAAACGAACTTATTACAAGGAGTAAAACTGTTTAATTCTTTGTCACAATTTATAAGGGATGTTCGGAATGATTTTGAGAGCATAGAAACTTATTAACAGACAATATTAGCTACAAAGAAGGACGAAAAAGAAAACGCAAAATTATGTATGATGAATCATCTGCAAATGATACACAGCTAGTAGGACAAGAATTGTTTATTATAAGTACTCACAATATGATCTGTGATAGACTTGCCACTGAAATGTCTACCAGAACGTCCATATATGAAACTGTTTTAAATAATTTTAAATTATTTTTTGATCAAAATATATCCAGTGATGAAGTTGACAAGTGTATTTTAGAATTGTCAAATACATATGCGAGGGATATAGAAGTACAATATTTTAAAGACGAAGTACATCATTTTTTAAAATATATAAAAGAAGAGAACATCACTTGTCCATTTAAGATGTACAAGGTAATCATTGATGGCCTGCAATCTTCATTTCCCAATGTGGAAACTATTTTAAAAATATTTCTTACATTGCCGATATGCAACGCAAGCAGGGAACGATCTTTCTCCGTTCTGAAGCGGATAAAAAATTATTTAAGAAATAGTCTTAATCAAACTCATTTGCAAAATTTTTGGTAAAATCTTAGGCCCCAAAATTTTGTTCCGCCTCAG